>JAGFNQ010000463.1:142237-277009 GCA_024364735.1 Boesenbergia rotunda
CCATCATTGATGAAATGGATACAAAACAATGAAAAACATTGAAGTATTTCAATGGTTTTCAATTTTGTGTCAATCTTTGAAAAAGAAGGTTATTTTCATAGAAAATTATTTTTCCTTGATAGTATATGGTATAAATAATGTCTACATAAAATTTTAAAATTTTTCGAATTTTGTAGAATTAATTAGGGGTTTCTGAAATTCGAATCTAAAATTATTTTCAGAAATCAGAAACTCCCAATCGATCGGGTGATCGATTGGGACAGTGACTCAATCGATTAATCAATCGAATGAGAGATTCTTTTGCGAGCACAGAAGCTCGCGTAGTCGATCCGGTGATCGATTACAGTTAGCCGTAATCGATCGGTTAATCGATTAAGGCAGGTCGTAATCGATTGGTTCCCAACACCAATCGATTGGTGAGACTGAAACTGTCTGATTTCAGTCAGTTAACTCATTTTTGAGTAACCTAACAATCCCTAGCCCCTTGAAATAATTTTATAAGTATATTTGGGTAAATTTCATTGTGAAATCAAAAAGGGAAATGGTTTGGTGAACATTTAAGGGTTAAGGAGAGATTTTGATTCAAGTTTTGAATCTCTTAAATCTCATCACCTCAAGTTGAGTTTTCCTAAAGGTTTAGGAACTCCCAAAATCATTGTTGGTGCAATGATAGAGGTTTAGAGCATGTTTTGAGGGGGAGGTCTTCCTTAAAAGCATGTGTTTGAATTTTATTTTGGGATATGTGAATGGATGAAAATTGAGAATTTTCATCATGATCACTGCTCAAGGATGAGCATGGGTTCAAATGAAAGGTATGGGACTTTCTTTGGACTTACCTTTGACCATATTGACTCTCGGGGAGAGTTTTTGATGTGTGTCAAAGGGGGAGAAAAGCGTGAAAGGCTAATAGGGATTAGTCTTTTTCAAACATATTGTCAAACATCAAAAAGGGGGAGATTGTTGGTGCAATCATGGTTAGGGAGCTTGAGGTCGTATGTTTCGATGTTTGATAATGATGTTTGAATGTCATATGATGTTTGAATATCGTATGATGTCAAGTGGGTCAAGGTTGACTGGAGGCTTGACTGAACAGACCTAGTGGGACTAGGTGAAGTCCAGGTGGATCGGGGAGATCGTACGCTGGCATGAGAAAAGACCTAGTGGGACTAGGCACACCTAGTGGGACTAGGTGAAGTCCAGGTAGATCGGGGAGATCGTACACTGGCATGGCAAAAGACCTAGTGGGACTAGGTGAAGTCCAGGTAGATCGGGGAGATCGTACGCTGGCATGGCAAAAGACCTAGTGGGACTAGGTGAAGTCCAGGTAGATCGGGGAGATCGTACGCTGGCATAGCAAAAGACCTAGTGGGACTAGGCACACCTAGTGGGACTAGGTGAAGTCCAGCTGGATCGGAGAGATCGCAGGCTGGCAAGGAAAAAGACCTAGTGGGACTAGGCACACCTAGTGGGACTAGGTGAAGTCCAGGTGGATCGGGGAGATCGCACGCTGGCATCGGAAAAGACCTAGTAGGACTAGGTGAAGTCTAGCTGGATCGGGGAGATCGCAGGCTGGCAAGGTGGAAGTCTACCGAGAGACTAGACCTAACTCGAGGGTTAGGCGAATCTGGTTGGGAACCAGGTTAAGTCCGAGCTGGGAGCTAGGCAGTAGAAATCCAGGTTGGTCAAAGGGGTTGACCGGACACTTGGTAAGGAACCCTAGACTTGTGAGCACAAGTTAGGTCGGACTTGATCGATTGGAGAATCGATTAAGAGAGGTTGTTGCGAGAACAGAAGGTGGCTGAGTCGATTGGGTAATCGATTCAGCCTTCCCTTAATCGATTGGTCAATCGATTAAGGTGTCTCTTGATCGATTGGGGTAATCGATCACTGAGGTTTGTGCGAGAGAACAGAGAGGCTCTGAATCGATTGGGTAATCGATTCAGGGCACTGGTAATCGATTACGGTTCGAAAACTAGCCGTTGAACGGCTAAGTGTGACGTGGTAATCGATTGGCTAATCGATTCAGAAACCCTAGGCGTCAGGTATAAGGGTTTTCGCGCAGGTTTTTGGCCGAAGAACTTCTCCTCTTCTTCTCCAACTTTATTGCCATTTCAAGGGAAGCCTTGGAGGACTTTGCTGCTGCATTTCCAAGGTTCTAGAGGCAATCACAAGCTTGAAGATAGCAAGGAAAACAAAGAGAGTTTATTCATTGTAAATCTTGTAAGATTTCTTTTTGTATTTGCTTAGATCCTTGTTGTATCTTGTTGTAAGCTTGTAAGAGGTTTCTCCACCTCAAGAAGGAGATTTTTCATAGTGCATGAGAGAGTGAGGAGAGTGGATCCTTGGATTAGTCACCCGACCGGGGTGGATACCAAGTAAATCCTTGTGTTAGCGATTGCTTGAAGTCTTCCGCCGCGACAAATCTTCTACAAGAAAATTGGAGCTAATCACCCCCTCTAGCTCGTCTATCGGTCCCAACAACAAGGACATTTCCCTAAGTGTCCTGGAAATTCTCCAACTCAAGTAAATACTATTTCCAAAAAGAATTTTGATAAGCCAAAATGATAGTACTTTGAAAATATATGCAAGTACATTTTGAAAAATATATGAACTTTTGAAGGCACAATATTTTACTTGACTTGGTTTATCTTCCAGTCTGACACAATTCTAGGAAGCCTTGTTAGCTACAAGGAATTTCCTTAAGTACCCTAGAAATTTTTCCAAGCTCAAGAGAAATATTATTTCAAATTGATTCTATTTTAAAAAAACATTTTGAAAATAATAATATTTTAAAAAAATGATAGTATTTGAAAGGAAATTACTTGTGTTTTCAGAAGGATTTGAAAATACATGCATGAAAACATATCGCCTTGAAATGTTTAATAATTCTTTTAATTTGATCTCCCCCTAAACTTGACTCGGTCCTAGGAAGCTTGTTGATCACAAGTATTCTTCCTCTAAGTCTTTAGGGTTCAGTTCAGATCAAAGGAGTTATCTAATAATTTCAAAACAGATAATTACTAAAAAAAACTTTTCAAAAATTCTTCTTTTGACTCAGACTCCCCCTAAATTTGACACATCCTAGGTGTCCTTGTAGATCATGAAGTGGACCTTCCTATGTGTCTTTAGGGTCAAAATCGAATGAGACATAGGCACAATTTTAGAATGTATTTTGAAATTTCGAACATATTTTGAAATGAAGGTAATTTGTCAGACATAGTTTTCGAAAAACTTAAGTTATTGTATTTAAAGCTCAGTTTTCGAAAACCATTTTAAAGGACAGTGATTTTTCAAGCACAATTTTTGAAAGACATTTTAAAAGATAGTGATTTTTCAAGCACAAATTTAAAAAAAAACATTTTAAAAGATAGTGATTTTTCAAGCAGAATTTTTGAAAGAAAATTAAAAGAATAAATCACTCCCCCTGTACCCGACACCGTTTGACTTTATCTAAGTGCCTTAAGGAACTTTAGTGTTGTCCTAGGAGGCTTGTGTCTAATTATGTGAGTCAAACAATTTTTCAAAAAGATATAATTTTTTAAGACATATAATATATTAGCAATCAGATAAGCATGAAATTCATAAAAATATTAATATGTTAAAGCACTATTTTGAAAATATATTTTTAGAAAAATATTCTAAGAATTTTGAAAATAGTTTTGAAAAATATTCTTCAATTTATTAGTCCTTAACATCTCACCCATTTTAGATGTTTCAATACAACAAGCATGATTGCCTTATAGGTGTATTGTGAGATGCTTGAATCATTTTTCTTAATTTATTGTTAGATCTAAGATATAATTGAAACTTATGTTAGATTCAAATTTATCAAATAGTAAAGTGAATTTGATTTTCGGTAATCGGCTTCCAGGTCTTGGCGAGGCACAGAGGCCTTCTTTGGTCGTAGCCTTGTTGGATCATCAACCCTTTTCTTGACAAAGTCTTTTATTGAAAATTCATTTTCAAATTACTTCTTGAAAAATTTTGGACTAACTAGATTAGGTTTTGGATCGGTAGCTTCGGCTAATTCCGCCTGACTAAACAGACCAAGTAGAATATACTTGACAAGAGTTTCCCTAACGTACTATCATCTCACCTCCACCTAATACTAGGTTGTTCAAGTTTTCAACTATTCTTTTTCCTATAGCCGTTCTAAATCATGCGTATACTTAAACATGAATGACATGACATAAATTTTAAAGAATTAGCAGATGCATGTTCATAGTATTAATGCATGATTCAAACAAGTCAAAATATTTAATTAACTTCTAAAGTTGTATAAAATTCTCAATTTAATACATATCGTGTGAACCCGCGAATATGCCAACCCACTTTGACATATTTAATTTTATTAAATTAATTGTTGCGGTTAGGGTAATATTTTATTTAATTCGAGTTTAAGTTATTTAAGAATTAATTGGATTTAAGTTAATTACGAATTAATTAAAGTTGAATTAATTAAGAGTTAAGTGAAGTAGGATTAATTAATTATGGATTAATTGAATTAAAATTAATTAATGATTAATTGAATTTGAATTAATTAAGGATTAATGAATTAATATTAATTAAATTTAATTGAATTTTGAATTAATTAAAGATTAATTGAATTTTGAATTAATTAAAGATTAATTGAAATTTGAATTAATTAAAGATTAATTAAATTTTGAATTAATTAAAGATTAATTAAAGTTAAATTGATTAATTATTTGAATTTTAATTAATTGAGATTTAATAAAAGTTAAAGTGATTAATTATTTGAATTTGAATTAATTGAGATTTAATTAATTAAGGATTAATTGAATTAATTTGAATTAATTTGAGTTTGAATTAATTAAGGGTTAATTGAATTAATTTGAATTTGAATTAATTAAGGATTTATTGAATTAATTTGAATTAATTAAGGTTGAAATGATTAATTAATGGTTGTAGGTTTATGTTCATAATTTTCATTATTTCGAAAATTTCTGACTCATCCACTATTTCTTCCTTATTTATCTTTTCAAGTTTTTCCAATTATTCTGATTTATTTGAATCTTTGTGATTTTTATTGACTATAGCCTTGATCTCAGAAAATTTCATCTCCTCTTCATCCTTAAAATCACATCCATTAATATCCTCAAAATATGTGGAGTAACTTGGGCCACTAGTTAATATTTTATAATAATCTTTAACATTATCTATAATCAAATTATCATCTAAGAGAATTTCATCTTTATTATCCTTAGAATGATCAGAAATCAAATCTTTATCCTCAAGAATATTTTCAACAAAATCATTCTTATTCTCAGAAATAATTTCAATAATTTCAGGATTATTTTCAGAAAAGTCTTTAAGAATTTCAAAATTAATCTCAGGATTATCCTTAATAATTTTAAATTTAATTTTAGGATTATCCTTAAAATTATTAGATTAGATTTCAGAATTATCTGATTTAATTTCTAAATTATATTCAAGAATTTCTGAAATAATTTCTTGATGATCACCAAGATTTTCAGAAATAATTTCTAGATTATCACTAAAATTTTCAGGATTAATATTATCAGTATTATCATTATCAGAATTTTTAGAATTAAAATTAAGATTAATTTCAGAATTAATTTTAAAAATTAATGAATTAACATTAAAGATTAAAGTGTTGATTTCTGATATTTTAACATTATTGATATTTTTTAATTGGTAATGCAGAACATTAACTTGACTATTCATAAAATTTAGTTTTTCAGAAAAACTATCTAAATTATTTAGATAAGCTAGTGCAGGAAATTTAAAAAATTTTGGAAAGTAAATTCTGCGTACCTTTGCCGGACATTTATTCTTGTAGTGTCCGTATTTTTCGCACTTGAAATATTTGATGTGATCTTTGTTCCTCTGGCCTCCTGGTGCTGGTACGTCTTTTGTCGCCGAAGAAGAACGAGTCTTACGAGTAGAGCATTGATTTTTATATTGCCCTCTCTCCCTGCACGTGAAGCATATAATATGGAACATAAAAATAGACATTTAAAAAAAAAATTGTATCTGATTCACCCCTGGGCTCCCCCTCAACTCCTGGCGTCGTTGCTCCGTCGGCGGTTAGTCCGGTGAAGAGCGGTCTGACTCTGATATCAATTGTAGGACCAGTGTCGTCGATAGAGTGGGGGGGGGGGTGAATATCGACCTTTAAAAATCTTCGCGGTAAATTGTAAGCTTTTCGGTTCATACTTAAACAGAGCGTTAGTAGCAGTGGAATTTTAAACAGTAAAGTAAAGAACAAAACAGACGACAGATTGCACAAGGGATTTACTTGGTTCCAAACCCCCAGGGTCAGTACATCCAAGGCTTAAGCACGGGAATGCCCGTCCATTAATGATCTCCTTTCCAGACTTTCCGAAGGCGGAGAAACCCGTCTTACAGTGCAATAATTACAATAAAAAAATATAGGAAATTCAGTGCAGAATAATAAAAGTAAACCAAAATAAAATGGTCGAAGACTCGACCGATTTGGACCTCCGAAGTGCTACACACTTCCTCCTGGAGCCTCCCGGTCGTAGAGCCTCGTCTTTAACGCTTTGTCGTCAGTCAGAAAGCTCAGAATGGATCTTGGAAGTTGTGTTCGGAGCCTTGTGGTCGAAGCCCATTTTATAAGCTTCATTGGGGTGCCTGTGTTGATGGGGCGCCTCAAAGGGCTTGGTCAAAGCTTATCTCCGTGCCGAACTCGTCGCAGCCGATAAGGCTTCTGACCAGGGTGCCCAGGACCTCCCAGGCGCCTGAATGAACCCAGTCAAAGTTTATCTCTACTTCGAACTCGAAGCAGCAAATACAGCTTTGAACCAGGGCGCCTGTATCGATGGGGGCGCCTGAATGAAGACCGGTTTGCCTCCTTTTAATGAGGGTGCCCCAGTTGATGGGGGCTCCTGGATGAAAGTGTTTTATTTTTCTTCCTTTGATTGAGGCGCCCCCTTCAATGGGGGCGCTTGGAAGAAGGCCTTCCAGCCGCGTTGTGTGTTGTTTGCTTGCTTTGTCTTCCATTCTAGGTATCTGCAAGATATACAAATACAAAGCAAATATACACACATTCTTAATCTTAAAGACTTGGTTCTGACTTCGGATTTCCACAAAAACCTAGGCCAAACCAACGCAAGTTCCCACCCCCGGGAACGCGCCTTTCACCTACTCCTTTCAGGAGACGGTTGTCACCCAGTCCATTCAGGTGGACTTTTGCTTAACTTCCGATACTCTCAGATCTCGAGACGTCCGAACCTCGACCTGTCTCTACTTCTGTTCTTAGTCATCGCTCAGCTAAGTTGCTCAATCCCTCGGACCAAGACTTTGCCCAAACCCTAGGTCCAGGACTTCGGTGCCCAACCCTCGACCAGGACTTCGTGCCCAATTCCTCGAACCAGGTCTTCGGTGCCCAGCCCTTTGCCAGGACTTCTTGCCCAGTCCTCGACCAGGACTTCGTGCCCAACTTCCAGTCAGGTCTTCGGTGCCCAACCCTTTGCCAGGACTTAGTGCCCAATTCTTCGAACCAAGACTTATTGCCTAGGTTTAGTAGGACTTTCTTTCACTTTGGTACTTCTCTCTTGACTCACCCTTCCCTTGTTTAATGTATCACTGACTTAAGCATATTGTCAAACATTGAAACACTCAGAGGAGGACATCACTGATGCAACTTGCACCAACAATTTATACTCATCTAATGAATACCAAGGGTCTTTGACCCTTGAGCTCCTCTCATCTTAATTCTAATAAAACCCAATGAATACCAAACTTTTTGGTATCCCTTGAGACTCTTAATATTCTATTCATCTAATGAATAGAATGTCTCTTAGTCATCCTCTTAAATAATTTTCATTAAACCATTTAATGAATATTATCCATAATTAAGTGGTTGAGTCTAATCTAGATGAGTCTAACTCAAATTAGACTCAATCCCATAATCCAATTGGATTCACTTGAGTCTAACTCAATTAATCCAATTCTGATTAAATCGTAGTCAAACTAAGATCAATTAATCTCCGAAGCATCGTGTCCTTAGTGTGTGACCCAATAGGTTCTCGTAACGTTGACAATGTGTCTAAACCACTTTAGACACATAAGCAATGAGCGGCATCTAGCAATGCATCATTGCTACCCAAGTGACGAGAAAGTCGAGATCCGACTTAACCTCCGTGACTATGACAATGTATGACCTTGTCCTTCTATCCTTGATATCTAGGTTGACCAATGAGGCATAGACCGTGTCATCCTTGATCAATCTTTGTGTTTCTTGATCCCCGAGTAGACTCACTCAAACAAATGAGTCAATATCTCATATTGACTTATTTGAGCATGGTCATGCGTTTTAGTAGTTTTACTCGATCAAGGGGCCCACAGATATTACTCCCGTCATATGGGAGGGATAGATCACATCTACATCCCTCTGCATAATTTATTACATACCTAGTGATCGCCTTTATAGTTCACCCTGTTACAGGTGACGTTTGACGATACCAAAAGTATATAACTCCTTATGTAAGGAACCATAGTGACTTCAGGTCTAAGGGCCATTCCTACTAATAGCCACATGAGATAATTTATGACACTCATATGATAATGTATGAAACTTTCTCATGGCGGGTCAATTCAGTAGACATTCTCTAATGTATACCTATGTGTCAACTTGATGTCACATATCCATGACTTATGAGCTCAAGTCATTAATTGCCCTACATGCTAGTCTTCATGCATTAATATTGTCCTTGAATATTACTGCCTGACTAGGAATGGCTTAGTATAGTGTTCTCTACATCATCTCACTATCAATTCAACCAATCAATATGATGTAGATAAGAACCTACTACCCAAGGACATTATTATACTTAGTTATTTGTCACAAATATAAAGTAAGTATAATAACCAAACATGTCTTTATTAATGATAGAATATGATACAAAAAGTCCCTAGTCAATCATCACATAATTGGCTCTAGGGCTCCTATTAACAAACCCTAGCCAGCCAAACTGAGCTCCCTTAAATAGAGCTCGTGGTTGAACTAGTCGTTACTAGTCGACTGGTGCCAACACCGGTCGATTGGTTCCAACCGAATCCGAACGCTACAGCCCGACATTCGAATTCCAGTCGACACCAATTGACTGCATAGGGGATCAGTCGACTGATCTTTCTGTGCCTTACACCAGTCGACTGCTACAAGCCGTAATCGACTGCCCAAATCCTAAACCTAGGGTTTTCCTTCTCGAGTACAATTCTCTCAGCACTCGGACCCTCACAACCCAGCTGACTCTTCACCTAGCAACCTCGACCTGTTGCCTTCAAACCTTCTTCGACTTTGGCTCTCGTCCCTCGGATGTATACAAGCCAGCGGCTCGTCCTCATGCCATCCTTCGCGTATGCCTTGAAGTGTGCTTCCCTCGTCTCATCGTTTCTACTTTATCCACGGTCCCTCGGATGCATACAAGCCTATGACTTCTCTCCTCATGCCATTGTTCACCGGACCCGAAGCCATCTAGTTAAGCCTATGTGTATCTTGCAAATCTGCACACTTCCATACATATATCAAATACAATAGTAAACTTAACTTAAACTCTTTATCCAAACATCAAAATACATGGTCACTCTGGACCATAGATTGCTCGAATAGATTCATCATGCCCCTAGATATAGTTTGTTTTAGGACGGCGGTCGGAAACCATCGATGGTGTTCGGATGATAATCGAACATGTACATGTTGACTACGACGATATTTTTTAAGATTTTTCTCGAACATATCATTACTCTTTAAAATTAGTCATGTATATAGGTAACTTAGTATAGTTAACTATCTAATTTATTATAAAAATTTAGAAATTAATGGTTAGAACATGTAAAATAAAAATGCTGTTTTTCTTGTGTAAAGGAGGGGATGACTTGATCCATTTCTTGGGTAAAGGAGGGTTCTGGATATTGAAGTTCTACACGTTATGTTCCCCTGATACTGTATTTGAAGCAGTTATCCGAATTTCTCATGTTAACCAACTGAAACAAACGGTTGCTAATGGTAAAAAAAGGGGTTTGAATGAATTATAAATAAAAAAAATGATCATGAAAATAAAAAAAAAAAAATCATTTCACACATTGAAATGACTCACAATATGAGTGAGAGTGCGAGAGTGCGTGTGTGTGTGTGTATATATACCCGGCATTGATGCAATGGGTAAGAAATTTTATGGATTCACGGAGTACCATATTTCAATACTTAATTGGGACATAGAAGAAGACTATTAATTAATAGAGCGGCTATAAAGTTGATGCACAATTTGATTACATAATCAAAATGGAGGAGGGTTGTGGAGGTTGGTTGCTAAGCATATCATGGTGAATACTTCCGAATTTATCTAATGGACGAACTAGCTAGTGCACAACTCAATTGCATAATTAACAAACATATACAATTCTATAGTGGAGAAGGGTTTTGGAGGTCGGCTTTATAGTTTATACTATGCACATTATCATGACTATTTTTGAACTTATCTAGCAGGTGAACCAAGAGGAGGATCGTTCACCTTCATAAATAAATTGTGTTGGTCAAAAATATATATCTAAATTATAAAAACAAACAAACAAACAAATAAATAAATAACCGACAGCAGACACAAATAGCAAGGGACTACAGGCCTGAGAGGGTCGGCACAAACATTGGCATTTAACACGTGGAAGACCAATTGATCCAAATTACTACACAAGCCATCGATTCGACCAGGAAATGGTTTGCAGAGCCACACTCATTGTTTAGAAAATCAATCATCCGTACATAGTTTAGTGGTAAATATTTAGAATAAAATAATAATAAGTTGAGGATCAAAATTTTATTATCTTGGTACATCGAAACCAAATATTTGTCGCTTTCATATTTTACTTTATCTATCTTTTAGTAATAGTGGACGATTTAAATAGATCATTTTAGAATAAGATAATACTAAATAATCAAAATTTGACCGATAAAAAAATAATAAAAAAATTAAAAATTTTAATTTAATATTCTTTTCTAATTTTTAATCTTTCTTATTTATTTTCCTTTAAATTATATTATTTTATATTTATTTTCAAATTAAATTATATTCTTTCTTATTTATTTTTATATTAAATTAATTTTTTAAGTTATAAAAATATATAAATCTATTATAAATTTTTTTAATAATTTTTAATATCATTATTATTAAAAATATCTAATCCTAATTATATTCATTCTTATTTTTAACTCCGATATATAAATCCATTATAAATCTATTTATTTTTAAAAATATATTCTAAGTTGCTAAATTTTGACATTTAATTTTAGAAAAGAGGGAGATACTGATTTTATTAAATTTTAAAATATTAATATTTATATATTAATAATCTGTAAAATTTAAAAGTAAGAACAGGAAATAACGAAAAACGCAGGTGAATGGATGATGGGATTGTTTTCATTCATTCGAACCGCCGCCACCGTCGTAAAGTTTTGGGTGCGGGAGTCCCTACTACCGATGTGTGTTGTCGATCCGTATCGCACGTAGCGCCGGCACGTGCCTCCCTCTCTCCCTTGTTGCCACGCTCGCTGCCTGCTTGGCGGCCCACTTCCTGCATAAGACGCACTGAGTCGCTGCACAGTGACAGAGGGAGCAGGGAGGGGGAGAGAGAGGCTTGGATTGAGATTCATGCTGTGGGAAAGTAAGTGACGCTTTGGCATCGCTTTCCATCGTCGGCGTTGAGATCCGAGCAGCGGCTGCGCGAGGCGGAGGGGATGGGAGAGGTAGAAAGTCGGTTCCTTTTTGTTTTTTGTTACACGGTGTGTTTGTTTTGGAGATTTGGGCTTAACGACGAACGGCTGCTTTGATAGCAGGAGGAGAAAAAGGCGGCGGCGGCGGCGGCGGCGGCGGGTTTGGAGGAGAAGGCGAAGGAGGAGAAGAAGGAGCAAGAGGGCAAGGCGGAGGAAGGGAAGAAGGACGGCGGCGGTGATGAGGGAGAAAAGAAGAAGGAAGGGGGCGGGGGAGAAAAGAAAGCAGAGGAGGCGGCGGCGGCACAGCCTCCACCGCCGGAGGAGATCGAGATGCGCGTGTTTATGCACTGCGAGGGGTGCGCGAGGAAGGTGAAGCGCAGCTTGAAAGGATTCGACGGTAATGAGGGTCGTGGCCGGCTTCGGAGCCGCCAAGATCGTGCCTAATTTATTTATTTATTTTCCACAGGGGTGGAGGATGTGAAGACGGACTGCAGAACCCACAAGGTGGTGGTGAAGGGAAAGAAGGTGGCGGAGGACCCCATGAAGGCGGTGCAGAGAGTTCAGAAGAAGACCGGGAGGAAGGTGGAGCTGCTGACGCCGCTTCCGCCGCCGCTGGCGAAGCCGGAGAAGAAAGAGGAAGAGGAAAAGCCAAAGGAGGCGGAGAAGAAGGAAGAGGTCTACTACTACTTTTTCAAAATCTTTCGCTATCTCTGAACCTCATCTCGTTTCTAATCCTTTTCTCGTCCTCCTCCTCCTCCTCCTCCGGCAGCCGGAAGTGGTCGAAGTGGTGCTCAAAGTCCACATGCACTGCGACGCCTGCGCACAAAAGATCAAGAAGAGAATACGAAGGATGACAGGTTCCCCTGCTTTCTCTGTCTCCTCTCCTGTTCTTCGACTTTGAGATCGCCGCCAAATATTCCTCCTTTTTCGTCGACGTCGCCTAAAGATTCAAACTTTGAGCAGGGGTCGAAACGGCGGAGCCGAATCTGAAAGGGTCCCAAGTAACCGTGAAGGGAGTCTTCGACCCGGAGAAGCTGGCGGAGTACGTCTACAAGTGGACCGGCAAGCACGCGGTGGTGGCGAAGCAAGAACAGGCGGAGAAGAAGGCGGCGGCGACGGCGGCGGCAGGGGAAGGAAAGACCGGAGGCAAGGAGAAGATGGCCGGCAATGCCGAGAAGAAAGAGGGGAAAGATGGTGGGGTCGAAGCAGCAGGCGCAAACGAAAAGGATACGAAGGGAGCCGGCGGAGCTGCAGAGGAAGGGGCGGCGCCGCCTCCCAAGGCGGTGGAACACTACCAGTACCATCCGACGTATCCGGCCGGCGGGTACTATACCTCGTACCACCCTCAAATGTTTAGCGACGAGAACCCAAATGCTTGCTCCGTGATGTAATCGAAGGGAAAAACACAGCTTTGTGGTGGTAAAATATGATTTGCCTTCCGTCAATCCGTCGTTTCAGAATAAAATAAACACGAAAAGGTGAATCATAAGAATTATATTACTAATTTGATCAGACATTTAACTTCGTTAAAATTTAATCTCATGAACGTAATTATATAATTATAATTAAGGTATATTTATTTTATTATATTATATGTCTCTTCTTTTTGATTTTTTTTAACCGGGAAGTACTTAATTTTCAGTCTCCTTTTAGATTATGCTCATCTTCTTGTATATAATATTTTAATTTTCAGCTAATAAATAATAATGGTGCTGATGAATGCACAAATTGACAAAATTAAATATTGCAATAAATGGTCCATGCCAATTATGGCATGTCATTTTCTCTAATTTAATTATCTAATAAAATTAGTTTTTATTAGAAATTGTAATGCAAAAAGCTATCAGTTTTAGTGTGAAAGTTAGCTGATATCGACCCAACTTCAATTTTTTAATCAAATATTCAATTTATTCGATTCCATAAAAAATGTTTATCAATCATCAAAATAAATATCCTAATATTCTTATGTCAATGGGACCGTCAACGGACTAAAAGCATGCTAAATATGAAAATTGTGTATGAAAAAAAGCGTGTCACAAATGTTAAAGAAACTAATAGCCTCTCGAAGGTCAAGTTTACTCGACCAAACGAGCCTGTGGCCACCTCACGAGCTCACAGCCAAGCCACCATGAGCCCGCCACCAAATTTAAAAATTCTATAATTTTTTTTTTTAAAAAAAAGAATTTAGCCGAAGAGAAGTTATTGTAATTGTTGTTGATGTTTTTAAAGAACGAAAAAACAAGAATTCTGATGTAATGAGGATAAAAGAAAAGGAATGGAAATAGCAGAATTATTAATTATTACAGGTGGCCATCACGTGCAAGTGTACTTTTGTGTCAGATTCCCCATCCTTGCTGACTCAGCAGTGTCCCACACCTCCCTTGCTCACAATTATTCGTCCAATCATACCTTAGATTATATATATATATATATATATATATATATATATATATATATATATATATATATGGTCCATTTGGTAGAATTTATATATATAATTTGATTAGATAGTCTAGTTGACATTCAATAACCATCCAATCAGTTTATGGGAAATATTTGTCAAGTCGAACAAAGTAAAATATATTTAATTTGAAAAATAAAATACAACACTATAAATAGTTTAGACATGAATGAATTTATGAAAGACAGTTCTTGTAACTCCATGAGCAGAGCACGTTGATAGGCATTTATTATTTGACGGACGAACGTGTATTGAAACACAAGTACGATGCCAATGAATGAATTCATTGAGCCTCCAAATCATGATTACCAGAGATTTGCTTGCAAAGTTGCTTTGTCTGGAACAGTTCACGATTGTAAAGCGGGAAGAAGAAGAAGGCAAAGTAATTGAATGCATGGTGTAACCCAACGATAAGGCCTGCAAGGCATCATGAAAATGACAAGTCGTCAGTAAGAGATTTGGCATCAAGACGGCATCAGGTCTGTGGAAATATTGAATGCAACAGTGATTTTGTTTGATGTAACTGAACAACAGGTCAGGAGTCGATTCAGTATGTGCACAAACTTTGAGGTCATTTCCCACATGATTGATGTCTTGTAAGTTTGTAGATATACAACTTTTTCCTCTTCTTGCTAGTATCGATGAAGACAAGATTAGCAATATCTCTGAGGCTGACGGGAGAGTACATTGTGTTGCAAACGCAGTAAGCAGAGAAACTAAGTGTATAATTTGTTTAATCTACCTTTTAATGATAAATCATTCTCATTGATGGAAAGAAAAGTACATAATTTGAGCTGATACAGGAAGAAGCTTAATTATCAAGAGCATGTTATGATCCTACAGGTTCACCAAAATAAGAAGCAGCTTTATTGAAACAAGTCTATCTATTGAAAACAAGCAATTCCTATGATCTGATCATTTTGATTCCGATGCCGAGTATGCAATCGTCACAACGTCATCAATTTTAAAGATAAACAGGATTCAGAACAGTAACTGTATATGCGGGGGAAAATACAGCATGTAATACATGCATGTGTTTATCAAGCTTAGTGGGAGACATTCTTCCTAGAGATAAAGAAAATACATCGAAGAGAAACCTTGGATGAAGAAGAATAAGAGTGCACGAACTTACAATTTGATAGCATCTGAAGACTCTCTTTCACATACTGTGATTGTCACAATTGTGTATGCAGGAGCGCAACTTTTACACACTAGTAAGACCGTTTGAATCGGTAGGCATGTTTGCATATAGAAGAGTGTAGAACAGCTCGACCTCTGGCAGGCTTTGAATGACCTGCACAAATTTGTTGCCTCGGGGTTCATCAAGTAGAGGCAAGCTTAATCGTGTGATTTGTGGCAATAGTTTGGCTAGGGGAACTCCCAAGGAACTTGCCCCAGGAACTTGGCCGCTAATGTCAATGACCAAAACCTCGACCACCTTTTTCAGAGATATATCCAAGATTTTCCTAAACTCTGGGCTGCAGAAAGTAATACAAAGACACAATCAGAAGAACGAATGGATAACTAAATAACCATTATTTCACATCACCGCATGAAAAACATGTCAAACACTTTTGCTTGGCTTTTGAAATGATAAAACAGGTGTATCAAAATGTTGTGTTAGCCCCTTAACGAGGACAGGCACATATATTAATACAATATGCGCACATGGGATGGGAAAGGTAAGCACAACTAACAAAAGATAGAATATCTAACGTTCACTATCATCATCGGTCTTTCTCAGTAGCCACACAAGTAATGAATTCATGTTCCTTTATAGAGAACTGGAACAAATGAGATCAGGAATCATTAGTTTCGTATTCTGCAAAGTCCTTATAAAAAGAGTAGTTAGGGAAAAAAATAATGGGTCTATCAGAAGACATGACAGATTCAGACCTTTGAAGCTGTTAATGAAGTAAGCTTCAAAAGGTTGAGAAATGAATACAAAATTAGAATAAATTAAGTTTTATGGAAAGAGAAAAAAAGAAAGCGTCCTCATACTCAGAATGGAGTAAAGATTTTGCTGGTCCTACCACTTTTAAAATAGTACAAGAATTCTTAAGCAATCCAAGATCCATTTTGCTGAAAGAAAAATTATTTTCAAGCGCAATATTCTAGTGATTACAGATAATATAATCATGGCATTCTTACAACTATACAAATCTAGATCCAAAAAAAAAAAAAAAAAGGTAAGACCCGACATCATGGCAGAATAAATCTAGGCTTATCATGTATAAAAGTAAATTTGAGAATCTTGGGTCTAGAAAAAGGAATCGTGAGAAGTCTCAAATGCCCACATTCAAACTATGAATAACAATATTAGCGCATGTCACAACTTGGAAAATGAACTCAGTTAATAACCAGAACACCTACCAGAAAAATTAACAGAAAGACAGTTCAAACTATTATATAATATAAACTACTAGTAAACTTGACTGCGTTGATAACTGGAGCAACAAAAGGTCTTTCAAGATTATAGAAAGATCAAGCTCGCATTTCCAGCATGCTTTGCAAAGCATACTATAGGTCCTTTCATATATTTTTGAAATATATATGCAACATGTATATGTATATTACAGATATTTGCATACCTGGACAGCACAGAACGGGTCTCAAACAAAAGCTGGTCCAGTTTGGTGGCATCCATAAAAAGAGAAGAATCTTCAAATCCATTGGAAGATATGGCTATCTGTTGCTTGTAGTAGCTAACATTTTCAGGCACCAGATAACTTATCCAATAGTTTAATGAGCCAATGTTCATGAACATATCTAGAATTTGGATCATTATTTCACGCAATTGCGCCATGCTAATAGGCTCCTTAAGCTGCTTGCTGACCATGATGCACCATGACAAAAACACAAAAGCATTATTAGCTAAAAACCTTTGTATTGCTAAAAACCTCTGAGCGTGCTTAATATTCTTAGCAAATATGCGAATCAGCTAAATTATACTATAGTGCTTCTCAGGCCTGAAGTCATATACGAAACAGGATAACATATATTTTAGTGCAAAATGGTGTAGCATTAGACTATTTCTTCGCATCACATTGCATAGATACATTGATGATAATTAATGGAACAGAAACCAACATAAAATTTTAACTGTCATTTCATACACAAATTAGTGGAGGTTAAGAGGCATTAACTCCTTACTCTTTGAGAACTTCCTTAGCTGCATTCTGCATGTTCATTATTAGTGAATTGATCCCATAAGTTGCTAAATAATCTGCAGTAGCAAGAAAGTCCTGTCGCCCATGACTTTTAAATGAATCAACCTCATCCTGTAATAAAGATGAGTGAAAGAAAGCATTCAAATAATGTACATGCTGTTTTACAGTATCTTCACCCTCAATGAAATAATTCCGTGCACAGTATTTAACATTTTCTAAAAAAATATGTATAATTCAATTAAGGACTTTGATTTGACAAAGAGAAATGCGATTTCAGCTCTCTATTAGTAAGTTGACGGTAAAGTAGTCAACTTTGTTTTCTTTTTCATACCTCATCTCCACACAAGGAGTTCTTCTTAGCGAGAGTTTGATACCTAGATTACTCCAAAAAAAAAAAAGAATCAGATTCTGGCAACCAGATACACAATTCTTCTTAGCGAGAGCTGAGCAATAAGCAACTCTTTCCCTCTACGAGTCTAGGCAACAAGCGACCCTTCAACCCTTCTTTTCCATACATCTTCCACATCTTCTGTGAGCACTGTGAACCCTCTTGCACTGAGTGAGCAACTCCATCCTCCTCTACATGTGAGCAGACCAACGACATATTCCCATCCAATGCTGGTGAACTCCTTGGGGCCCTGCACTCCATAAGCAGGCACTATGCCTTCCAGCAAAGATAGCTGCAAACCCTTGCAAGGCAAAACCCCTTGTTTCTTTTCACTCAAGGAGCCATACCCTATTGCGCTTCTCCTCCAACAAGTAGCAAGACTCCCCAGTGTTACAGCAGTGACTTGTTTGTGATTTCAAGCAAGGTAGAGAGGTTCATCCCCCTGTCATGCTTTTGTATCCTTTGTTTGCCTTGTCCAATCCAAATTGCTAACGGGAAGTAGCTGGGAGGCATCAACAGCAAGCAGAAATCAAGGGGTTAGGGAATCAAACAAAGCAGGTACTATGTCATGGTGATACCATTCCTTCAGTTTGATATAGGATCCTCTCCTTAGTATATGGGTTTTTTCCTTTAGGGAATCAAACAAAGTGCGAGGCACGAAAGCATCCTATTAGACGAGAGGATGGTCATGGAAGGCATTTATCACTTAATGATATGCTGATATGATTGCTAGCCAGAGTAATCAGAGAAATTATGTGTATGATGCATTGGACAAATGTGTTGTGGTGAGGATGATAAGCATCTTGTACCCATTTGGAGGAGGAGGAATTTTATACAAAAATTTAATGAGAATAGTTGTTGGTAAGGCAAATGGTTGTAGGAAAAGACCTCGTGGCCACACCCTTGCACACCAAAAATCCAATTAGCAACTTAAGGTTTAACCTTGAGTTTAGGGAATGTACAAGCACTTGGTTAAATTCTAACTGGGAAACCTCTTTAGTTTTTATTTTCCTTGCTTGGCTATCTGCTTCATTATATTAGATTATTTGTTCATAGTATGCCTGCCTAATATATCATGTATTACTTACATGCTTGGAGTTAATTGAAGATACATACTTGGAATCATTTGATGGTACATGCTAGAGTTATATCATCTGGAACATACATGACAGAGATTCTCCTATTGTGTATGCTAGCATGTTAATTAATTAAGATGCATGCTTAGATAATTTGGTATAGAGTATTATTTATAATATTGGAAGGTGTGCACTTGCTAATAAGATACCTATATCATGGTAAGAGTTAGTGCATAAATAGTGGGCGATGACATAATTGGGGCTTGTGGCAATAAGATTTTGTTGACACCTAACTATGATTGCATGTGTCTTGATAAGATATTTGGGACCCATGATGGTTTTGTATTGCCAACAAGTGATTATATATGTCATTATGTAAGATCGCGGACCCTGAACGTTAGGTGACACCTAACTAATAGGTGTAGCAGATAATGTGGGTTTGTGAATGTTAAGTCCACCAGCTTCAGTGAGATTCCACAGAGTACGTGCCTTGTACCCAAGTGATGAGGTGTTCGCATGAGCATACCATTTTGTAGCTCTTGCATCTTTGAGTTAGATGAAAATAGGATTGTGCTTTAAATTTACCTTTCTTACATGTTTATTTTGGTGTTTATTATTTTACTGACAATTCCATTTTTATACACACCATGTTTCTTATCAACCAAAGTCCATTTTTGCTTTTTTATAATTATGGTACTTGTTGTATTTCACCTTATTGTCTTAAAGACTTTTTTGCATAGTTGAAATGTTTAATATGTTTCCTTTACAGTAAATTGTTCGTTATTGTATTTGTGTGTGTGATGTTCATGCATCTTGTGAGTGCTAGTTATGGATATGTTACAATCATTATCTAGCATATGGGTAGCACCACAACCTTTGACCGGCACGAGGACCATGCTGACGGAATTGTTGCCCTATTGGAATGAATACTCCTAGCCATGGGCTAAGGGTTTGACATTACCAATGATACGGCAAGAGAAGATCTAGTTGTAAGTAGTTGGGTCTCATGACTTGTTATTGTTGTTGTGTTATGTGAAGCAGTGAGCAAAAAAATCATAAATAGATGAAAAGCAGTAACCCAGTAAAAGGCAATAATGCAAAATTTTACCTACTCATGGCTAGCTATACATTATTTTGAATTTTTACAGTGTTATACACTTGTAGATGTTAGTATTTATTGTTTTATCTTAGTAACTCCACATGTTCATCTAAACAATCTCCTATGCAACATTAACTTTTTCTTAGTGTCGTTTTCTAAGAGTCCAATCCTGTAATTTATAAAGTATGGCAAGATCGTTCCACAACATCATAACCTTTTCTTATAGCCTAATGGATCAATGACAATCACACAAACTTCTAAAAGTTCCTCCAAGTGTCTTAGTTTCATCCATCCAATCGATATATCTAATCAATGATCTCTTCATCAATATTCCTTTTATACTGAATACAAGGATTTCATGTCCATTCATTTAAAATATTTACCTTGATTTTTCCCTTATCAATAAAAATTATATTTCATATATTCGACTTTTAACTAACTTAAAACCTTTAGGCTATTTTTTTTTTCCTTCACAATTCACGTTTATTATTTAACCAATATACACTCCCATCAATTGACGCAATATCATATGTAAATTATGTGAGAGAACCTGAGTTGGGTTATTTGATAAACAATCCGATAAACAAAGATCATTAAGGAGAAACAATGTCATAATAATTAATAGTACAAATATACAAGTTATATTGTTCCACACATCTGAATAAGTAGGATCTAGTAATACATCATACAGGCTTCAGCAAATTGTGCATTGAGCCACTGAGATAATACTTACCAGAGGCTGAGAATCCTCAATGTCACGGGCAATATCTAGATACAGTTGTCTCCCTAATATGTTAACTTGAACTCTGACATATAAGCAGAGCAAAGTCATTGACCACAAAGAAGCTGCTGCCCTTGTGAAACCTGGAAGGAAATTTAAAAAAAAAACAAATAATTGCTTGGTGAAATACGACCATCTTTCTTCGGAGACAAAGCTCCAACAGGTGACATAAGAAGGATTATAGACATCCTCATGATTGATCAGACACATTTTTGCAAAAAGAAACTGCGGCATACTTAGAATTTTAAGCTTTTCCCATAGCTCGAGCTTCTCCTTGAGAGGAAGTGAGCTTGGCTGTCCCTTCCCATGAATAAGCTTCTCTGTCAGGGGCGAGAGGTCCAAATTCTCAGACATACTAGACTGCAGGCAGTGCATCGCATATGGTAGTGTGGTCGTGTCAGAAATCCTCTGGATGTTCTCAAAATGCACTTGCAATCTGCCCACGCAGACGACAACAACGTTAATCAATCATCCAAGTATAAATAGTAGAAATGTATAATAAGGGAGAAGAAAAGGGAGTTAATTTACTGATTCTTAATAAGTTCATCGACTTGTCGAGCGCCTTCGAGCTGCTGCTCGGAATCAGAAAATCTCCTGGCCTGACTCTCGTAGAGCTTGTAGAGGAAATATCCGCCACCGACAATACCGAGAGAAACCAGAATCTTCCTTCTATGCCTGCTCCACAAGCCCCTGAATCCAGTCGACCATAAAAAACGAATCTTTAGGAGAAATTTCTCCACTAAAAATCAACAAACGCTACCATAGTGCGAAGGCAAAAGAACACCTTAAGGAAAGCATGGCATAGTCGATCGGTTATAGAGGACTCCTCGAGCCGACAGCGAGAGGGCGATCAGACCAGGGACCAACGGACAAGCTGATGTCTGGCGGCGGACGCTTGAAGGGAATAGAACGGCGACGATTTCGATATCCCGTTTGTTCCAACAGCGGACCAGATGATTCCTTTCCCTGTACCAAGTACCAACAGTGCATTCGAAATCCCTAAGCTCACGATCGCCGTTCGATTTCGGGGTTTGGGCTTCCAAACCAATTAGAAGCCCATTTTTGCCCTTAATTGTAGCATAAAATAATTCTAAATAGTTTAACATTTATTACATAAAAATGATTAAATAATTATTTTAAATATGTTAATTTATATTTAAAGTACAGCACCGATATTATCAAAATTTTGTATTGCATTTTCGTAATGTCTAAATTATTATATTTCTAAACTATCCTTCTTCTTTCTCTAAAATCCATAAACTAACTAATGAACCTAAAAATTCTAAATTATTTTAAATTAAAATCAATGTGCTTTTGAAAATCTTTTTATTGCATTAGAATAAATTGAGAAGAATTAATTTTTAAATTTATAAAAAATTTATCATAAATTATCATAAGGCATATGACAATAAAACTCAATAACCAACCTCATTAATGGATTCATATAACTTCTTTAATTAAAAAATATCAAAATTTTAAATTTTAGAATATATAGATACATCTATCATCTTAAAAAAATTCCGAATCTAAATTCAACAATTAAATTGAGAATAATAATTTGTTTAATTGACAAAGTAAAAAATTTAAAAATATACTCTCAATTTAATTCACTATTCTTAATTCATATTACCAAATTTAAATCTAAGAACATAGATATATTAAATTATATTATTTTAATTTGAAATGATTTAAACTTTTTTAATTCATCAAGCAATTTCAAACAAAACTAATCAATGCTATAGAGATAGAGAAAGAAGAGAAATATTTTAAAAATATAATAAGTGATTTGAATACTATAAAAATTGAGTACTTTGATTTAGATAATACCAACACTTACTTAAATGCCTCAGTAAAATATAATTTAAAATATTTTTCAAGTGAAAACTTAATCATAGTCTAACTCAAAATTTAAGGAGAGAAGGAATGTACTATCATTTATGTGCTCTTTACTTTCTTTCGATCTCTTTCTTTCTTTCTTTGTGTCAAGTAATCGAACCCTTAAGCAAGTCCATTAAAATTCATACGCCATGAACTAACTGAGCAAAAAGATTAGGCATAATTTACAAATCGACAAGTCATCCAAGGAGGCTATAAGAAGGCATATCTTCTATCCTAAGCACATCATCCATCAAAAGCTCCCTCTCGAGCGCAGCTCGAGTCGACTTCAGAACCTCCTACGAACACGCATATTTTGAATCAAGCAAAAACAAACCGAGAAATGAAATTGTAGTAGACATGCTACACTGACATTGAATTCCATGTAGGAAGCATTTCGTTCTAGCCACTGCTTGTCCATCAACATGAAAGCTACACAGTAGAGCAAGTCGAAAGCCCACTCATCCTCTGCCATGGGGAAACATATGCCGTGAGTGTAACGAGACATGCACGTATCAGAGATTGTGCTCAGTTTATGCAAAAGGCTCACCGGATAGCATTTGGACGAAGACCGCTCCGGTGAATGTCCTCGTCTTTGCTGTAGACACACAATCTTAAAACTCGTCAGAACTCGATCCTGAATGAGTAAAATTTAAGGCATTAAAAACTCATCCACAACTTTGCAAGGAACAGGTCTATGATACAAGTCCATCGAGAAACAGCTTTCGGTGAGAATGAACCTTTCTATCATTCTAGATTTGGTTCAAGAAGAACTTCATCCTCAAAAGTGTAACTTTATTTCCTCATCTTTTACTTTCCAAAAGTGATATATGTTATTAAGTGTTAACTGAAAAGTCTAGTCCCTAGTTTATGTGTATCAGTTGTTTGTTTCATATTGCTAGGAAGAAACACTTACTGGATTGAAGATCTAGCATTTGTATAATCATGAAAGTGATATTGACACCAGCCACCGCAAAAGGATACTCCCATGTCGACCGTTTTCCAAACTGCTTGTATAGCAACCTCTGGAAGGAATTCTAAAGATAAAGAAAGTCAAAGTAACTTTCTCTTGGAGTACAATAATGTAAGGGACAAAAAGCAAAGAAGATAATCTGATCTTACAGAGAATGTTTTCGCGAAGAATAGAAGATTCTCCAATGAAATAAACCCGGCACCCCTACTTACCATTAAAACATGTGGATTAGGAAGACTTAGTTGGTAGAGAATGCAGCATACAATAATGACAATGGTAAATTTACCTAAAGTCAGTCGACGGATCCTTCCCCTGCCAGCCCATCTCCTTCCACTGATCTGATACAAGGTCACTGAGCTCTTTATCAGGGTATGTCGCGTACCAAAGAGCCCTGAGAGCTTCCTGCCAGGACACGGTAAGTTTCAATATTTCCGAAACAGAGGAGAGACACCATTTATTGTTTCACTCAATTCTTACAATTATCAGTTTTCCTTCAAAATCAGTCTTCGTATTTCTCTGGTAACTCTTTAATCAGTAAAGAACACTCAAATGAAAAAAATTTACATTGGCATTCAAAGATGGATATGAAAAAAAATGATGTTATTATTAACTCAACTGTTCATGTTTAACATTGATTATTCCATAATGACATGGAGAAGTGAATATTACCTGATGTTCGCATCTTGAACCATCAAAATAAACATTCGCACGATGCTTCAATCTTTGAAGTCTTTCTTCCTAAAATCAATCAAACAATTCCATTTACGAAGAAGAATAAATTAAGGTGAAGAAAAAGGAATGTCAATTCGGCAATTCCAAGCTCTAATCAACAGACTATACAGAAACACTGCAAACTTGAAAAGAATTAAGATGTAAAGGCAAATCAAACTTCATATAGCATGTTTCAATATCACATTGTGATTTGCTTTTTTGCCTGCAAAGGAGTGAGATTCATGCAGATGCGCTCATAAGTTCCTTTGCGTTTCATACAAACACAAGATAGTCCTTTCCCAATCCATCTTGGCGAACCACACGTCTGATCATCTGTGCAAACCAATACAAACATGAAAGATATATCGTGACAAGCAAAAATTAAAATAGGATAAGGAAATAAGAAAACATCACTTTAAATATGCCAAACCTCAAACCACAATATTAATAACTTGTACTAGCTCAAAATGCTACAGTCTGAGCTTATAAGAGAGGATAGACCCATTAACTTGTACTAGCTCAAAATGTTTAAGCCCAAATAAACAGTAGTACCTTACTTATCTGAGCTTATAAAGCTTATTTATTGACCTACAACTCGCAATAATAACTAAAATAGAACAGTACAGTCACCCCAACTCAAGGATTGGAGTCTACATTAAGACACAAATTGCAACTCAGAAATTATCCCTAGTTTCTAAGGAGTACGACAGAGGGTTCATTTATGAAATTTAAGGGGGCGTTTGGTTTGTTCCATTTTCCATTTTCATTTTCCAGAAAACCGCATTTTCTAGTTTTCTGGAAAATGACTTTTTTTCATTCTCCAGTTTTCCAGAAAATGCTATGTTATTTTCTGGAAAACAAAGCTGGAAAATGCAAACCAAACATGTTTTCCAGAAAACCGCATTTTCTACAGAAAATGAAAATGGAAAACAGACTGGAAAATGCAAACCAAACGCCCAATTTAGGTTCATGTAGAACCTTGGGTAAATTGTTACATGAGCCTGAACTTACCTGAACATGAAAATGAAAGCATAAAATGACTGAATTGATTCAAGTAGCACAATAGAAGGTTCCTTGGGTACTTGGGTATGGACCTAAATTTGCACAAAATTATAAATGAAGGCATAGAATGACTGAAGATATTCTAAAGAGTATAATAGATGGTTCATATGTGGAATTTGGATAGTTTAAGCCCATGAAACAATTTTACTGAAGTTGCTACATGGACCTAAACTTGCTGAAAATTACAAAATTAGGTTATAAAACATCTCATTTGGTTCCACGAAGCACAATAGAGGTTTTATCAGTGAAATTTAGACAATTTTGGTCAATGAAGCAATTTTGGCAAATTTGCTACTGCACAGACCTATGAAGGCATAGAATGACTAACCAGATTCTAAGGAGTAGAACGGAGGGCCCATTTATAGAATTTGGATAATTTGGGTTCATGTAGCACTTTCTTTTGGAAAAAGTGCTACATAGATCTAAAATTGCAAATGAAGGCATAGAATGCCCAAACAAATTCTTAAGTAGAGTCTGCTAGTAAAACAGAGAGTTCATCTTTGGAATATGGTCAGTTTTGGCAAATTGGTTCATAAATGACAGACACTCAACACACAATACATGAATCAGAGAAAGAAATGAAGAAAAAGAAACATAGAGAAATGATTATGTACTTTGTGCTGAGTTGTTTGTTTTTGCCAAAACTATTATGGCATTTTACCAAGAGGCCTATGTGAGAATTCGTATTTATCAAAAAGCATCTTATGATTTGTTCTTTACCAAAGGGCGCATGTAAAATCAGTTCATCCCTCTTATACCCCTCCCGCCAATACCTCATTTTCGTAGTTCACTTTTCGAGATATCCGAACCACCTTTTCATAATTTGATTTTAAAATAAAAAATTATGGTTCGGATGTAGATATTCTCATCCTCTCTCACCATATATATCTCTTCCTGTCTTGTATAACTCGACTCATCCCGAACCTAGCCTTTTACTATATTTTGCTGCGATTGTGAAAAGAATAAGAAATAATTAAAAGCTTGTCCTATTAATAATCTTTCAGACCCTCTTTGGCCTGAAATGAATTTATTTCATGCTCTCTTCGGCAAGAAATAAAGATATAAATAGAAAATGTAAAATATCGAAATATATAAACAAAATAAAATAAGGAAAGATATATAAAACATGAAAAAATAGAGTTAGTAGAATTGTATATATTAGAAATATATAAAATAGAAATTAAAATAAAATATATATGTGTAAATTAAAATAAATTAGATATCATCAAAAAATTATTAAAAATCGATTAGATTTCATTTCAGACCCGACCCAAAGAGGGTCTGAAATGAATTTATTTCAGGCCTTCTTCGGGCTTGAAATATTTCATTTCAGGCTTGAAATTTTTCATTTCAGACCATCTTTGAGCCAGAAATATTTTTATTTCAGGAACCCTCTTTGGGCGTGAAAATGAAAATATAAACAAAATAAAAATAATACCACAACAATTCACAAAGGTAGTAAATATTACAAGATCACTTGAGTATAGGCACTAAGGCACTTGAACTCAAGAAGCAATCACAAGCACACACACTTGATTCTTAGTAGAACTCCGGATGTTTTCTGTGTGTTCTGCTCAAGGTTTTAAGTATCGACCCGTGCCGATGTTTCGGTCCCAGACCGGAACGATACGGTTTCGGTATCGTATCGTTTCGTGCCGGTATGGTTTCGGTATTTTTTATTTATATATAATAATTATTAGATAAATATATATTTATTGTGTATAATTTAAAAATAAGTTGTATGTTGATTTGATATAAGTTTTCAATTATTGAACAACTTAATATTGTTAAGAAAACAATTAAATATAACTTTCTTTAAAGAAAATTGATCTATCAATAACTCGAATTAAAATTGATACATTACAATATGTCACCTTACTAATACCAAAAGGAGTGACGCGAATCAGATGAAGACATTGGTTCTTGTAGCATTCTGCTTAGATCAATTCCATAGTTCTCTAACGTCCAAATTAAATAAGCATCCCATGACATGCAATATTGATACTGATTTCTCCACATGTCCATCAGCGTATCTCGATTCATCACTGGAAGTTGGACTTGAACTGGCACCATTGAAATCGGAACAGGTACAGGCACAGGATAAGGATAAGGATAAACATATGCCTCTGAACTGTGGTATGATGGATCACCATATGATGCATCAGAGTTATAATAAGAAGGCTGAGAGTATGATGAACTTCGATCAGAATCAATGTCAGCTAAACTCTGTCGCATATCTTGATAATTGTGAGCTTTCTTTTGTTTGCCATCCTTATTTCGACGTTGATATTGAATAGGTCTAGCTCCATGATCATCATCTTGAGTTGTATGTGTGTAATCTGCCTCACATGTCCATGGCTCCGGTGCTTGAGTAGGGGGATCATAATTTTGACCACCAGATGCATCGCCACTATCATCACTTGCATGAGTACTTGCACTGCTATTAACTTCTCGTCGGACTACAATATCAAAAGGTGATGATGTTTCATCACTGTCATCATGTTCTTGCTCATCAATTGCATCAAGTGGATTTTCTCTAATTCTCAATTGACCCCTTCCTGTAAAAGCAGGAGGCTTGACTTTTTCTTTCTTTTTAGTAAAAACTGCAGGAGCTTTACCTTTATCTCTGAACTTTGGTTGGGTTTGGGATGTTTCAGAATGTCTTGATCGAGATCCAGAAAATCGAAATTCTTGATCAAAAGCTTCATTATAATCTTCTCCCTCCCTGATATCTCCTGTAGTTTGTATTGTTTCAATCTGTTGAGTGAGAAATTGAGATGGTCGTGGTGGGTCTCCTGCTTCATCAAGTAATGGATTTTCAGCCTCAACAGCGCTCCACCAATCCATCATTGGATCATTCTCATTTTGGACAAATCCAATATCAAATGGGTCTACATCACCAGCCTCTTGTTCTTCATTTTCTTCTGTTATTGCTCTTAATTGAAGACGCATATTATAATGAACATAGACCATCTTCTCCAATCGACGATAAGAAAGACGATTTCTTACTTTTGTATGAATGAGGGAGAAAGTTGACCAATTTCTTTCACAACCACTTGAAGATGTTGTCTGTGAGAGAATTCGTACTGCAATCTTTTTCAAATTTGGAGCTGATCCTCCATATTGTAACCACCATTCAGCTGTAAGATAAATAAGAACAAAATTAAAATAATATTTTTATTTGCTAATAATAATTAATAATAATTTTTACTATATTTACCTGCATCCATTTTATATCTGCATGACACTGCAATAGGATCACTAAAAGAACCATATGCCTCTCGAAATAATCGGCTTTCATTAATAGTCTCAGCAATTGATTCTCTATTTGTTTGTAGTCTTGATATCACATGTCTGAGGGCTTGTAATAGATCATCATTTGTGCCAAGATTATAATGGTATTGATATGCCGGATTGAGATAATAACCTGCAATAATTAAACATATATAAAAATGCAATTATTAATAACATTATTAGAAATTCTTTATTAAAAAATACGTACCTGCTAAATGAATATATTTTCCCATTTGATCGTCCCATCTTGTATTGATTATATCAATGTAATGTTGATATTTGGTTGGTGATTGAAGACGTCTCTTAATTTCCTCTTTTGCTTCATGAATTAGACGGTAAACGTTGCCCATTTGTGGCTTCCTGTCCATATCGACTTTACGTAGAACAACGTACAAAGGTTCTATTGCTAGAAGAATATCTGCAATATAGTCCCAAAATCTAACAGATATAATAATTTTTTGCACCTCTTTACCTTCGGCTGTGCTAGAATATCGAGAGGCTTCCCAATCCTCAGAAGAGAACATGGCTTTCAATCCAACTTTTTTTGATTCAACGATTTTAACAGGAGAAAGTGAGTGGCAAACCTAGTCGCTCCTGGTCGTAGAATCTCACCATTGATAAATTTCCTCATTAATCCATGAACCCAATGATGATTATAGAGGAATTTTGTTAAAGATTGACCTTTTTTCACTACCTTCTTCACTATATCGAGTTTACCAATATCTCCCATCATCAAATCGATACAGTGTGCTGCGCATGGTGTCCAAAATAATGTTTGATATTTTTGCTCCAATAATTCTCCAGCCCTCTTAAAGTTGGCACCATTATCTGTAATTATCTGCACTATATAATCTGCACCTATCTCTTGAACTACACTATCCATCAAACGATATATATAGGGTGCATCATGAAAATCTGTAGTTGCATCAATAGATTTATGAAATATCACCTTTCTATTGCAGTATAGTAGAAAGTTGATAATACTCATCCGTGTAGGTCCTGTCCAGCCATCACACATCAACGTAACCCCATATAAGCTCCATTGCTTTTTGCATGATAGGATCCAAGTTTTGATCTCCTCCACTTGTTCATCTAAATATGAACCAGCAATTTCATATGCAGTCGGAGGCTGAATACCAGGACCAGATTTTTGGATGTTGGACACCATGCTACGGTAGTATGTGTTGTTTGCTGCATTAGGAGGAATATGATTAAAATGAAAAAATTTTGCAATGCTTTTACCGATTGATTTCTTCTTCTCTTTTGTGTATGCATCATCAATCCTAGTCTGTTTGCTAGCTTGGTCTGGAAATGCCAGTGGATCAATATCAGCAATATCAACTGCACGTCTTCGTCCTCCCATAGAAGAAAAAAACCGACCAATACCACTTTGTGTTGAAGTACTACGAAAACTTGCACTCCTTCCTAATGTCGGTGCAGTAGTTGAGCCACTTCTACTAGTACCAGCTGAGTCACTTCTATGTCGCATATTTTGCTCATAGTCATATTGAGTTCGCGAGGCATTGATAGCTGCTAAAAAATCTCCATCGTTTGGAACATCACCACGATCTTCAAATTCATCATATATTGGCTCTCTAGATATTCGACTATCAAGAAGATCACGTTCTCGTTGTTGTTTATGCTTTATTACTTTGTAACCTTCAAGTTCTTTCATTGCACGACGAACTTCTTGAGAAACTTTTGGACAATTCGAAACATCTGGATATCCACCAGCAAGATGTTGCTTTAGGCGTGTGACCCCACCACCTCGTCCAATCATATCGCAATGTAAACATTGCCAATGGAATCGATTCTCTAATCGGCGTGCGTGTCTCCAAGCTGGATCATATTGATGTTTGGGTGTCATTACCTATGTCTTATAAAAAATTAAGAATAATTCACATTGTTAGCTCAAATAATAGTCATCATTGTCAATAACAATTTTATCATTATAAACAAACAAATTAAATATATAAAACTATAAAAGACAACTTCATTAAAGTAATCTACTACAAGTCTACAACACATTTTTATCAAGTAAACTTGGAACAATAATTTTAATTATTTAAATAATATATATTTAAAATGATAAAAATATTAAAATATTAATTAAATATAATATAATAAATAATTATCAGATTATAAAATAATTTTTATAAATTTTTTAGATTTTATTTAGGGTTTTTAAAATTTTTTTAGAATTTTTAAATAATATTTAAAATAGAAAAATAAAATCAGAAAATTCCTTAAATAAATCTATTTAATTTTTTGAATTAAAAAAGGAAATGCTGAATTTAAATAAATACTTTTATTTATTTATTTTTTTTTATTTACGGGCGGAAATCGGGAATTAATCGGGAAATTCCCGATTTCCGCCGCCGAGCCAAAATGGCTTCGCCGCCGAGATCCGCCGGAGAACCGCCGGAGCCGCCCGGCGCACGACTCCAGCAGGCTCCGGCGAAGATTCCGACGACGCCGGAGGCTTCCGACGACGTCGCCGGAGATCCGCCGTGTCTCCGACCCGCGGAACTATCCGCCGAAGATGGAGGAGCCGGGCGTCCAGCTCCACCACCATCCGGCGAGGCATCCGGCGACGCCGGAGGCTTCCGGCGACACCTCCGGCGACGCCGGCGAGTCCCGCAATGCCTCCGGCGAAGCTGCGGAGATCGATTGATCATACCTGTCGCTGCCGCGCCGCCCTTCGCTGCTGTGCGTCCACGCTTCGAGTCGCTTAGCTGCGTCTTCGTTGCTGCTCACCACCGGAGCTCTTCAGTCCTCTTATAGCCGGAAAAAAACTGCGAGACAGGCTGGCGCACCGACGCACGCGCGACAGAAGGAATCGCGTGCCGTGCGCGTTCGCTGTGCCGCGAATCTCGCTATCGCGCGAGACAGGCTGTCGCCGCGTCGCCACTCGCCGCTGTCCCCACTCGCCACTCGCCGATGTCTCGCCGCTGTCGCGCGTGCTCGCGTCGAGACGATGGCCTTCCACGTGCCGGTTTCGGCGAACGGGCGGAACGATACTGTTCCGCCCGTTTCGTCCGAAACGGCTCGAAACCTAAATCCCTGGTTCTGCTAAAATCTTTCGAAGGGTTTTTATAAGACTAGTGATAAGGTGGATGAGTAAGACCGGGTGTTCATAGGGCCCCATCGTATCTTATCTCTTCCTACTTTCACGTGCCTGATAACCGAATTATTAAAAGTTGTTGGCCAAAAAAGGTGGCCGCACATAGTTTTACAATACCGCCTAAGGAAAAGGAATTGCTTTTCGTGACTCAATTCCTTTTCGTACAGGTATCTACAAAAGGTGGTGTGGGTAGTAACGCCAGAATAGTTTTTCCAAAAATACTTTTGATCGTGGCGGGGGCACCTTTGGTTTCGTCCATTGAGCTCTCCAAGTGCTTTAATAATTTGATCTGCTTGTCTGGTAGGCATGCTTCAGTGGTGATGTGACACACGAGACTTGATAATGCATCTGCCAACTCATTATTGACTCCCTCTATATGCTCGAATTTGATTTCAACTCCCATGCCAGTAATGTAGTCAATAAATGAAATCCACCACTGAGGCACTTGAACTCAAGAAGCAATCACAAGCACACACTTGATTCTTAGTAGAACTCCCGATGTTTTCCGTGTGTTTTGCTAAGAGCTTTCGAAGGGTTTTTATAAGGCTAGTGATAGGGTGGATGAGTAAGACCGAGTGCTTATAGGGCCCCATCGTATCTTATCTCTTCCTACTTTCACGTGCCTGATACCCTAATTATTAAAAGTTGTTGGCCAAAACAGGTGACCGCACTTAGTTTTATAATACCGGCTAAGGAAAAGGAATTGCTTTTCGTGACTCAATTCCTTTTCGTACAGGTATCTACAAAAGGTGGTGTGGGTAGTAACGCCAGAATAGTTTTTCCAAAAATACTTTTGATCGTGGCGGGGGCTCCTTTGGTTTCGTCCATTGAGTTGTCCACTTGCTTTAATAATTTGATCTGCTTGTCTGGTAGACATGCTTCAGTGGTGATGTGACACACGAGTCTTGATAATGCATCTGCCAACTCATTATTAACTCCCTCTATATGCTCGAATTTGATTTCAACTCCCGTGCCAGTAATGCAGTCAATAAATGAGATCCACCGCACCCGAGAAGGCTTGTTACTGACTGTCTTATTGAAAAACTTGATTATTGCGTGACAATCTGTTCTTAATGTTATTTCTTTTCTGTCAAGATAGTGAATCTTCATGGTTGTTAGTGACAAACAACTTTGAAATTCCAGGAAAAAGTTCCCTTCTTCTCCCGGAGCTCTTGCATTAAATAGAATTGCTTTACAATTTATCTTTAGTAACAAAGTAAATATAGCTACCATATTAATTACAGATAATCTAATTTAAGTATGTATTAATTGCAAATAATCTACTCTAGGTAATAATATATACACAGCTAATTAGCACAATTATGGCAAAGTAAATTCCATATTTGATAGGCCATAATATCTGCCATTGATTAGCACAATTATGGCAAAGTAAATTCCATATTTGATAGGTCATAATATCTGCCATTGATATCCCCCCTCAAATTGATGCTGGATGATCAACAAGCATCAATTTGTCAATAAGAAAGCGATGACGGTGTCGGGAGAGAGCTTTAGTAAACACATCAGCAATTTGGAATTCGGTGGTTATATGTGGAAGAGTGATGACACAAGCATCATATGCTTCACGAATAGAATGACAATCTACTTCGATGTGTTTGGTGCGTTCATGAAATACTGGATTAGCAGCAATTTGAATAGCACTAGTATTATCTGCATGAAGTGGAGTAGGTTCAAGTTGGGAAAACCCAAGTTCACCCAACAGTCCCCGAAGCCAAACTATTTCAGAACAAGCAGAGGACATAGCGCGATACTCTGATTCTGTGGAAGACTTAGACACCCGATCTTGCTTCTTACTTTTCCAAGCAATAAGAGAGGTACCCATAAACATGCACCATCCTGTAACTGAGCGTCGAGTATCAGAACAACCAGCCCAATCAGCATCACTATATGCAACCAAACAAATAGGAGAGCCCACAGAAAAGAAAAGTCCCCGGGAAGAAGTACCATGCAAATAGCGAACAATGCGTCGAACTGCAGCCAAGTGAAGATGTGTAGGTGCTTGTAAAAATTGACTAACTTGTTGAACAGAAAAGGCAATATCAGGTCGGGTAATAGTCAGATAGTTCAAGCTCCCCACTAGTTGTCTATATAAAGAGGGATCTGGGAGAAAATCACCCTCATCACGGCGATATTTAACGTTCACCTCTAAAGGATGATCAACAGAACGACCATCCTGCAGACCAGCCAAAGCCACTATCCCCTGGAGATATTTATGTTGGTGTAAAAAAATTCCAGCTGGAGTAGAGTGCACCTCAAGCCCCAAAAAATAGTGTAAAGATCCCAAGTCTTTCATATGAAAAGACCCCTGAAGATGCTCTTGAAGCTGAGAAATTAAGACAGAGTCGGACCCTGTAATAACAATATCATCAACGTATACCAGGAGCAAGACGATTCCTTTTTCAGTTTTGCACAGGAATAAAGAAGAATCATACTGACTTTGAACAAAAGAGAAGTTAATAAGCGTAGAGCGGAACTTGTCAAACCACGCACGTGGAGCCTGCTTTAAACCATAGAGTGAACGTTTTAGTTTGCAAACATCAGAAGAGGGTGTAGAAAATAATCCTGATGGTGGAGTCATATAAATTTCTTCCTTAAGATCTCCGTGCAAAAAAGCATTTTTTACATCCATTTGTCGTAATGACCATCCCTTGGAAGCAGCAATAGCTAGGATAAGTCGCACTGTCGTCATCTTAGCTACAGGAGCAAATGTCTCCTCATAATCCACTCCATACTCCTGGCGATTACCAAGTGCCACCAGCCTTGCTTTATGTCTATCAATTGAGCCATCAGATCGTAGCTTAATAGAATATACCCATTTACAACCAATGGGCTTAACACCATTTGGGCAAGGAACAATATCCCAAGTGTGATTCTCCTGAAGAGCCTGAAGTTCTTCCTGCATAGCTTTAACCCAACATGCCTGCTTAGTCGCATGCGAATAAGAGGTAGGAAGTGTAGTATCAGCTAAAGTGGCAGAAAAACCATATTTATCAGGAGGATGACGAGTGCGAGAGGATTTTCGAAGAACCATTGGATTAGGATCGGGAAGAGTTTGTGATGGTGAGGTTTTTCGTCGTTGATATATAACGCCAGGTATAAAACGATCAGTTGATGGAGAGGTATTCTCAAAATGAGGAAGAAGACTACTTCCAGAAGGAGAAACATGTTGCGGAAAATAATACTCATGCTCAAAGAAAATCACATTTCGGGAAATACGAAAACGATTAGCAATCGCATCATAACATAGAAAACCTTTTTGAGCATTGTTGTAACCCATAAAAGCACACCGTACGGATTGAGCTGTAAGCTTGTGACGCTCATGAGACGGCAAGTGGACAAAACAAACACACCCAAATGTGTGCAACATGTGATAATCAGGATGCAACCCAAAAAGACGATAGTAAGGAGAATCAAAATTCAGTTGTTGAGAGGGCAACCGATTAATCAAATACACAGCAGTAGACAAGGCTTCTACCCAAAATATAGGCGGAACTGAGGACTCTAGGAGTAGTGTGCGTACCATATCCAATAAGTGACGATGTTTTCGTTCAGCTACCCCATTTTGCTGGGGAGTATAAGGACATGACCGTTGTGATAAAATACCTTTGTTTTGCAAAAGAGCTTGAAAATCATGTGATAGATACTCACCACCATTATCAGATCGTAAAATCTTAATGCACGTAGAGAATCGTGTCTCAATAAAGGCCAAAAATTTTTGAAAAACAGTGAACACATCAGCTTTCCTACGTAGAAAATATATCCACGTAAATCGACTATAGTCATCAATAAACGTCACAAAATATCTATACTGTGCATGGGAAGTAACTGGAGTAATGCCCCAAACATCACTATGTATTATCTCAAAGCATGTTTTAGCACGACCACCATGAGTAGGAAAAGGTAGAACTTTACTTTTCCCAAGTTTACAAGTAGTGCAGGCAAGAGGTAATAGGTGTTTAGAAAACTGAATGTTGTCACCAAGAAAGCCATTCTTCATTAAATTAGATAAAATCACATTATTCGGATGGCCCAATCGTTTATGCCAAACATTAGTCTTATTTGCAGTAACAATAGAAGAGAAGGACAAATTTCTGGGAATAGACAACTGCAACGGAAATAATCTTCCCACTTTAGGCCCCTTCGCGATCACTTGACCCGACACCTGATCCTGTACAATACAACCACCACGAGAGAAATGTACATCACAGTGATTATCAACCATCTGACCAACAGAAATTAGATTTGTAGACAACCCAGGAGAGATAAATACATGACTAAAAGAAGACCCTATATCACCAATGGCTGTAATTGGAAGATTACTGCCATCAGCAATCTGAATATTTTGTGAGCCATTATACTGTCGTACATTATGCAGTAGATCAGGTGACCCAGTCATATGATTGGACGCCCCAGAATCAACAATCCATGAAGAAGAAATATTCGTACCTTGGCCCTGAAGATTAAGAGTAGAAAAGGCAGTGAGAATCATTTGTTGGACCATTTCTGGCGTAAGAACAGATTGATTGGTGCCAGTGACTGTAGATGTAGGACCAATAACATCAAGATTTGGAATAGCAGCTTGAAAAGCTTGGGTCCGTCGATTTTCCGGACGTGTAGGACACTCCTTGATAATGTGCCCATGTTGCTTACAATAGTTGCAGAATTTCTTACTGCAGTTGCGAGCCATATGCCCAAACTCCTTACAACTATAGCACTGCAGTTGATCCTTACCACGGTTCCTCCCTTGAGCAGCATACGCAACATTGATAACTGCAGATTTTTCTTGTGATGCACCTAGAACAGCTTGGGTAGCCAATCTTTGTTCTTCACGCAACAATTCTCCAAGACATATATCCAAAGAAGGAACTGGATTTCTATTTAGCAATCCAGCCCGAGCAACATCAAAGTCTGATCTCAATTTCATTAAAAACTGATCACGTTTACTAACTTCATGAATTGCCTGAATACTAGCTAAGGCCTCCTTTGGTACTTTTGAATATATAATATTAGAATATTCGCTCCAAAGATTAAGAAATCCAGAATAATATTGCTCAATAGAAAGATCACCTTGACTGAGGTTACCAATCTCAAGCTCTAGTTGGAATCGCCTTGCAGTATTGTCTTGATGATATATTCGTTTCAGGTAATCCCACATCTCCTTAGCCGTATTAAAAGGTCGTAAATTGTTCACCATATGAGCTTCGATGGATCCGAGAAGCCAAGAGATAATTCGGGCATCCTTTGTCTCCCATTGACCACGGTCCTTAGCGTTTTCAGGAGCCATTAACGATCCATCAATGTGACCCCAAAGCTCCTTCCCTTTCAGAAACATCCGGAACTGAAATTCCCATGTTGCATAATTTTTTCCGGTAAATTTGATAGCCAAAGTCTCCATAGGTATTCTTCCAGAAAAATTCTCAGTAGCCATCCGAAAAACAGAAATCTTAATCCAAACTCTCAATCACAAGTCAATCAATCGAGAGAAAAGAAAAAAAAATTCCAAAAAAAATTGTTGATTGGAAATCAACCCAAAAGAAACAAACCAGAGAGCTTTAAGGGCAGAAGAAATTTCAGCCTTCCTTTGGCTCTGATACCATGACAAACAACTTTGAAATTCCAGGAAAAAGTTCCCTTCTTCTCCCGGAGCTCTTGCATTAAATAGAATTGCTTTACAATTTATCTTTAGTAACAAAGTAAATATAGCTACCATATTAATTACAGATAATCTAATTTAAGTATGTATTAATTGCAAATAATCTACTCTAGGTAATAATATATACACAGCTAATTAGCACAATTATGGCAAAGTAAATTCCATATTTGATAGGCCATAATATCTGCCATTGATTAGCACAATTATGGCAAAGTAAATTCCATATTTGATAGGTCATAATATCTGCCATTGATAGTTAGGGCTTCCATGCAGGCATAAATTTCTGCATCAATTGTGTCCTTGATTGCTGGGAATTTCCCACTGGCATAAGCACAATTTTTTTCTGTGCTTCTGGAATCAAATTTTGTTTTCTTCCATTTACATACCCCCCCATCCTTCCATACAACCGTCCGTTTCAATTATGATGTAGGCATCGGCAGGTGGTAACTCCAAGTCAGGTAATTCTTGGACTAATGCCTTGACTTCTTTGATTATGGCCCAGTCAGAGGGTTTGAATCGTCGATCACCATGTGGAGATGTTTTTGAATAAAGGGGTCCCAATAGTTTGCTTAGATTAGGAATATGGGACCGAGCATAGTTAAGAATACCAAGGAAAGATCTTAACCCTTTTAGTGTGGTGAGGGTTTCTTCATTAAAATCAATGATTTTCTTGATAATATGCTGCTGGAGTTTAATCTTCCGATTTCCTACAATAACACCCAGGAATTCAATTTCGGGTTGAGCAATCTTCATTTTGGTAGGAGAAAGAACTAATCCTTCCTTCTGACAGATGTCTAGCATTCTACACAGGTGCTGACAATGTAATTCCTCATTAGTGAAAAAAACTAGGATGTTATCAATATAGACTACCAAGAAATCCTCGCAGTCTTGGAAACATTTATCCATCTTGCGTTGAAAAATTACTGGCGTATTTTTTAATCCGAAGGGCATAACTAACCATTCATATAGTCCCTGTGGGACTAGAAAAGCCGTCCATGGGATTGATTCAGGGTTCATCATGACCTGATGAAATCCAGATTTCAGGTCAAATTTAGAAAAAACCTTGCTACTTCCAATCTTCTTTAGAATAAGATTAATGTCAGGTAGAGAATATTGATCCTTATATGTGTTATCATTGAGCGTCTTGTAGTTGAAAACAAGCCTTTCCTTGCCTTTCTTTTCCTAGCCCGTTATAGGATCCATAGTAGTTCCGAATTGAACAATAAAAGCCATGGTCCGATGCCGACTCTCACTGGCCTGATGACCCTTAGCTTTAATAGAGCCTCTATGTGAATTTTGAAAGAGGCCTCCATAGCAGGTGTGATGTGCTTCAAAGGTTTGTCCTGTATAGTGATATCAGGATTAATAATATCCAGGGTGCATGTTACCTTATTTCTGGACCAATACTCCAGGGGATTTTCTCCAATAAACCCAGCTTCCTTTAATCGTTGGAGTAATGGTGCAAACTGTATCTTGAAATCTATTCCTGCAAATACCTGTTGTTTTGGCAGAAATAATTCTTCATGAAGGTTAAGATACTCATCTTCATTCATATCAAGTTCTAATATTGCTTTTGCTGAAACATATACTTCAGGAGAGGTATTAATAGTAGTGATTTTTTTATAAAATGTTACCTCTGTTCCTTCTATTCTCAAACTGCCTGCCATAGCTTTAATAAAATTGCATCCAATTAGCATTTGGATTCCGTCTTTGAGATTCATCTCCAGCTAGTAAGTGAAGGGAATCCGAAATTTATGTATACCAATGGTCATAAAGCCACTCTTCACCTTCTTCGTTGATTCTTGTTGTGAATTTATTCCTGAAAAGATGACCTTGTAACTAATTTCCTCAAATGTGTTTCCTGGTAATGCATCTTTACAGATGCAACAGGTAGTAGCCCCTGTATCCAGTATTGCTTGCACTCTTGTATCCGCTATTCCAGGAATTTGAATAATTACTTCCATATTATATAATCGATTTAGAAGAGATTTCCCTGCTGCGGCAAGAATCAATTCTTGACTTGTTGATGGTTGATTTTCCGTAGTCGAACCAAAAGATCTCGTTGCACTGATTGTTTCTCCCAGATTCTCGACCTCCATGATTGGTGGAGTCATGATTTTCTCAAATATCAGTTGTGCAATGCAACTGCCATGCTCAAGAGAGAGGGTTAGGTTTAAAAGATTACAAATAAGAATTCGTACCTCCCCCTGGAAATCAGAATCAATGACACCGGCATTGATTAGAAAATTAAGTCTTAACGCAGCTCCCGATCGAGGTGCAATTCGAGCATAGTATCCTTCCGAAAATTCTATGCTTAGGCCAGTCTTGATAAGGCACTGTTGTTGTGCCGAAATATGGACTTCTTCATCAGTAAAAATATCATACCCAGCTGCTCCATGTGTTCGTCGAATTGGTAATTTTGCGGTTGGTGTTAACCTCTCCACAACTTCCGGACACTATCTGAGCAAAGTAGGTTACTAACCAACTCTATCCAAGCAGGTTTCACCAAGAAAGAAAAGCCTGAAACGAGCTCCTTTAAATAGAGCTCGAGTCTGAAATGACCGCTACCAGTCGAGCTCTATTTAAAGGAGCTCGTTTCAGGCTTTTCTTTCTTGGCGAAACCTGCTTGGATAAAGTTAGTTAGTAGCCTACTTTGCTCAGATAGTGTCCGGAAGTTGTGGAGAGGTTTCTCCACCCACAAGGAGCTACGAGATCTAGCCGGAGATGCTCCGGGGAGTCATCTGCCGAAGGATTAGGGATCGTCCACCTTACGAACTGCCGTGGAGTAGGAGCATCATCTCCGAACCACGTAAATCAGGTTGCGTTATCATTGTTTTCATTTGTTTTATTAGATTTCCGCTTACGCTTGCTAACGTTGTAGGTAGAAAAATCGAAAGAAACTATTCACCCCCCGCCCCCCCCCCCCCCCCCCCCCCCCCCCCCCCCCCCCCCCCCCCCCCCCCCCCGCCCCCGCTAGCTTGCTTGTCACGATTTAACAGACCAGAACCTTGGTTTCATGGTAAGCTTGAAGGGTAAAGAACTAAAAAAAAATTACTTTATAATAGATTATGTCAAAAAAATTTGAACAATCAATTAGAGATTGGTATCAGAACTCGCGAACTGTGGATCTAGAATACCTTGATTTAGAAACAAAGGTTTCCCTTAAAGGAGTCTCTAATAACATCAGTGTCATTTATGATCGTCTTTTATTACATGCAAAGGTGTCCATAGCTGAATATAAGACTCTTCTTGAAACTTTGCAACAAAATCATTTGGAGATCACACAGGCTTTACAGGAATCTCTGAAGGAACAAAGAAATTTACAACAAGCTGTCCTATAGCTACAGAAAGAGTTGGTGCACAATAAGCCTTTGACCTCCAACGACATCAAGAGTTTGGTGGTGGAAATTACCAAACAACCAAAGTTAATTAAAGAACAAGCGGCGACCCTCATAGAAGAACTGAGAAGTCAAATTAAGCATATTGAAAAAATTATGCATGAGGTAAAGCGGCAAGTGTCATGAGCCTACCTTCCTCTTCAAAATCAATAGACTATGAAGAAGCTCTAGCCAGCACCGAAGAAATTAGCTCACCCGCTATCGGTTTTATTGTTGCAAAAGACGCCACAAATAAAGATGGCAAAATAATACTATAATTGATTTGTTGCTGAAGATCAACGAGAAGCTAGATCGGTTACTCACAAAATCGGTCTCCAGTAATTCTGAGCAAGTTGCAAGTCTTGCCAAACAACTTGAAGGTCTGACTCTAAAAGCAGTCCCACCACAGAAGGAGCCTTTCTACGTATACCAAGATCCTTTGAAGATATTCAAAAAGGAGAAAGAAAAGCTTAATGGCGACAATAAATAGACCAACAATCACCGAAGGAAATATGACGGAAGTTTCTGAACCAGTAACCTCCTCACAAGAAGATCAAATCAGAAACTATCGGAGGATGGCAAGACTCCGATATGAAGCTCAAAGAAGATTACATGGCTCAAGGACTGGGCCAAGAACTTTAGAAAGTCAACTGAATCCTGAAGCTGAGTTGGAACTTTCCCAATGAAGAAGAGCCTCATTTGTCCCAGCCGAGACTCTATACTCCACCAACTGGTCAGAACCTCGACATAGAGTCTATCAGCATTATTCTGAAACAAGAATCTTGGTAACAGGAGGACAGCAAAACCTTCCCCTAATCAACCAAGAAAGTTATGCGGTGCTACGACGAGAAGGTATGCAGCTAATCCACCTTGGATTGGTAATGATTAGAGTTCATGCTCTACATCGCAGGAACGCAGGCGTCAATGCTTTAATAGTCCTTCGAGATACACGCTGGAGGGATGACAGATCCATTATTGGCACAATGGAAGTGGATCTTTCCGGAGGCACACAGCTAGTATACATAGCCCTAAATATGCTTATCAGTATGGAAGATTTCTTCCACCACATCGAGTTGGCTATCCAGACTCATGGCTATGAAGACTGGAACATGGCGGAGTCAAATCTATTGATTACGCGAGGGCTAATTGGAAGATTAACTAATACAAGTCACGCCGGTTTCCGCTACAATGTCCAAAATGTAGCAGATTATTTAGCCAGCATTGGTATTCATGCAGTATCGGCTACACCAAGAATGATAATTGAATTACAAGGGATGAGGTGGACTCTGCAGCCACCATCTATTGCTCAGATTCGTATTCCTCAAGAGGTTAGAACCATTACTTTATTAGATGGTTCCATTTCCTTATCTTTTCAGGGGTATCAATCAGCAAGAAACCCCCAACCAAGGAGAATGAGTAATCTTGATATAGAAGAAATCAGAAATGAAGGAGAAGCAAAATTCGCTGGGGTTTTCATAAGCGAATATGCTTTACCACTTTTTCATGAAGATTATGGTTTTCCTGACACAAATGATAGATGGGATACCCTGAGGGAACCCAGTGGTAAGTATAATTACTATGTTAATTATGCAGCGCCACCTATACAACCCTTTATTCCTCCAACCAGGCCTTCATGGGGAGATGAAGATGAGGATGACGATAATGAAGCAGTTTTTCTAAGTATCTGGGAAGATACACCATGGGAAGAAGATAATGATTTTGATCCCTGGGAAGATACACTAAGGGATCCCAATGAACTTCAAATGAATATTGAAGATGAAGAAGAAGACCTAAGCTCTTACTTCTTGGGGCTCAGCAATCTGGAAATAGATTACCCCATTAATTCTCCCAACTCGGTTCTTCCTGAAGAAAATAATCAGCAACAACCGCCATATTGGGATGATACGGATACTGATTTAGAGGAATATTGCCAGCAAGTAGTGGAACAAGTAGAACAAATTGAAGAACAATTCTATGCAACACAGAGAAATAGTCTACCTGGCAGAATGAACAAATTATCAATTCATGAAGATACATCCTCAACGGAGGGAGGAGAACTAAATGACTGGTTACCATATATTAACCAGTCCCAAGCTCAAGGAATATCCCAATCACCTACAGAAAGGGAAGCTCAAGATACTCGAGCAATAGAAAAGCAGCACATGTGGGAGCTGATTCTCCATTAATAGAACAGCTTGAGAAACTGGACTATCCAATACTACGGAGTATGATGCAACAAGCAACTACCGAGAACGCTTTATCAAGCACAAGCGTCATATCTAGGTATAATCCTCCTCAAGAACCTCTTATGGGTCAAGTAAATTATCCCCCTGCACAGGCAAATGCAAGATCACAACAAGAACCAATTCCAGTTTTTAACGGCAAATTTAAACCTCGTAGCTACAATCATCAACCATGGACACTACCATCAGCCCAGACAAATGATGGAGCTATTCTAATTCTACCTGAAGACATTGGGCAATATTTTGAAGTAATTTCTCGTTGGGAGTCCATTACTAATAATCTGGTAAATCAGAAAACATGGCTGGACAACGCGCAAAAGGTATAATTCATTGAAAATCTCTTAGGAGAAAATGAGAAGAAGATATGGATTCAATGGCGTATGACTTATGCAGCAGAGTATAAAGCTCTTGTTCAAATGGCTGGTGAAACACAAAATATTTTATCAGCTATCAGAAGGTCATTTTTATTAGAAGATCCTTATCAGGGATCGACTGCTGAGCAAGATCAAACCTACATAGATATTGAAAGATTATCCTGCAACAGCATGAAGGATATCTTTAATTATCTGAATGGCTACAAAATGTTAGCAGCTAAATCCGGGCGCATGTTTATCAGTCCTGAGCTCTCAGATAAGTTATTCAGAAAAATGCCACCTATCATTGGCAATGAGATAGAGGTAGCCTTCAAAGCCAAGTATCCAGCTAATCAGGTAGGCATAATTCCAAGAATTCATTTTACTTACCAATATTTGGCAGAAATTTGCAAGAAGGCAGCCATGCAGAAAAGTGTGAAGGACTTGGCATTCTGTAGCAAAATACCCATACCAGGGTACTACAATAAGCAAAAGAAATATGGTCTCAGGAAATCCAAAACTTATAAAGGAAAACCTCATGATTCTCATATACGGGTTTTCAAGAAGAAGAAGGGAGACCAACAAAAGAAATGTAAGTGTTTTATTTATGGGGAACCAGGTCACTTTGCTCGAGACTGTAAAAGAAAAACAGGTAACATTGTTCGAGCAACAGTAATGGATCAACTAGACCTTCCATCCGATTATGATGTCCTCTCTGTAGACTTCAACGAAGAGGATTCTGATGCAATTTCCTCATTCTCAGAAGGTGAAGCAGGACCCAGCTATGCCAACCTTGCACTAGATGACACACCATCGGTCCAGGAGGCAACCTTTATGCTTGGAGCAGAACATTGCGGATGGAGAAGTCAAGTTTTTGTGGGCGACAAAATGAAAAATTGTCAACATAAATGGGACGAAAACCAGATTATAACAGATAGCAAATATGTATGTTGCACTCTCTGTAAGTTAATTACTACTGATACTATGCGCATACACTGCTTACTCTGCAGGATGACAGTATGTCCTGCTTGTGGGCCATTTTACCTAAACAAGACTTTAGTCTTGAAAAAGCATGATATCATCCCACCATACGTAAAGGAAGACCAAATGATACAAGACTTACTGGATTATACCCAGTATTTACGAAGCACGCTTGACAAAAGGACGACTATTGATCAACAAACTTCCACTACAACTGCAGAACTCTTTATTAAAGTGAAGAAGTTAACACCAACCGCAAAATTACCAATTCGGCGAACACATGGAGCAGCTGGGTATGATATTTTTACTGATGAAGAAGTTCATATTTCGGCACAACAACAGTGCCTTATCAAGACTGGCCTAAGCATAGAATTTTCGGAAGGATACTATGCTCGAATTGCACCTCGATCGGGAGCTGCGTTAAGACTTAATTTTCTAATCAATGCTGGTGTCATTGATTCTGATTCCGGGGGGAGGTACGAATTCTTATTTGTAATCTTTCAAACCTAACCCTCTCTCTTGAGCATGGCAGTTGCATTGCACAACTGATATTTGAGAAAATCATGACTCCTCCAATCATGGAGGTCGAGAATCTGGGAGAAACAATCAGTGCAATGGGATCTTTTGGTTCGACTACGGAAAATCAACCATCAACAAGTCAAGAATTGATTCTTGCCGCAGCAGGGAAATCTCTTCTAAATCGATTATATAATATGGAAGTAATTATTCAAATTCCTGGAATAGCGGATACAAGAGTGCAAGCAATACTGGATACAGGGGCTACTACCTGTTGCATCTGTAAAGATGCATTACCAGGAAACACATTTGAGGAAATTAGTTACAAGGTCATCTTTTCAGGAATAAATTCGCAACAAGAATCAACGAAGAAGGTGAAGAGTGGCTTTATGACCATTGGTATACATAAATTTCGGATTCCCTTCACTTACTAGCTGGAGATGAATCTCAAAGACGGAATCCAAATGCTAATTGGATGCAATTTTATTAAAGCTATGGCAGGCAGTTTGAGAATAGAAGGAACAGAGGTAACATTTTATAAAAAAATCACTACTATTAATACCTCTCTTGAAGTATATGTTTCAGCAAAAGCAATACTAGAACTTGATATGAATGAAGATGAGTATCTTAACCTTCATGAAGAATTATTTCTGCCAAAACAACAGGTATTTGCAGGAATAGATTTCAAGATACAGTTTGCACCATTACTCCAACGACTAAAGGAAGCTGGGTTTATTGGAGAAAATCCCCTGGAGTATTGGTCCAGAAATAAGGTAGCATGCACCCTGGATATTATTAATCCTGATATCACTATACAGGACAAACCTTTGAAGCACATCACACCTGCTATGGAGGCCTCTTTCAAAATTCACATAGAGGCTCTATTAAAGCTAAGAGTCATCAGGCCCAGTGAGAGTCGGCATCGGACCATGGCTTTTATTGTTCAATTCGGAACTACTATGGATCCTATAACGGGCTAGGAAAAGAAAGGCAAGGAAAGGCTTGTTTTCAACTACAAGACGCTCAATGATAACACATATAAGGATCAATATTCTCTACCTGACATTAATCTTATTCTAAAGAAGATTGGAAGTAGCAAGGTTTTTTCTAAATTTGACCTGAAATCTGGATTTCATCAGGTTATGATGAACCCTGAATCAATCCCATGGACGACTTTTCTAGTCCCACAGGGACTATATGAATGGTTAGTTATGCCCTTCGGATTAAAAAATATGCCAGTAATTTTTCAACGCAAGATGGATAAATGTTTCCAAGACTGCGAGGATTTCTTGGTAGTCTATATTGATAACATCCTAGTTTTTTTCACTAATGAGGAATTACATTGTCAGCACCTGTGTAGAATGCTAGACATCTGTCAGAAGGAAGGATTAGTTCTTTCTCCTACCAAAATGAAGATTGCTCAACCCGAAATTGAATTCCTGGGTGTTATTGTAGGAAATCGGAAGATTAAACTCCAGTAGCATATTATCAGGAAAATCATTGATTTTAATGAAGAAACCCTCACCACACTAAAAGGGTTAAGATCTGTCCTTAGTATTCTTAACTATGCTCGGTCCCATATTCCTAATCTAAGCAAACTATTGGGACCCCTTTATTCAAAAACATCTCCACATGGTGATCGACGATTCAAACCCTCTGACTGGGCCATAATCAAAGAAGTCAAGGCATTAGTCCAAGAATTACCTGACTTGGAGTTACCACCTGTCGATGCCTACATCATAATTGAAACGGACGATTGTATGGAAGGATGGGGGGGGGGGGGGGTATGCAAATGGAAGAAAACAAAATTTGATTCCAGAAGCACGGAAAAAATTTGTGCTTATGCCAGTGGGAAATTCCAAGTAGTCAAGGCCATAATAGATGCAGAAATTTATGCCTGCATGGAAGCCCTAATAGCCATGAAGATTCACTATCTTGACAGAAAAGAAATAACATTAAGAACAGATTGTCACGCAATAATCAAGTTTTTCAATAAGACAGTCAGTAACAAGCGTTCTCGGGTGCGATGGACCTCATTTATTGACTACATTACTGGCACGGGAGTTGAAATCAAATTCGAGCATATAGAGGGAGTCAATAATGAGTTGGCAGATGCATTATCAAGACTCGTGTGTCACATCACCACTGAAGCATGCCTACCAGACAAGCAGATCAAATTATTAAAGCAAGTGGACAACTCAATGGACAAAACCAAAGGTGCCCCCGCCACGATCAAAAGTATTCTTGGAAAAACTATTCTAGCGTTACTACCCACACCACCTTTTGTAGATACCTGTACGAAAAGGAATTGAGTCACGAAAAGCAATTCCTTTTCCTTAGGCGGTATTGTAAAACTAAGTGCGGTCACCTGTTTTGGCCAATAACTTTTAATAATTAGGCTATCAGGCACGTGAAAGTAGGAAGAGATAAGATGCGATGGGGCCCTATGAGCACCCGGTCTTACTCATCCACCTTATCACTAGCCTTATAAAAACCGTTCGAAAGCTCTTAGCAGAATACACGGAAAACATCCGGAGTTCTACTAAGAATCAAGTGTGTGTGCTTGTGATTGCTTCTTGAGTTCAAGTGCCTCGATGCCTATACTCAAGCGATCTTGTAATATTGATACCACAACAATTCAAAAAGGTAGTAAATATTACAAGATCGCCTGAGTATAGGCACTGAGGCACTTGAACTCAAGAAGCAATCACAAGCACACACACTTGATTCTTAGTAGAACTCCGGATGTTTTCCGTGTGTTCTGCTAAGAGCTTTCAAAGAGTTTTTATAAGGCTAGTGATAAGGTGGATGAGTAAGACCGGGTGCTTATAGGGCCCCATCGCATCTTATCTCTTCCTACTTTCACGTGCGTGATACCCTAATTATTAAAAGTTGTTGGCCAAAACAAGTGCCAGCACTTAGTTTTACAATACCGCCTAAGGAAAAGGAATGATAAAGAGATAAAAAAAAATAAAGTTATAATTATAAAATATAGAAATACATAAAGAATAAAAAATTAAGAAAAAATAAAAAATAAATAGAGTTTATAGATTAAAAATATAAGAAATAAATATAATAGAAATTAAAATAAAATATAAATGTGAAAAAATTAACATAATTCAATTTAACTTTAAACAAGCATAAACGTATCGTACTACTGAAGAACATCTAAAAAACCCTTAAATACTCATTGGATAGCACAATTCGAGTCTTTGCAACACTATAAACTCATAATATTTGAAATTGTTGCAATCGGACTTTTCTAGGTCCATCAGTGACTTTTCGCCAAAACCCACTAATGAACCTAGGATATTTGAATTTCTCAATACTTGATATCACTAGGTAGGGTTGAGCTAGGAGAAGGTAATTATGATGCAAAAATTTAGTCCTCACCACTAGCAATGATCTTCTCGTGTCGTGCTGTAGCGACACGACCCCTCTAGCCCCATCAGGCGGCTCTCTAGGCCGTGACCTATGGTCTTCCCACTCCCGGCAGTGGATTTTTGCCTTCCCCAGATTCGAACCCTATACCTCCAAGACAAGTACAAAGGTTCCTTGAATCTGGTAGCCAAGTGAGGATGAGGCTAGAGGGGCCGTGTCGCTACATAAAAAGGCGTCTTTTATGTAGCGACACTACCCCTCTAGCCCCATCAGGCGGCTCTCTAGGTCGTGCCCTACGGTCTTCCCACTCCCGGCAGTGGATTTTTGCTCACTTGGCTACCAGATTCAAGGAACTTTAGTACTTGTCCCGGAGGTCTAGGGTTCGAATTTGGGGAAGGCAAAAATCCACTGTCGGGAGTGGGAAGCCCGTAGGGCACGGCCTAGAGAGCCGCCTGATGGGGCTAGAGGGGCCGTGTCGCTACATAAAAAGGCGCCTTTTTATGTAGCGGCCCCGACCTCTCTGATCCCCGCAGGCAACCCTCTAGGCCGGCGACCCTACGGTCTTCCCACTCCTGGCAGTGGATTTTTGTCTTCCCCAGATTTGAACCCTAGACCTCCAGGACAAATGCTAAAGTTTCTTGAATCTGGTAGACAAGTGAGCCGGATTCAAGGAACTTTAGTACTTGTCCTGGAGGTTTAGGGTTCGAATTTGGGGAAGGCAAAAATCCACTGCCGGGAGTGGGAAGACCGTAAGGTCGCCGGCCTAGAGGGTTGCCTGCGGGGACCAAAGAGGCCGGGGCCGCTACACGTGCCGCTTGGTACGGAATAATACATCATGTAGTGGTTATAGCATATTTAGATTGTTTTTTTTATCTCTCATCTTTATATCTTTATTTTTTTATCTTTATATCTTATTATCTATCTTAATTTTTTTTCACATTTATATTTTATTTTAATTTCTATTATATTTATTTTTTATATTTTTAATCTATAAACTCTATTTATTTATTTATTTATATTTTATACTTTCTTTATTTTTTATTCTTTATGTATATCTATATTTTATATTTATATCTATTTTTTTTTATTTCTTTAGATATTTGCTTTATGTTTCTCTTTTTTATATTTATGATTTTATTATTTATTCATATTATATTTTTTTTACTTATGTTATTTATTTTACTTTATTCTTTATTCTTATTATATCTTTCTTTAAATATCTATTTTATATATTTTACTCTATTTATTTTTCTTTATCTTTTTTTTTGTAATTTTATATGTGAAGATAGTGTCTAACCTAAGTTCAGATCTTAGAAAAACTAAGAGAGGGTCTGTTATATCAAAATTATTATATTTTATATATTTTTTCTTATTTTTATTTTCTTATTTTATTTTTTTATTTATTTTATTTTATTAAAATTTCAGACCCTCTTTGGGCCTGAAATAAAAATATTTCAGACCCAAAGAAGGTCTAAAATGAAATCTAATCGCTTTTAAATAATTTTTTCAATGATATATGATCTATCTTAACTTACACATATAAATTTTATTTTAATTTCTATTTTATATATTTCTAATATATACAATTTTACGAACTCTATATATTTTTATATTTTATATATCATTCCTTATTTTATTTTGTTTATATTTTTTGATATTTTATATTTTCTATTTATGTCCTTATTTCAGACAAATAGATTGAAAAATTATTTATAGAATAATATATTAATTATTTATTAATCTTTTTTTTACGAGGAGAGACGCATCAAAGTTTTGATGCAAGGACAAGCTCTTGGTTGTTGCATGTGGTACGATGCTACATACGTCCAGAATGTAACAGGGACACCAAGGCTCACAGGAAGGAATCGTGTGAGACCCACATCAGTATGTAACGTGCTGTCCGTGGCATTTAGTAGTCAGTAGTCATCTCGCAGGTCAGTCGTATTGGGGAAGGAAACACTATTTTACGGTATCCTGTCAGGCTTCAATTTCCGCATGGATGCTACGGTGGACAAAGAGTAGCTATAGAAATTGGACTGCAATTGCAAAGTGACATAGCGTAAACTTCGAGACAGAACAGACAAATGACCCTCGCATGCCAGCCAGCCATCCCAAGTCGCAGTAGGCAGCCAAAGGTCGAGGTGAACAGAGCATTACGAGCTATAGTTTTGTTCTGTTCTGGGCCTAATCCAACTGCCAGAGTATTTGAAACTCGTCGCAAGAAGCAATTTCAGCCAGCAGACTAGAATTTTACCTTACTCAAAGAAAGCGCAATGTTTTTTTTTTTACAGATCAAAATGACAATATGCGCATAGCCTTGGCCGCAATACAGCAGCAAGCAGATCGCCGAGGACAAACCCTAGAAAAAGCGCAATGGAAAAGTAGCATTTTGCGGCCGTAAAGGAGCTTCGATCTCCGATTGCCAATACCATACAATGTACAGAGCTTGCGACGGAATCAAGATCGAGAAAACCGACGATCAAAAGTAACACTCCAAAGAAGCTTAAAAAAACACACTTTTTATGAAGAAAGGGAAGAGTAAGGACGAGGATGACCTACCGACATTAGCGGCGGAAGCGCTGTGAGCGCACCTGAAGATGGAGTGCGGCGGCAGCGATCCGATGGCCATGCAACCACCGTGGCTCCTCTCGACGCCCGTGTCTCCCTCTCGCGGAGATGGACGAGGAGGAAGAAGTAAACACCCGAAAAAAGGAGCAGGCGGATTCGTCGTCTTGTAGTCTGCTTCCAGAACTTCCTTTCTATACCGACAAACACATCGATCCCGTGCGAAGCACGTGCCTCTGCCTCAGCTCCGACGCTCAGCCGATGGAGCTTCAGCTTCAGACAGGATTGGATCGAAATCGAATGGCCAATGAATGGCGGTCTGATTAAAATCATGTATGTTTCTGAAAAACGTTCATCGGTGGATAAAGGAATCATTTCGATTTGTTCTTGAGTGCTCGATTGGTGGGGATCAAGAGCCTTTTTGTCTAGGTGCTCGCGCTGCTGCACATGCACTGGCACTGGCACAGGGAAGCAGTCAAAAAGAAGCTCTAGATTCTTCATGTTTTCTGACTCTGCCGAGAAAACGACCGCCGACTAGTTTAACTACCGGACAACCAGAGCCATCTGTTAATCCAAAACGTAATCTTTATTCGGTAATTCTGGAGGGTAGAATCTATAGTTAGGATGATTTATTTTAAATAAAAAAATATTAATATTATATGAAAATAAGTAAAAAATATATAATTTAATGTGAAAATAAAAATTAAGTAATATAATTAAATTTAAATATCTTTTAATGATCTTAAAAATTATAAAAAATATCATAACAGATTTTTTATAAATTAAAAAATTAATTTAATATGAAAATAAATAGGAAAGGATAGAATTTAATAGGAAAAAAATAGGAAAAAAATATAATTTAATATAAAAATAAATACGAAAGAATTTAATTGGATTTAAATATTTTTAATAATGATTTAAAAATTAAAAAATAATTTAAAAGGAATAATTTTAGACGACTAGATTCTAGTCATTTAGCACTGTCCATCCTTAATTTAGCATGAGCACAATTTCTGAACATAAAGACGAGTTGATCGATTAAAGTCTGAGAAGCTGAACTGAACTATGAAGCGTTAGTGTTCGGATTCGAAGGCCTCGGATTGGTGATGAGATGATGCATTGCTGCTCTGTGGCAATTGGAGCGGAGGCGATGCGGTGGAGGTGATGAGGCTACAAGGCGCTGCTGCAGTGCAGATTGATGATTGCTTCTACGTAGGCGCGGAGCCAACACGACTCAGTATGGGCCTAATTAAATTTTGTCTTCCCAAACACCTCCGCCACACCAAATTTTAGCATTCACGTCAACATTCATAGACACAACATTTATTTATGGTCCTCACGGGATGGATTGATTAATGACTAATACATAAATATTATCATCATAAGATTTGGGAGTTAAAATCTAGCAAAATCAGTGTGTCCGCCCTCCCTCCATGCGCTAATCACAACCTTCAGACCACTAGTCCCCATGATTTACCTTTTCCGTGTGGCCCTGGGACAGGTTACGGGGGCACTGGGAGGGAAGCGAATCACTTTTTACCACCATAAATACAAAATTTATAATCCTCACGGGATGGACTAATGATTAAGACGTGAGTGTTGTCATCTTAAGGTCTGGGGATCAAAACTTGACAAAGTCAGTGTGCCCCCCTTCCCACACGCTATACACAACATCCGAACTAGTAACCTCCGTCACTTTGTGATTTATCTTTTTCGTGTTGGCCCTGGAACGTGTTGACTGGAGTGCTAGAGGCGAGCGAATTGTCTTTTGCCACATGAACACAAAATTTATAACCCTTGGTTGCAGCGGAAGGACGATTAATTATTTCCCAAACATCCACACTTCGATCTCTAATTATGAGTATAAGAATTTTTCTTCTAAATAAGACACACGATTGTGAGAAGTTAGGCTATGGACTGCCCGTCGAGAGCGTCGATTTACCCTAACAGCAAATGGTAAACTTTCGTAGAGTCGAGTTGGTCGTTTTAAGTTCGACGTTACCTAACCTAATTAAAAAAAAATAAACACAAAATTTATTTAAATTTCATGAATAATACTAATTTAAATTTAAGAAATAAAATTTATTTTTAAATATTCTTTAATTTGAGAGAAAAAAATAAAAAAATGAATTGGATAATGAAAGATATATATCGTATAGAAAAGAAAAATATAATAAAAATAAATATATGATAATTATAAAGAAGTTGATCTATTATATAGTGAAAAGTGAATATTTAAATTTAATAAAATAATTTTTTATTTTATATTTTTAATAAAGAATATCTAATGTGAATATTTTTAAACACCTATTTTCTTATAACAAGTACGGAAGCCCAATAATAAAGCATAACCTTAATTAAAGCGTGGTTGAATTCATATGATGAGGAGTTTTGACCTAAATTGCTTACAATAAATCCGCCTCAAGACGGCACTTTTTTTTCTAATTAACTTCATTTTTTTTTTTGCTTAAAATTTGATTTTAATTTTAATTTCAATGTTGCTAGATATACGTAACTTAGAAGGGATAAGTATGTACTAACGAAAACTTCAATATTTAAATAATATTTCAGACAATTTCACTCTACACTTTAGGATTTTATCATTTTTGTTCCATCCTAAGATTTTGATATATCACATTTTACTCCTTAATTTTTGCTACTACTTCGACTAAAGATTGAAAATCATGAGAATACCCTACATTTTTTTTAACATTTATTATTTTATCCCCTAGCCATTATCAAATTAATTAATAGAAACTCTTTATCAAGAAAAACAACGTCGTCTATAGATAAAGGAGAAAAATTAAAAATTTGAGAATTTAGGTGGGAGTCAAAATTAAGGGATAAATTAAAAATCAATACCATTTATATGTTATAAGTAAAAAATAATGTTGGTGACGAAATAATGGTGCAGCGGTAATACATTATCTTAATTTTTAAGATATCTAAATATTAAATTTTAAATTAATTGATGATTTTTTTTAATAGAGGGTTGAATAAATATTGAATCTTAATTTTTAAGATATTTAAATATTATGATTGTTTTCACATTTATTTTGATGGTTCAGGGTTCGGATCGATCTAACTAAATAAAATATTTGATTTCAATTAAAAAAATAAAAACAATAATACAGCAATTGGAGCAAAGTGAAAATTTGCACAGATTAGTCTTATCCAGCGTCGATTTAATATAATTTTAATTTAAAATTGTATTGTTTTATTTATTTATTTATTTTATTGTTTTCGTAATGACTACACTTTTGACTTCCCAGTTCCCAGAGAGAGAGTGGCAATGGAAAGTCCGGTGGCGAAGTCGCCGCGGAGCCCGGAGGCGGAGATCGGTCACCGGCTGGAGGATCTGTGGGACGTGCAAGAGCCTCAACTCAGTCCCTCCGAGAAGCTCAACTCCTGCTTCCAAGACCTCCCCGTCTCTTCCTTCCCTCCCGCGCCGCCGTCCGAAGGTTCTCCTTTTCGCCACCGCCTTTCTGTTTTCTTCACTTCGCTTCACTCCTAACCCTAAGTCCTTTAGTTATAATTAGTTTAGTCTAACTTTAGATCATTTTACCTACGCTTTTGCGTCGTTTTCATTAGCAAGCGTACTTTCGCTCTAATCTAGCGTATATCTGCGATCTCGCATCTGATAAGCTAGGAATTCATAAATCATATACTCGAAGTTTAAAAATTCTACTATGCAGTAGATATTTGTCATATGCTGATTTTTTTTTCCTACTTGGGTTTGATATTAAAAAAGGCTTAATCTATACATTCTGTTTTGTGGCAGCATATGGAGCCTAGCATGCTTAGAATATCTTAGCTGGTAAACTTGTCATTCTGCGTTAGCATCTGCAGCTCCCTGAGTCTGGTTTATTAGAATGACGAACATTGAATCCGGTAAAATTTGTTGGTTATGAACCGCATGGTCTCGGTTGTATCTAACCATTGATCACGTTATAGAGTTGATCCCTTTGTATTTTTTTAAACATGAAAAGTGCAGTGCCTTCTTTATGCTAGGAATTTTACAATTTTTTTTATAAAAAAATTAATTATACTAATTCAAAAAATTATTGAAATAATATTCTATAACTTATTTATTAGTTATTGTACTGAATATGTTCAACTATATTTAACTATGGATGGTAATAAACTAATAATCATTAACTGAGAAAGTAGCTTTAAGGATCATGTTATAGTAAAATAGTTTTAGTTTATAAATAAATCATTGGATCAAATGGATTTTTCCTTCCTTTTTGAATGGATTGCCTCTAATATGTTCATCACTTTGCAATGGTTCGTTAGATTGATTGAGGTTGATTGTTTTTGCCCAGAGTTGTCATTGCCTGACTAAATCTGATAGTCATGTGATGATGAACATGCTACTTTCAGAAGCATTACTGTTGCGAGAGCTATAATTTAAGAAATCATTTATATGAAAAAGTTCTAATCAAGTGTTCATTATTTGTTTTCTTTTTAGTTATTGAGATTTCTTCAGATGCAACCCTATCGGCTGCGGTTGAGATATTATCCAAACACAAGATCTTAAGTGCACTGGTAAGGAATGTGGATGCACCTGAAGATGCTAGTTGGATAGATAGGTACATCGGTATTGTTGAGTTTCCAGGAATTGCTGTATGGCTTCTACATCAGGTTTGATTCTAACACATTACTTATTTGCTCTTGTTTCTGGTTTTTATATTGTTCAATCACAGATGCTTGCATTAATTTCTCATATTTGATTGATTTATCACTGAAATTATGTTGTATATATTGAGAATTGCATTCCTATAATTAAATAGAATCTTTTGTCTGCTATTTAAGGCATCACTTTTGTACCTTTTGAATATTGCATTGTGAAATTTATAGTTTGTCTTCAAGACATAAATTGCAAACTTTTCTATCTTATTCTAAAATTTTAAAATCATTTCTCAAGGTTCAAAAAGGCATTTTGTGCTAGACTTTTACTCTATGATTAGAACAGACAAGCTACATCAAGTTGACACTTGAAATTTACTCCATTATTACCTTTTTACTTAGTTTGGTTACTTCTAAAAATAATAATTTAGCGATTAGACAATTAGCTAAAAAAATCATAATTAGAATTTTAGAAAAATTAGCTAAAAAGGAAAATATTGTTTGATTCATCTTGATGCATATTAAAGTGTTGGCAAAGGTATGATAGTCATTTGTACAATTTGTATTAGAGGCATAGGCTACCCATGCTGATCGATATTAGATTTTTGATAATTTATTGAAATTGTATGTTTTGACCATGCCGCCCAATATAACATGTGATTTGAAACTATACGATTATCATCAAGAAACCTTTTTTCTAGTGGAAGAAAAGAAAGGATATGTATTTCTACCTCAAGCTTTAGTTTTAGAATGGTAAGTTTCATGATTGAATGATCATCATATGGAACTTTTCCTCTCTCATGGGAGAGAAGTTGAGTATTATTCGAGCTTGCATATGGTGTAAACATAATAATAAAAAATTTAAAATATTAGAGATATAAGTACAACAAAAATAAAATGCAATAAACACATGAAACAATAAAGTAAAATACTCAAACATTTATGTGATTTGGAATTCTTGCTTCTTATTTTATAGTCTATGCCTCTATGGACTCGTAAGATAAGTCAATTCATGAAAAATCACTACCTTTCTCCTCTTCGGAAATCTTCTAGAGGTAGAGAAACATTTTTACAATATGAAGATGAAGTGTAATAAAAGAGTTTATAAAAATACAGAGCTTGAAGGTAAATATCTTAAGCTCTAAATAACAAAAACAATAGTAAAAATAAATAAAATAAAGCACTTGGAAGCTGAGAAATTAATTGGGAATTGCTGTCAAAAATTTCTTTCGGGCTCCTCTTGCCTTCCCTTTTATAGCCCTCCAAATTTCCATGGATAAACTTCAATAGTTGCACTACATTAATGTAACCTATTGATTTACACTTTTTATACTGCTAATTGACTAGAGCTTGATCTGTACTGAACCAATCTTCGTTAGCTGCTTTCAATCAACTCCAAGCCTTTCCAGTTGACTATAATCCATGCTAGTCCACTTTGACACATGTTAGTTGACTCGTTTAGATAAGCTTGTGGACTTAAGTCTCAAATTGTCTTAATGCAGTCAACTCCTCTAGATAAGATTGCCTACCACAATAAAATTTTTGAATATATAAGTAACTCAACCAATTGCCTAATCGACTGACTTACTTTAGTCGACTGCAAGTCAACTCCGTTACAAATAGAAACCTTCTTTTCTGTTCAGAATAGAGCATTAGCCAACTAACTAGCCATCAGTTGGTCAACTAATCACTTGACTCAACATGGAATAAAACTTTTCTATTCATAAGAATTTTATTCTAATCAACTGTATGGTTACAATCACTCGATTGAACTGCCATTAGTTGACTCAATCCAGAATAGAGCCTTTCTTTTTGCAAGGTCTGTCTTTAGTCGACTGACCATAACAATCAATTGATTGTAACCATGAGTTAATTGACCCATTGATTTGGACTCTAAAACACTTATTTTTTTCAATCAAGTCATTAGTTGAGTAAGAGAACTATTCAACGTCCAAAATACAAGGTGCTCATATTTTCTTACAACTCACATGGCAAGAGTTTAACTTTGACACTTCTTGCATGCCACATATCTGGACTACCTTATCCTACCAAGCCTTCTCATTTGCCAAGAGGCCTTTGCCTTTGGGTCTTCCTCGTTTGTCAACTCCTATTCCATATCTACCAGCACTCGTGGTACTTCTTTCTCAAATGGCAAGCCATCCTCGACCTACTTGGATTTTACTAATCTACTAACTCTTGTTGTACTTTCTTATTTTATCAAATATTTGGTTGATCTTTACCCACTTGTCAATGCTTTTTAGACTTTTCTTTTATTTTCTATCAAATGTTCGTTGACCATAACCCACTTGGACTTCACCTATCTGCCAATGCCTATTGGACTTTCATTTTTTCCTTAACCTCTGAAGGTATTTTCCTTCCCCCAAAGTGATAACTGATACTTGTTTACAAACAATCTTTTCAATGCAATTAGCAAACCTCTTTTGCTAAATGTTTCTCTGTAACTCTTGTCCTATAATGGTTTACTGGAAGTTGACCACTCAATATTTTCTGCTGATGTCTTCCAAAGAATGCACTTTTTACCGATAATCCTTTTGACATCATTTTTCTAAAATAAAAACACTCGGTATGATCTTGTTTCTTGGTTTTGATTCTGGGCGACCTTAGCTCCAAAATTGGTATGCTCGCTAAAGTTTGAACTTGTACTTTACATTATCTTTTCCTTGTGAATCCTATTTCAATTTCATAGTCAAACAAACAATATGTCTTCTCAAATGTCCTTACTTGGTTAACGTGACCTTTTAAGGTTAATAGCGAAATTGAAGTAAACCAGCTCATGTTGAACCTTATGACATTCCTTGTCTAAGGGTGGATGAGCATCCTACTGTTTTGGCAGTGATCATCTGCTATGCTAGCTTGAACTGCTGCAATATGAATTTTGCCTTCCTTCTCAGGGGTGATTGTAGAATCTCTTAGCTTGTTTATCAGGTATATCATAATATTATCGTGCTTAGCCTTTCATTCATTCTATAACTCCATGAAAATCATATGTGATGAGATCTTCTCATCGTAGCTTCAAATTCACTAGGTTTAGTGACTAGAAATAAAGTATTCAAGTCAAAGAAACATTCTGATAAACTATCATAATAATGCACAAATAATTTAGTCTTCATCCAGTCTTTGTATGGGCTGTCTTGAAGCAGTCCTCCTAGAGCAACCAATGTTTGCTGTGCAGCTGAGTTATGAGTTTCACTATGAAAGTTTGTGGTTCTTTTGGACTTTCTGAGATTTGGAATTTAGGAGGCATAAGATATTCATTTCAAGATGTCATTGTCTAATTTACTTAGCCAAACAATGTCAGCAAAAATCTTGGCACTTTATTGGGTTTGTAACTATTTATTTCCTGATTTCCTTTGCAGTCTGAAGTTTCAGTACTCAGGATGAAGGCTGGATCAGCTGTGGCAGGATTTGAGGTAAGTGGACGGGCTGCAGTTACCAAGATTGGTGGCACTGATGCTGCCTCTGAAGATGTAGCTGGTGTTGCTGCTGTTACTGGGCCTGCAAATTTTGCCCCTGAAGCTGTTGATTCAACGGGCGGTGGCTTCTTTGAGACTCTCACTTCTTCAGATTTCTACAAGAATACCACGGTATTTTGCTTTGGAAACTTTACAAATACATGTTCAGACACTCATGTGTGATCTTGAGGACTGAGATATCGCTTTGATTTCTCCTAGGTTCAGGAGATTGCAGGATCCTTTAGATGGGCTCCCTTTCTTGCTATTCAAAACTCTGACTCTTTCCTTACCATGTTGTTATTACTATCGAAGTACAGAATGAAGAGCCTTCCTGTGGTTGATCTTGGTGCAGGGAAGATTGAAAATATTATTACACAATCTGCCGTGGTTCACATGTTGGCAGAATGTGTGGATCTTCACTGGTTTGAGAACTGGGGTTCTAAGAGATTATATGAGTTGGGTCTTCCTGCTATGAAGCCTAAGGGTCTGATTAAGGTAATTGCCTGTTATTGTCATCAAATTACACTATTTTTTGGACCAAATTTTTAGTATCCATAATTAAGTCAGCTGCCTCCTATATTTCTTCAAATTGTAATATTTTTAAGACCAAGTCTTTATCATCCAACGTAGGTTGGACATGACGAGTCTGTTTAACTGAAGCATGTAGATCAGTTACAATCTTCCTTCGATTTTCTTACATTCAGAAAATTAAAATCTTTCTTCAAAAACTTCAGAAATTTACAATCTTTCTTCAAATCTTTTCTCAAAGGGATTTGGAGGAGCTGGCAATCAATATGAATAAGTTTAATCTTGTATAATAATATTAGATGATTATGTGCCAACTGTTAGTAATATATTCATGAAATCTGTTTCTAAATAGAATATCAATACTGACAAGTGACAGCTACACATCTTGTTCTCTCAACTTCTTTCAGTTCTCCTTTGCATCTTATTTTATTTTCTTAGATACTAACTAGGCGTGCATACAGTCATACAACTCCACCTTTTGTACCTCGATGTTTCTTTTTGGCTTGTACATTTGATTGTGTTATCACTTCTCTGAGAATCATGAAATTCTTAGGAAAATGGCCATCCTTTTTTATGTTTATTCTCTTTTAGCATTCTGTCATATGTGTGCAAGTGCACCAGACCAACCGAGCCTAACGTATGAACTGATGCTCACCTAGGAGTACGTAATTGAAAAAGAACAATAATGGATTAGCTAATATGATTTCATGATAAATTTGAGTAAATGACTACTTATCCGGTAAATACTTAGATATCTCTTGTAAATCAAAGTCTCTATCTTTGTTCAATTCTTCTCAGAGTCTGATTATCATTAAGATAGTACATGTGCCAATGTCTGATTATACAAATTTTTCTATCCTTCAACTAAATGACCGTGAAGTAAAGCGGGGCGTAAAGTCACATATCATGGGCTAATGTTCCTTAGCTCTGCTCCACTGTCTTGAATTTATTTTTGTTTTTATTTTTTCAGGTCAGTGAGCACCAACCAGTTTTAAAGGCTTTCCAACTAATGAGAGAGAAAGGAATTGGAGGGCTTCCAGTTGTCGATCAAAGTGGAAACAAGGCAATAGGAAATATAAGCATCAGAGATGTGCAGTATCTTTTAACTGCCCCTGAGATTTACAAAGATTACAGGTGTGCAAAGCAAGTTGCATGTTCCAATTTAAGTTTTTGTGTCCAGAACTTTAAGACTTAACCAATCGTATTTTAATCTCAAATCTTCATCCTTAGACTGTTGCTTGTTTTATTTATTTGTTGAAATTACTTATTTCCTTGGTAAATCTTTTGCGCATTTGAATCCTCAAAGTTAGATCTTAATCTATTTAACTATTTTTCTTCAGAAATGTATGAAACAATGACAATATGTATGGATGCCTGCCTTGTTATATTAGGTTGTTTTCTGATCTTACTTCGTTGTTCTTTGCCACCTATTTCAATGACATTTAATTTGCATGGTGTTGCAGGTCAATCACAGCTAAACATTTTCTCACTGCAGTAAGGAATCACTTGGTCGAACACGAAGAAGCCTCACCCATGCTACGTGGTGTGATCATGTGTAATAGAAATGCTACCCTCCAAGATGTCATTTTGAGGCTGGACACTGAGAAGATACACCGGATCTACGTGGTCGACGAGGAGGAGAATCTTCAGGGAGTAATCACGCTTCGTGACATCATCTCCAAACTGGTCCATGAGCCACGCCGCTATTTCGGAGACTTCTTTGATGGGTTTGTACCATTGCCACCGAATAGCCGGGTGTGAAAGCGCACAGAAGCTCGTTTTTTTAACATAATCTTGTGTCTTCCATGACCGTAAGCTCGCTCGCTGTCTCCACCTTCATATTGTTGTGTATGATGGCAATGGAATCTCCCAGCTTCTCTGGACATTGTTAGTTTTCAGCTTTTGCATTCATCTTGTTCTGTAATTAAATAACTTGTGAATCTGCTTGTGTAGTTTGAGTTACCTTTCCCGTTCAAGTTTCGACTAAGTCGTGTTGATGCCTCTCCAAAGAATTGAATCAACTCGATTTGGGGTAGCCAGGTTAAGTCAGTCCCATTGAGTGGGTTGATTGGGTTTGAACGGCCAAGATGATGAAGTTAACCTAGTCCAACTAAGAGGCTCACTTGGTTGGTTCAGTTTGGTTTATGCAACCGAGACGATGAAGTTCATCCGCCAGGCCTAATAATTAATTATAATGGTAAAAGATGATTCGTCCATTTTCAACGCTCTTGTCATTTTATCTCGGATTAATACGGAGGTAAATATATATTAGATTTTGACTATTAAAATTTTAAGATGGTAACATCCATATTTTAATCCTTCATCTATCAACGTGGGAACAACCGATAAACTAATCATGCTAGAAGTCATCAACTCTACTTCGGTGGTTCGAGAGGTTCAGGGATCCACAAAATATTGAACTTGCGGTTTCATGAAATCATATCTTATCTTGGTTCTTGCATATGTTATTTCACGTTTATGCGGGATAAATTGATGATTAACGCGTACTGTGCTACCATCTTAAGGTTTGAGGGTCAAAATCTGACAAAGTTAGTATACTTGCCCTCTCCACGCACCAGTCATAGCATCTGAACTAGTAGCCTTGTGATTTACCTCCTCCGTGTTGGTTATGGGATGAATTGACGAGGATGTTGGAGCGAGCGAATTATCTTTTGTCACCTTGCATATGCTATTTCACTTGTAAAAATATATGTAAGTAGGCTTCAATACGACAAAAGATTATAAGCTGACTTCGAACATTCCGTTATATGCGTCATTTATATTTGATTCATACTCGTCTTACCTCATGGTCGTCTCTTTTCTGTCGACGTCTTTCTTCTTTCTTTATGCGACGCTGACTATCTTAAATGAGCATCCTCCTCCACCAGCTGTGTTGTCATCGTCGTTGTTTCAAAGAAAAGACCAGTAGTTATTTAAGTGGTGAACCTCGATCTCTTCATTTTTTTTTTTCATCTGGTTAAGATATCCTCTCTCTCTTCTTTCTTTTCAAATCGCTTTCCTCTTTATTTCTTTCCCAACTCTATTTTTTTTTCTATATCTTCATTATTTATCCCTTTCTTTCGAAAAGCTTTTCTCAAATCCCTTCCTTCTCTCTTTTCTTTTTCTCCTTTTTTTTTTCAATGTCAGATACTCGGAGAAGATGTCAAATTTGTCTCAGAGTTAGCCATATTGGTACACAATATCCTAGACGATTTGATATAAATTTTTCGGTAGTCTTTCAACTTTAATAAAATCAACTATTTCACAAGCATATTCTAAAATACTCTCGTCCATACCTACTCTTGGTAAACCACCAAAGTTTTTTTTCTACTGAATGATATATTAACACTGGAGTAATTTATCATGTTAGAAGTAATGTCGTACCAAGGTTCAAATATGGTACAGGTAGACAATGACTTAGGTTTGTAAATTACTAATATTGGAAATACATATATTAATTTATCCAATCATAATTTTCATATACACAACATTTTTTATGTTCCATCTATTACTAAAAATTTGCTCTCCTCATGTCAATTTTGTCTTGATAACATTATTTTTTTAAATTTCATCAGCATTATCTTATAAAATATAGAGGAACAGATACTACTATATTTCATGGGGGAATGAAAAAATGACCTTTACTATCTTCAAAGTTCTTCAATCAAAACATTTATTGGTGAATACAAATAAACCAACTTGTTATGCTTGACTTGGTTATCCTTCCCTTTGTATTGTTCAGTCGATCATAAATAGGCGTGGCTTACCTACTTCATTTATACTTCTCCATCTCATTCATGTAAGGCCTGTATGGAATCTAAAAGTCACAAGTTACCTTTCTCTTCTTCCGATCGTGTTTCTAATTTTTCACTTGAAATAATTCATTCCGACATTTGGGACCTTGCAACTATCCTGTCTAACTGAGGTTTCCTATATTATGTTATCTTTATTAATCATTTTATTAAATATACTTGGCTTTATACAATAAAAAAGAAATCTGATTTATTAGATATATTCTGTCATTTTCAAAAATAAGTTGAACGATATTTTAATCGTAAAATACTCTCTCATCATTCTGATTGGTGAGGTGAATATCAAACTCTTCATTGCCATCTTGTCTCTTGTGGAATTGTTCATCGAGTCTCTTTCCATCACACTCCAAAGCAAAATGGTTATGCTAAGAGAAAACATAGATATATAATTGAAACTGCCTTGCTCTCCTTCATCATGTATCAGTTCTATGTAAATTTTGCGATGAAGCTGTTTGTATTTGGGATGAACTGTTTGTACTGCGGTATATCTCGCAAATCAACTTCTTACCCATTGCTCAATTATAAGTGTCCTTTAGAAACACTTTATAATCAGACTCCTGACTATACCTTTCTTCGAATCTTTGGTTGCGCATGTTATCCATGGTTACTCCCCTACTCTAAATACAAATTTGACTCTTGTTTATTACTATGTATTTTTCTTGGTTATAGTAATATGTATCATGGGTATCGTTGCTTATATACACCAACTAGACATATATATATTTCACGACATGTTATTTATGATGAATCTCTATTTGATTTTTTAGCAGCCTCTTCAATCTCTCCTCCAGATACAGGTGGTACTTTCTTGATGCTGCCTAACATTGTCGGAAGTGATGACATCCTAGGTCCTACTCCGGAGCTCTCTTATAACTCCCCTATACCATTAAAATTACCTCAAGTTGCTTCTCTAATATTAGAAGCCTCGCCAATACAAGATAATATGTTACCTAGCTTTGTATCCTCAGATAATACAAGTTCGTCATCAAAATCATCATGTTAGCCTACTCTCTCATCACCATTAGCAAGTGATTTAGATGACAATGCCCCTCGTCGTATGCTTCTCTTAAATGACATATATGCACGATGTATACTAATGACAACTCAACATTCCCTTCCACAAGCTCTAGTGGTTTATTTAAAATCTATTGAACCAATTTATTTTACACAAACAAACAAGGATCCAAATTAGCATAGTGCAATAGCTATAGGATTTGATACACTTCTTCGCAATAGCACATGGAGCTTAGTTTCACGCACTCCCTCAATGAATGTTGTGGGCATATTTGACCCATATTTTACCTGCTTAATCTTGAATTTACCCTAGGTTCTATGAATTAATTCTATTTCGGGCTTTATTGTAAATCTTTATACATTTGAAATATTTTTGGCACTAAATTGTGAATCTACTGTCATAGGATTGGAAGGATCATGGACCTAGGTCATGCTGGGTCAAACTTGAGTCAGAATTGGATCCGGATCGAGTGATCAAGCATCAGACTAATATGGGTCGTCCGATTCAAAAACGGCTAGATCTGAGCCATCTGTGAACTTTTGATGCAATCCGAGCTAGGGATAAAGCTAATCATGAACCCAGATCAAGATCTGAAAGTTTCATCTAAATCAGAGATTGGTCAGCCGTTGGATCAAGCTCAAGAGCATCTAGATCGTCTATTCAAAGATCAGGTAGATCTGAGCCATCCGTTGCAAATCTGGAAGATCCAACCTACTGAGAGGCAGATCCTAACCCATGATTGAGATCTGGAGAGATTGGGCTTGATCGGATGAGATTCAACCGTTGGATGGGTCCTAAACAATCTGGGCCATCCGTTGCTAAGTATTTAAACTTAATGCTTCTCCCCGATCAAATTGTCGCGTCTTCGCCAAAAATTAGCATTCTTCAAGTTCTTCAGCTTCTTCTTCATTTTTTTCTCATCTGATCGCGCGACCGCATTGATTCCAATCTTGGTTTGAGTTCTAGATTGTCGGGGCTATTTCTCCGTGAAGTTTTCAGCTCAAATTCATCACTGAACAGAGCTAAGTGGGGGTTTCACCAGCTCTGCCATTCGTCTGATCAGATCTCTGTTGTACTCCATTTTTCGTCCACCTGAGCAAGTCGGAGGGTTCTTCGAGTGACTGATCGTTCCCAAGTCATCACCGCAATCCCACACAGCGAGTACGAGGAGATCGGTTGGATTTTTTTCAGCCGGAAGCAAGTTTGAGTTGAATTGATCGCGGAGTCAGAAATTCTAGCGATTTGTGAAGCTAGGGGGTTCGTGGCTGACTCTTGTGTGACAGCAAGAAGTACTTGTACTAAGGGAAGGGATCAATGCTTAGTTTCTTTGTGACTTTTCGTTTCTGAGCAGTAGTTTCAATTCTGCGTATCATTTACAGTTTCTGAACTTGTATCAGTGAAACTTAGTTTTTTTCTGAATCGTTTCTGCATTCATTAGTTTTTCATTTCTGCATTCTTATTAGATAGGTTGCCTGTTTAGTGAAAAATTGCACTTAATCTCAGCTTGCTTCGCATTTAGATCATTTCTGCGTATCAATTCCATTTCTGCGTATCAGTTTGCTGTTTCTAAATTTTGTATCAAGTGAATTTTGCAGCTTGCTTCACATTCGGTTTGTGTCTGAATTTGAGGCCCACTTTCTGAATTCCTTCATTCATTCCTGCATATCATTTCACTGATAGCTTTGCCTTCCAAGCTAAATTGATTAGTTTCATTTCTGCATATCAGTTATCATTTCTGCAGTTTGTATTAAGTGAAAACTTCAGCACTGATTGATATCAGTTTATTTCACATTCGGTTTGTTTCTGAAATTCAGCTTCCTTTTCGACACATCAGTTATTAGTTTTTGCCCTTGTATCAAGTAACAATTCAGCATTGATTGGTACCAAGTTAAACACAATTTTTAGTGAACTATTGCACTTGATATCATCTCCCATTCGCATTCGGTTTGTTTCTGAATTGTAATCTCCATTTCTGCACATCAGTTTCAGTTCTGAATTCTTGCTTCACATTCGGTTGCTTCTGAATTTCAATATTCTTTTCATGTGTATCAAGTTGTAGTTCTGCAGTTTGTATCAAGTGGAAATTCAGAACTGATTGGTTGATCAAGTTAAACATTGATTGGTATCATTTCGGCACATAGGTTCTTCTCCTTTGCGTATCAGTTTTTTTTTTCATTTCTGAATTTTGTGTTAAGTGAAAATTCAGCCACTGATTCGTGTACAACTTGTTTCACATTTGGTTGTTTTGAGTTTTAATTCCTGAAGTTAAACACAACCTTTAGTGTAATATTGCACTTGCTATTAGTTTTATTCTCCAAATCTGCAAATCTACATTGGTTTGATTAAGTTTTTCATTGGTTGAGTTCATTAACTGCCATTACCTAGTTTAAGTTCGTCTAGTTAAATTTCTTTCTTTTCACTGTGTTTTCATTCTAATTGCAAACAAAACCCAATCTTATTGAAATCCAAAAATATTTGACGACACATAAATTCGAGCTTGAACCAAACATCCTAAACTAGCTCTAGGAAAAATACGACCTGTGGCCCCTTTACTACATTTAAATTGTGAGTTAGGGTTTCCAGCAGTTGAAATATCTAAATTTGAGACCCACATTCGTGACATCTATTTTGGGGTATATCAAATTTTTGGCGCCGTTGCCGGGGAATCTACTAGTTGAGTTTGTTTGATTTTTGCTTGCGTGCTTACTGCTATATCTTGTGATCTATTTTATCTGTTTTATTTTTCCATATACATTTACTGCGATTTGTTTATTTTATGACCAGGTCAGTAGGTGGTGATCTCGAGGAATTTGACCCTGAAATTGAGAGAACTTTTAGAGCAAGGAGGAACCAAGGCATAATTTCCGAGGCTATTGACATTCCTCCTCTTCAGACTATTCCTACTCATTCAGGCATTATCATGGCAGACCACCAGAAGACCATGAAAGAACTTGCAGCACCAGATGACACCTTTCAGTATTCCAGCATTGCTTATCCAGAGCTGACTGGCGATTTTGAGCTTAGATCAGGACTCATCCACTTGTTGCCTAAATTTCAAGGATTATCTGGAGAAGATCCAAACAGACATCTGCATGAATTTCACGTAGCCTGCTCCATCATGAAGCCTCAGGGGATTTCAGAAGAAGATATTAAGCTGAGGGCATTCCCATTTTCCCTGACTGGAGCAGCAAAGGATTGGTTCTACTATTTACCTACTGGGTACGTGTCTAGCTGGATTTCTATGAAGAAGACATTTCTAAAAAAATACTTCCCAGCCTCCAGAACTGCAATCATCAGAAAGAGCATATGTGGCATACAACAAGTGGTGGGGGAGACTCTTTATGACTACTGGGAGAGATTTAACAAGCTATGCTCTAGTTGCCCACAGCACCAGATCAGTGAGCAGCTCCTCATTCAGTACTTCTACGAGGGTTTATTGCAGATGGATAGGATCATGATAGACGCTGCAGCTGGAGGAGCCCTAGTTAACAAAACACCAGATCAAGCTAGGGAGTTGATTTCGAACATGGCAGAGAACTCCAGCAGTTTGGAAGCAGAGCATTGTCCACCAGAGGAGTGAATGAGGTCCAGGTGGCTTCTAATGAACAAAGGGAAATTAGGAATTCTCTGGTAGAGCTCACATCATTGGTGAAGCAAATGACTCTTAATAATGCAAGCCAAAATCTCAATTTTTCGGTACCTCCACAATCAAGCCAAGTGATGAGGGTATGTGGTATTTGCTCTAGCCAAGAACATAATTCAAATTCATGTCCCAACCTTCAGCAAGATGAAACAATAGCGGCGTTGGTTAGGGGACAATTTCAAGCCAAGAATAACCCCTACTCATCCACTTACAACCCTGGTTGGAGGGACCATCCAAATCTGAAGTATAGCAACTCTTTTTACCAACAAAACCCATCACAACAACAATTTCACCAGCCTCAACAAAATTTCCAGCAACCGCAACAATCTCAGCAGCAATTCCAGCCCCAATTCCAGCAACCTTTTCAAGGGAATCAACAAGGTTTCCAAGGGAATTTGAATTTTCAGCAACAATATCAACCCTTACAGCAACAATTCCAGCAATCACAGCAAAGTTTTCAGCCTTTGAATCAAAACTTTCAGCCACAAAATCAAGGTTTTCAGCCCACTCAGTTTCAATCTTCACCACAACCATTTCCATTTCAAAATCAAAATTTTCAGGGCTACAATTCTCAGCAAGTTCAACCATCATTCCAGCCCAATTATCAGCCATTTCAGCAGCCATTTCAGCCCTACAATCAGCCCCAACAACCCCAATTCCAACAATCACAGCAGGGTAACACTTTTCAGCAGCCTACCTCATCATTTCAAGGTCAATCAAAGCCCTATGCTAACCAAGGGGCTATGGAGGTTCTAGTGGGGGAAATGTGCAACAACAAAGGATAGAAGAGATGTTTCAACAACTTTTACAACAACAAAGAAATGATCCCGCCATACAAAACATCGAAAGGCAAATTGGACAATTGGCTAGTGGGATGAATCAAATTCAAGCTCAAGGATCAAGCCAACTACCTTCTCAAGCTACTCCCAATCCAAAGGGAAACGTTAGCGCTATTACTTTGAGGAGTGGGAAGGTTACTTCAACTCAAAATGGTCCAAGAGCTGATTTTTCTGAAAACAGGGCAGCACCTACATTTCCAGCACCAATCAGCCCTGAAAAGACTCAAAATCAGTTGGTTCCACCCCTAGTCCGTGCTCAACTCCTTCCTCGAGTAATCCTGTGATTTTGGTGGAAAATGAGGGAGAAATCAGAGGCGAAACTGACCTTACAGCAGCTACATCAAGTGGGACAGCAGCTCAAAATTCAGCCCCTCCAATTTCAGTTCAAGAGGAAGAAATGAGAGTTCCCTTGCCCTTTCCACAGCGGAAAACTCAAGCCAAAAGGCAAGTGGAGGAGGAGAAAGCTAAAGAATACAATGAGCTTGTAAAGTTGTTTAGCAAAGTAGAGATTAATGTACCCCTGTTGACCATGATTAAACAGATTCCTAAGTATGCAAAATTCCTGAAAGATTTATGTGTTCACAAGAAGAAGCTTAAGGAGAATGAGTTGGTCAGCTTGGGGAAAATGTTTCAGCACTCATCCATGCCATACCTCAAAAGTGTGAAGACCCTGGAGTTTTTACTGTATCATGTGAGATAGGGAGGACTATGTTTCATGACGCCATGCTAGACTTGGGAGCCTCCATCAATGTAATGCCCAGATCGGTCTTCCAGATGCTTGGCATTGGCCCTCTGCAGCCCACTGGAGTGGTAATTCAGTTAGCAGACAGAAGCCAGACCCATCCAGCAGGAATTATTGAAGATGTTTTGGTAAAAGTAAAGGAGTTGATTTTCCCTGCAGACTTCTACATTCTAGACATGGAAGGAGACTATTTTGCACATAGATCCCCACTCATCCTTGGGAGGCCCTTTCTGAAGACTGCCAGGACAAAAATTGACGTTTATGCTGGCACACTTTCGATGGAAGTGGGGGACACAGTAGTTCAGTTTAGTATTTTCGATGCCATGAAGTATCCTAGGGAAGATCACTCTATTATGAGCATTGACATTCTGAATGGACTGGTTGATACAGATTCAGTGGTTGAGGGAGTTTTACATGATTTTTCCAGAGGAGATATTATTTTAGAGGAGGCTGAGGGAGTACTTGCTGTTGAGACTGAGGATATTTCAGAGTTTATTTCAGATTCACTTCCAGCTGGAAAGAATTTTCTAAGTGTAGGGGATTGCACAGAGCCCCAAGGATCACCTACTTCTATTGAGATTTCAGAGGATTCAGAGCACAGGTATGATAGTGTAGGGGATTGCACAGAGCCCCAAGGATCACTCATACCCACTGAGCAGGGCCAGATTGAACTTAAGCCACTACCAGGCCACTTGAAATACGTGTACCTAGGAGAGAGTAGAATTTTCCAGTTATCATTGCTCAGCATTTGGAATCAGAGCAAGAGGAAAAATTATTGCAAGTTCTGAGGTATTACAAGAAGGCGATTGGGTGGACTTTATCAGATATACCAGGTATTAGCCCAGCTATCTGTATGCACAGGATATTCTTGGAAGAAAATATTAAACCCGTGAGGCAACTGCAAAGGAGACTTAATCCACTCATTTTGGACGTTGTTAAGAAAGAGGTGACTCGACTTCTACAGGCAGGTATCATTTACCCCATTTCTGATAGTCAGTGGGTTAGTCTCATACATGTGGTGCCCAAGAAATCTGGAGTGATAGTGGTGGAAGATGGAAGCAACGAACAAGTGCCCACCAGAGTTAAGAATTCTTGGAGAGTCTGCATTGATTACAGGAAGCTCAACAAAGTCACAAGGAAAGATCACTTCCCTTTACCCTTTATTGATCAGATGCTTGAAAGACTGGCAGGGAAGTCCCATTATTGTTTTTTGGATGGATATTCAGGCTACTTCCAGATTTGTATAGATCCAGAGGACCAAGAGAAGACTACCTTCACTTGCCCCTTTGGCACTTTTGCCTACAGACGTATGCCTTTGGACTTTGCAACGCGCCAGGAACATTTCAGCGATGCATGGTAAGCATATTTAGTGAGTTGTTAGAGCATTGTATGGAGATATTTATGGATGACTTTTCAATTTTTGGCACGTCTTTTGATTCATGTTTAGAAAATTTGTCTAGGGTTTTACACCGTTGCATTGAGACTAACCTTGTGCTTAATTTTGAAAAATACCACTTCATGGTAGAGCATGGTATTGTACTTGGACACATAGTCTCTAGGAGAGGTATAGAGGTAGATCCTGCAAAAATAAGTGTTATTTCTTCTTTATCTTACCCCGTATGCGTACGGGATGTTCGTGCTTTCCTTGGACATGCAGGTTTCTACCGCAGATTTATTAGAGACTTTAGCGATATTGCTCGGCCCTTGACAAAACTTTTGCAGAAAGATGTTGAATTTTGCTTTGATGATAAGTGCAAGGAAGCTTTTCACAGACTAAGGGAGGCTCTTACCTCTGCTCCTATTATTAAGTCACCTGATTGGAATTTGCCATTTGAATTAATGTGTGATGCATCTAACTTTGCAGTGGGAGCTGTTCTAGCACAGAGGGTGGAGGGAGCACCTCATGTCATATGTTATGCTTCCAAGACCCTGGATGCCACCCAAGCAAATTACACTACCACTGAGAAGGAGCTTCTTGTCATAGTTTTTGCTTTAGACCATTTTAGATCTTACTTATTGTGCTCACATGTTATTATTTTTTCTGATCATGCAGCTCTAAAATACTTGTTGAAAAAGCCTGATGCTAAACCTAGACTGATCAGATGGATGCTCCTGCTCCAAGAATTTGACCTGGAGATCAGAGACAGATGTGACAAAGAAAACCTAGTTGCAGATCACCTGAGCAGAATTGAAGGAGATGGATCTCCTGCCATAATTGAAGATGATTTTAAAGACGAGCACCTTCTTGCAGTACATGGTGAGACACCTTGGTATGAAGACCTAGTTAATTTTTTAGTAGCACGTGTTTTTCCTACACATTTTTCTAAGGCTCAAAAAGATAAACTCAAAAGCGATGCCAAATTCTATGTGTGGGATGATCCTTATTTATGGAAGTTTTGTAATGATCAAATAATTAGGAGATGCGTACCAGACCATGAGTTTTCTTCTGTCCTTACATTTTGCCATTCATCAGCTTGTGGGGGGCATTTTGGACCCCAAAGAACTGCTAGGAAGGTGCTAGAGTGTGGATTGTACTGACCCACCCTATTTCATGATGCATATCTGTTTTATAAGAATTGTGATAGATGTCAGCGAACTGGGAACATAGGAGCGAGAAATGAGATGCCCCAACACACTATACTTTTCTGTGAGATTTTTGATGTTTGGGGAATAGATTTTATGGGACCTTTTCCTGCATCATTTGGTTATCTGTATATTTTGCTTGCTGTAGATTATGTTTCTAAATGGGTGGAGGTCATTCCCTCCAAGACTGATGATTCTTGTGTTGTTGTTAGCTTTGTCAGGTCACACATTTTCTGCATATTTGGAATTCCAAGGGCCATAATAAGTGACCAATGATCTCATTTTTGCAATAAACACATGAAGACTCTACTTGGCAAGTATGGGGTTGTGCACAAAGTTTCTATATCCTACCATCCCCAAACAAATGGACAGGCTGAAATTTCTAACAGAGAGATCAAATCAATTTTGGAAAAGACTATTGGGCCCACTAGAAAAGATTGGAGCAAGAGGCTTGACGATGCACTATGGGCCTATAAAACGACATACAAGACCCCCATTGGAATGTCTCCTTACCGCTTAGTGTATGGAAAAGCTTGTCATGTTCCCGTGGAAATTGAGCACAAAGCATATTGGGCAGTAAAGGTGTGTAACTTTGATGCTACCAAGGTGGGAGAAGAAAGAAAAGTTCAACTTCAAGAGCTTGAAGAGATTAGGCTAGAAGCATTTGAAAATTCAAGGATCTACAAGGAAAAGACCAAAAACTTCCATGACAAGCACATCTTGAAAAAAGACTTCCAAATTGGTGACAAGGTCTTATTGTACAAATCAAGGCTCAAATTGATAAAAGGTAAGTTAAGGTCAAGGTGGGAAGACCCATTTATTGTAACTAACATTTTTCTCTATGGAGTTGTTGAAATTAAAGATGAAGCTAACGGTTTTGTTTGGAAAGTCAATGGCCACCGGCTCAAAAAGTACTTTGAAGAATTAAAGGAGCTAGAGGTGGACGGAGTGAACATCAAAGACGCTATCTACCCAAATTAAGGGAGTTTACTCTTCTTGCACTTACATTTCATTGTATATATCATTTTCATGTTTCTAGAAGTAAATCTTTCTTTTTGAAATGAGTTGTTGATAATAAATTCTTAGGTAGAATAGGATGAATAAATAGACATTGTAAATACCATGTTATTTCTTTTGGCACCTTTTCTCAGTGAGTAGGAATAAATGTATCCCTCTAGGTTGTCTCCATATCATTTTAGAGTCTCTTGAAAACAAATTAAATTTGGTTGTTAAAACTTAAGGTTTGAGCTAATGGATGAAATTCTTGGTTGCTTGAGTACTACTTGGATATGGATTCTAGATTGATGACTTGAGATGGATTATTGCTACCTAGTGAGGATTTAGCCTAATTTTCGTGATACACTCATGTAATTGTGCTTTAGAACTTGCTTAGGTTCTTTCAAAACCATTTTTCTATGATTGGACCACATCTATAGAAGCTAATCAATTTGTTTTCCTTTCCATATCAGTTTTTGGCAATAATCATAGTTGATACATAATCTATTCTATTTTCCTTCCTATATTTTCTACTCTTAACCATACTTCTCCATGGACTTGTTTGTTTGGGATGTTTCTTGATGTTACTTTGCCCGAGACGGACAAAAGATCAAGTGTGGGGGAGGTGGCTAGTGTTTTGGAATTATTTTGTATCAAAGATGCATTTCATTTCAAGAAAAAAAATCTCTGCGGTTGAAGCCAAAAGGTGCCAAGTTGAATTGAGTTTGGTATCAAGAATAAGTGGGAAGAAGCGGTTAAGGAGGGAAACAATTGAAGCATCTTGATTCCTGATTATAATTTGAAGATCCAAGTTTTTAATGGTCATTTGAAGTCAAATTCCGGAAGGAGGTGAAGTTGTTCTCTCATTGCAAATTCGGCTGAAGAAGAAAAAAATTCTGTGCCAAAGTGGAAAGGAAATGGCATGAAGAGAGTATCAAGAATGAAATCCAAACAGAAAAAAAAGAGTGATAGTAATGAATTGGACACAGAAATCAGTGAAGAGTATGGAGAGGAAACAGCTACAATGAAAATTCTTGCAAGGCCAAGAATTCTAAGAGTCGATCGAAATGGTGGAAGCCACAATTGAATGTGAAGCAGTTTTTGGTCAGAAATTGTTTGGATAAGGAATTGGGAAGTTGGAATTATGGAAGTTAAGAAAAAAAATTTCAGTAACCTTTCTCTAGAAGTTGAATTACAGCTGCACAGTTCAATTGCAGCTAGTCTGAAAAGTGCTGGAAAGAATTCAACTTAAGCTGGGTTGTTTTAATAGAAGTTGAATTGCAAAGGTTGCTGACAAGGATTAAGAACAAAACCTTTCACCAGCTATCAGAATTTCTAGAAAGCAGCAGAGTTGTAAAAGTTGCTGATACATGGTCATAATTCTTGATGGAGATGAGGAAGTTTGGCCACTGAACAAAACAGTGAGGCCAAGTAAAGTATCAAGCACATTAAATAAAAAAAAAGCTTGGAATCTGAATATTCTGGTGATCTTGGAAGTTGACAGTTTGTCTTGGAACTTTGTACTTCTTGAAGCTGCGAAATCTGACACAATTGAAGAATTTGGCAGCCTATAAGCATTCGGTTATGTTTCCATGGGAATTGGCAGAATGTAAGTGAAAAATGCAGCTATGAAAAAGAAGAAGAGCTGGAAACTAAGGGAACAGCAGATGCAACTTCTTTGCAAGCTCGCAGAAGTGTTGAATCGGTTTCATTTCATGAATTGGAGCTAGTTCTGATAAGGACTTGGGAGCTGGGCACAACACGACTGAACAAAATGAAGACCAAAAATAGAAAATTAGTAGCTGACCATAAAAGCCGAGAAAGAAAAAAAAAAAGAAACAAGGTTGGCACACAATAACTTCAGTTAAGTTGGTTCAGCAGAATCAAAGGCAATGTCAAATCCTTACTCTACTACAATTCGGACTTCACTAGAGGATCATATAAAAAAAAGAGAAGGAAACAAAGTGCTACGCAATTGCAGTTTTGGCACAATGAATCAGTGAAGTTCTTCTCATCCGAATCAAATCCTTGCTCCACCACAATTCTGACTTCACTAGAGGGTAATAAAAAAAAGAAAGAGAGAAAGAAGAAAAAGAAAAAAAAAAGAGAGGGAAACAAGGTTGGCACGCAAATGCAAGGTTGTGACAATGAAATCAATGAAGTTCTCTTCATCCAAATCAAAGGCACTATCAAATTCTTTCTCCACCATAATTCTGATTTCACTAGAGCACTATAAAGAGGGCAAAGTACATTGGAAATATTCTTGAGCATCCAAGTTTTCCACTTCATAAATTTTTCTATTTTCTTAACATTTACTTCATTCTTACCATTTCATATGTCTTTAGCTTATTTGAATAAACTTTTGTAGATGTGGATCCGAATCATGAATAATGGTGGAGAGTAGATAACAAGCAAGCCTATGGTAGTGCAAAAAGCATGTTGTGTTTGAGTGAGCTCCATTTTCATCATGAACATAGAACTCAAGAAGAGAGTCACCAAAACTTCCCTTGAAAGGCTTAGTGAGTTAAATCCATCTCAATGAATCATGAAGGATGAAAATGCTAAGTTGTTGATTTAAGGACGAGATACTAATCCATAGAGCATAGATTGTTGAGAATTGACAACCTTAGGTAATTTCTTTTCAATTGCTTCTAACTATGCTTGGAAAGAATCTAAGAGATACATCATTCATAGTTTTCGCGAGACGCTCAAGTTTAAGTGTGGGGGAGTTGATAAGTACTATTTTGTTGATCATTTCAGGCTCTAAAATCCATGTTTAACCCATATTTTACCTGCTTAATCTTGAATTTACCCTAGGTTCTATGAATTAATTCTATTTCGGGCTTTATTGTAAATCTTTATGTTGAGGATCGGTAGAGCAAGAAGGGGGGGTGAATAGCTCGCTTCGGTTGAGTCTTCTTCTTCCAAGCAGAGATCAAAAGTCACACACCACCAAATCCAATGCTAGCACTTAGATTTACTTGGTCTCCACCTCCTTGAGGTGACTAATCCAAGGGTTCACACCAGTGATCGCAGATTCCACTATCAAACCTACTTCTCGGAACAGCACCGAGGGTGGAGAAACCCTTTTACAACACCCTTGAAAGCTTTCACAAAGAAGAACACAAGGAAGAAGAAGAGAAAGAAATATTACATAATAGGCTTGCTTCTCCTTCCTTTGGCTGCTTGAAGAATGTGTTGGAAACTTGAGTTTGAGCAGAGAAATTTCAGCACCAAAACCCTAGCAGAGATTGCAATGGAACACTTGACTCGTTTGTGCTTGATTGCCCGCTTATAACGGTCTTCTCTGCTTCCTGAATCGATTGGTGAGAAGCCCCAATCGATTACCAAGTAGTCGTTGAACAGTACGGATGTCGGATGAATGGCTGGGATTACGCCATTTGAACTTGAATCGATTGGCTAATCGATTAGCATCCTGGATCGATTGCATGATCGATTACGGAGCGTTCTGTCTGCGCACAGAGTAGCTTGTAATCGATTCACCAATCGATTCACTACAACAAATATGACTTTCCACAGTGCGCAATTACTTTATCTGCAGCGCGCATCGTATGCTGCACAACTCAAAGCTGTTAAAAGTCCTAAAACATTGACAGTGCGTGATCGCACGCTGCAGTTAAAAGCATTCGCAGCGCACGACTGCGCGCTGTGGTTAATTGCAATTGCAGCGCGCGACTACACGCTGCGATTGATTACAATTGTATTGTTACAATCAATCAAATACCATACAAATTAAAATACCACATACATATCATATACAATTATACCACATACACATAATTATAAAATTAAAACTCAAATAATTATAAAACCACATACAACTGTAAACACCACACTTAAGACAATAATTCACTTTGTAACAATAATTTACTTGGTAAAACAAAACACAAACTAGTATCAAAAAATTCACTTAGTAACATAATTGTTTCTTATAGAAAACAATATGACTTTTAATTCAGTAGAATTTATCAGACTTACAAAATTATAAATTTAGATAACCAAGCGACTGTACTTTCTATTATATCCCTGAGAAAAATATTTCATCATTTGGTCGAATTAGGTCCACCTTCTCTAAAAAGCTCTATCAACCCAAACTTTCCAATAAGATCCTCTAAGAAGCACGTGATACACTTTTGCTTTTAGATCTGTAGATGCAATTTGACCTTCTACAATAGTTTCATCAACACACCAATGAAGCAGTTGACATTTTGTATTATCACCAATATCTCCATGGCTCGCATCCATTACTTTTGGTTGTATAACAATACAAAGTTATTAATTCTAACATGTATATTTTTTTATAACAAATATGTAGTTTAGAAAACATATAATTTCAAAATAATTACCTACGTTACAGCTAAATGTTGGTTAACATATCAACATTACCAATTTTTTATGCACCATTGATATCCCTATCACCAAATACCAAGCTATAAAGCAAAGGTGTCTCGTCCTGATTGAGCACCTGATTTTCAAGTAATAAATTGCAAACATTAGTTAGCTAAGACAAAGCCACTAACTTAATATAATATGCTAGAGTTGAGAACCTATAAAGTGCAAACGGAATCTATAGCAAAAAAGATTGCACCAATAGCTGTAAAAACAAGAAAAGGCATAAAAAAGGGAAGGCTTGTGGCAACATAAATTTTAAAAAAAATGTATACAATCAAACAAAATGTACACTACAAGGTTATTTATCAAGATAATCTCCAATGCCCAATTCACCTAGCTAATAGAAAGAACACATCCAAGATCAGCTAAGCAACGGATCATCTCTAATTGAGAAAAGATTAATGCAAAAATTGAGTAGCATGGAATAATTAGCAATTGAACTTCTAGCAAATTTAATAGTCGTACACAAAATGGAGATTTCTGTAAGGAATTTTACAATGATACATTACATCTAGCCAAGTCTCGGTAATGAATTCCACAAAATCGTAGGCAATGTGTCCTTGCACATCAATTTGTTCTTTCTCTGTTGACCCCTCAAATTAATAAACTAGAAGTTAGTATTTAGACAACGTAAAAAAAGCATTTCCTCCATCAACTAAACAATGCTAGGCTACAGGCTCACCTTGACAGCAGAAGTTCCTATAGCAAACTTTTTACACAGCTTCTTTGATGCATCACTCAGTTTTACACCTAAAAAAATCTGATAAATTATAAATAATGGAGCAAACAGTTATATCTGTAATATATTCAGATTTCTCATTTCTCAAATTTAGTTGTAAATAATATTGTTTGACTATCACTCACCAAATAGTTCAAGGCCTTTCATAACAGTAACACATTTACATTTATTGCGAATAATCTTTTCAATGATAATTTCTTGTTTCTCCTAGATTAAAATAAGCTAATCCTAATTAGCATATAATTGTAAAATATAATTCAGAATACAACATTAACAAAAATATATGAAAATTTAGATTTAGGCAATTTAGTTCTTTTACAAAATCATGATCATATTTAACCTATCAATTTTAATCATTTGAACATAGGTACAACCACTGAAAATGTTACACAAATTGAAGCCTATCCTAACTCTACTTGACGAATTCGTCCAAGAATATTGAAAAACTTAATATACCTGAGACGCCAATCCTCGTAGCCTTCCGTCCTTCACCCTCTGCTCTGATCAACAGGGACCGACCACCGCCGCCTCTTCAGATGCAGTTTTGCTTCTCTAATAGCCACCTATATCCGATCGACACAAGAAAGTTACGAGTTGTGACCAGAGAGGAAACTCAAAGCGCCGGCTCAAGCGGTTGTGGGACGCTGCCGACGAGACTAGGGTGAAAAGGAGAAAAATTGAAAAGGGGTCGCGTGAGGGAGAGGCGTCGCCGTCGTCTTGCTTGCGCGAGGGTGTGACTGAAAGGTGGAGACAAGGGCGACGCCGGCTCAAGGAGGGCTAGCTCAACTCCGGCGAAAGAGATCAGCGGCCGGCTAGAAAGAGATCGAAGACACGGCGCGAGGAAGAGTAGAAAGGGGTCGGGAGTTGCGGTGGTGAGGGCTAGGGCACGGGGAGTTAAAAAGGAACAAATTGATATATATATACTGATATATATATATATATATTAGGAAAAACTAATCTTTTCCTCAATTAATTTGTAACTAACTAATTTTATGCCGAATTAATCCTGCGAATATATCCAAAAATTCTAGAAAATTATTACAAATTTTCCCTGATTGTTTTAAATTTCCAACTCTTATTTATGGAGTTTGTATATAAATTTATATATATTCCTATAAATATATATATATATATATATATTATTCTATACATTTATTTATTATTATTATTATTATTACTCGTATTTTACAAGGAGGCAGCTGAAACTCGAGCGATAGGAGGGTGATCGATGAGTTGAGGTGTGCGCGAGGGTTTTGGGAAGGAAGAAGGGAGTTGGGTCGGATATATTGGTAGGGCGAGGATTTTCAAAAAAATAGAAATAAGGAAAAAGAAAAATAAGGAAAAAAAGAAAATAGAAAATAATAAAATAATAAAATAGTAATTATTCGTAATTTTATTTGTAGCATATCACATATAATAAATAGATGCATTAACAGCGTACCAATTTTTACATGCTGTCGTTGTTATTATTTATTCACAGCATACGTTAATATGCTGTTAATAATAGCATTAACAGCTTGCTTTTAATGTCTGTTGTTGATGCTTTTTCTTTTAAAAAAATTTATGGTATTAACAGTGCACATCAATATGCATGCTGTTAATAATACTATTAACAGCATGCTTTTAATGTGCGTTGTTAATAACGCGCTGCGGAAATTAATTTTCTTGTAGTGATTACAGGGCTTCTGAATTGATTGAAGGATCGATTACAGAGCATTCTATTTGCGGACAAAATCACTCGTAATCGATTCGTGAATCGATTACAGAACCTTCTGTTTCCGCACAGAATCGGCCTGAATCGATTCACCAATCGATTAGTCATCTTCCAATCGATTTGTGGATCGATTGATACGCTCAACTCTGGATTTCACGCATGGAGTTCACACCTGGATCGATTGAAGACCTTCCAATGGATCTGATTACCTTGTGCCAGTGAAACCTCTCGTTTCCTGGACTTCACGCCTGGAGCCTCCCCAGCTCCGAGTCTTCATGCCAAGAGTTCCGTCCCCGACCATCCCTTGGACTTCCTGCCTGGAGCTTCCTCAACTCCGGGTCTTCATGCCAAGAATTCGGTCCCCAACCATTCCTTGGACTTCTTGCATTACTGCACACTAAATCTCAATGTTAGATCCAATGTATTAGCTTAAACTTAAATAACTGTCAATCATCGAAACTTCTCATTTAGGGTATGATTGCATCTACAATCTCCCCATTTTTGATGTTTGACAATCTATTTATGTTTAAGCTAACTTTCAACATAATATCAGCGATATTAATTCAATAAACATATAGTAAAGTCATTTCAAGCATAATTATGAATATAAACTTAAATATCTGCATGTCTCCCCCATTGCCAAATATCAAAAATGACAAAGAACCAGAAAAGAGCTCCCCCTCAATGGAAGCACATACAAGATAGAAAATCGCATACAAGTAAAGCAAACCAGTAGCACACTGACACGCAAAGCATATAACGCATAAGATGGGAACATAGCATACCACCATCAAATGTTGACAATATCCATAGACAAAGTATATAACAACAAAAACAACCAACGAAGATAGGAATACATAAATCATGGCTGAAAGAAGAACTCGTCGAGGGCAGAAGCAGGATCCGCGACCGGGGTCTCCGCAACATCGGGAAGACCAGAACCTCCCGAAGTGGTGTCAACCACCAACGGTGGAGCATCAGTAGACGGCGGAGGAGAAGGACGCTGAGTGCACTCAATGGATGTGATGCGTGTCTGCACCACGAAGTGACGCATGTCACCCTCCAATCGCATCTCCTCAAGACGGGTGTCGATGGTCTCCTCAAAAGCAAGGACCCTAGCTCGAAGGTCCTCCTCCTCGTCATCCTCAGGAGCAGCGACAGCAGCGGGTCTAAGTCTAGGTCGTGCTCGCGGTCCCTCCCCGACCTACCGACCGTTAATCCATCGAATGCCGCCAAACTCGCCCGTCATCCCGGACTTGGAGAAGGAACGTGCTGAAATCCGAGAGTATTTGACGGTCATGGGCTCCACCTTCCCCCGGGTGATGTCAATCCGCATAGAGGCAAGCCAGTCTGTAATGAGATGGCCAAAAGGCATATGAATGGTACCATGCACAGGCTGAGTGAAATGGACAATGGAATGAAATATGTTCAGGGGAATATTGACATCAAGACCCTGGTGAAGAGCATAGGTCAAGAAAAACTGAGAGGGTCTGACGGTCGCTAAGGCGCAAGACACAATAGGCAAAAGACAGTTTATTACGACCTTATTAAGGGGATAATCGATAGCGGAGAGCTCAAGAGCAGGAAACGTGGTAAGATTGGCATAATGGCCATCTGGACGCGGACGATGAAAGAAATGCTGATACATCGAGTCTATGGAAATATCCTCAAACGGCGGTGGTAGAAGCTCAGGAAGTGTAGGAAAGAAGACAAAGCTATCAGTAGAGGGACGGCACTGGAGGAACTCGCGAAGAGCCGTATAACTAAAGTCTAAATTCTGTTTGGCTACCCGAGTTTTATAATTCACACCATCCATGGTGTGTAGGTTGTTGTAGAACTCGGAAACCAACCCTATATTGACCCCTCACTCACAATAGACAACCGACTCGAGTTTATAGGTTTCAATGATCTTAAACACCGTGAAACAATGATCATGAAAGTATTGTTGGTCAAGTGATCTAGGAGCAATTAGTTTGAATACATGTTTACCAAATGCCTTTTGATAAGTGGCATTCGGAAAACAGGCATCCGTAGGGGGTTGAGGGCGAGATGACCTGGCACCCATCTCATCCGCCCTTTGTTTCTTCCTATGATGAACAACCAAAGAACCCCAGGAAATGAATGCAATGTGAGGACACACAGACAAGCAATTTGGAGTTTAGGATTAGGGTAAGTGTCGTGAGTTTAGGGTTAGGGTAAGTGATGCACAAGTTGAAATGAGGAATGCATGCAGTTGATGGAAGATAATGCAACCAAAAGACCACAAGAAATAGAAGAAAACATGATTAGCCAAGATCAAACAAACAAATAAACAAGGAAAAGAAGAAGAAGTAAATGTAGGGTTTACTTTGGCGCCATTGATGAAGAGAAGGAAACTCGAACGGGATGAAGAAGCCACACACAAGAGCTTCAAGCGCCTTAGAGTCGCGAGAGGCGCCCGACCGAGCGTCGAGAGACGAGGTGGGCAGCGACGGAGGAAGAAAAGAAACGCTAGGGTTTGAGAATGGGAGCACGTGGGAGAGAACTGCGGGAAATTTTGGGACGACAGGTGTTTTTTAGGGCAAGAGGCGAGTGACAGGACAGGTTTGGTGGAGCACTTTAATGGTCGTAATCGATTGAGTAATCGATTACGGCCTTGTTGGATCGATTCATATGATCGATCACAGGAGTGTGTAATCGATCGACCGATCGATTACGAAAGTGCGTAATCGATTAACCGATCGATTCGACCGGTATTAATCGATCCAATGATCGATTAAGAAGCAATCTGTGCCCGAGATAAAATGCCCGAATCGATTAGGTAATCGATCCAGAGGGGTTCTGCTGAAAGATGCAGACCCACCAATCGATTGATAACTGAAATCAATCGATTGGAATAACTGATACACGGCAAAAAAAGGTACTCAATCGTGGCATCCTCAAATTCCTACGAGTTCAAGCAAGATCACATGGTCTCCAAGGACTTGGATATTGGTTTCTTTCCTTAAAATATCCAATCATAATCTTCAGACTAAGTACACATTAATGGCGTACTAGTCTTCCCCATGATTGGTCAAGTGAATGATTTATGGTGAATTTGCATCTTCTTGCTCAAAGTAATACATCATAACAAGTATTATGAACAAGAGGATGAACCCTAACATCTCACCCCCATCTAGAAAGGCACAAGCAAGGGAAGTTCTATGTTCTTGTGAGATGCATATTAAGGCAAGTGTGTTGAGTATCTTGAAGTGATCATGGAGGATTATTCAATATGGCACATTCCTAATTCTCTTCGTAAGTAACTAAATTCAGATTCCGGAAGAGGTTTGGTGAAAAGATCCGCAAGATTTGATTTTGACTCAACATATTTAAGAACAATATCCCCACTAGATACATGATCTCGAATAAAATGATGTTTAATCTCAATGTGCTTGGTTCGTGAATGATGAACCGGATTTTTTGTCAAGTTTATGGTACTCATATTGTCACAAAGAACTTGCACATTTTTATAGATGAGTTTATAATCTTCTAAGGTATGAGTCATCCATAATAATTGTGACACACATTCACCCATAGTTATATATTCGGCTTCGGTTGTGGAGAGTGCTACGCAATGTTGTTTTCTACTTAACCAACTCACCAAAGAAGATCCCAAAAATTGTCATCCACCACTAGTGCTTTTCCGATTCAATTTACAACTGGCATAATCCGAATCGGAGTATCCTACAAGATCAAACGTTTCGGTTCTAGGGTACCACAAACCCACCCTTTGAGTCCCTTTAAGATAGCGAAGGATTCGTTTGATTGCACATAGATGTGACTCCTTGGCACAAGCTTGATACCTTGCACACATACCCACGGCAAACAATATGTCGGGTCCACTAGCCGTGAGATAGAGGAGACTACCTATGGCACTACGATACATTTTGAAATCAACTTCTTTACCATCAACATCATTGTCTAACTTGGTGTTAGTTGTCATAGGGGTAGATATTTCTTTGGCACTCTCCATTCCAAATTTCTTAATGATTTCTTTTACATATTTGGATTGATGTATATATATGTCATCTTTTGTTTGTTTGATTTGCAAACCTAAGAAAAAAGTCAATTCACCAACCAAACTCATTTCAAATTCACTTTCCATATGATTTATGAATTCATTTAAATAGTCTTTGTTTGTGGATCCACAAATAATGTCATCTACATAGACTTGGGCCACAAAGATATCTTCCCCACTAGTCTTCAAAAATAATGTAGGATCAATTTTTCCTCTATGAAAACCTTTTGACACTAAGAATGTAGACAATCTTTCATACCAAGCACGAGGTGCTTGTTTTAGGCCATACAATGCCTTCTTAAGCTTGTATACATGGTTTGGAAATTCTAAATCATCAAATTCTGGAGGTTGCTCAACATATACTTCTTCTTTGATAAAACCATTTAAAAATGTTGATTTTACATCCATTTGATATAACTTAAATCCTTTGAGCGGCAAATGCCAACATCATCCTAATAGACTCTAACCGGGCTACCAGTGCATAGGTTTCATCATAGTCCAAACCTTCGACTTGATTAAAACCTCTAGCGACCAATCTAGCTTTATTCCTCACAACTATTCCTTTATCGTCAAGTTTGTTCCTAAAAACCTATTTTGTATCAATAATTGATTTTTCTGTGGTTCTAGGAACTAACTCCCAAACTTGACTTCTCTCAAATTGAAAAAACTCATCTTGCATTGCCAAAATCCAATCGGGATCAAGCAACGCATCACTTACGGCTTTTGGCTCAATTTGTGAAATTAGAGCTACTTGACTCCCTTCATTTCGAAAATAAGATCGAGTTCGTACCCCATGTGTAATGTCACCCACTACTTGCTCCAAGGGATGGTTTGCACTTGTCCTTGTGAGTCTTGGTTCTTGAGTGGTAGTGATTACATTCTCAAGTGGTAACTCAACAATACCTTCGGTTTCACTCTCTTCTTTCTCAAGATTATTTTCCTCCTCTAATGTCAATTTTTCCAATTCAAATTGTACTTCCTCCTCTATTGTTTTATTTGAACTTGAGCTTCGAATTTCTTCAAAAACCACATTTAGAGACTCTTCAACTATTTTGGATCTCTTATTATAAACTCTATAGGCTTTGCTATGAGTGGAATACCCTACAAGAATACCTTCATCCGCCTTGGCGGGAAATTTTTCTAAATGATCTTTGGTGTTTAAAATATATACTTTACATCCAAACACTCTAAGATGTTTTATTGTAGGAGGTTTACCAAACCACAACTCATGAGGTGTTTTGTTCTAAAACCTATGTATTAAAGTCCTATTTTGGACATAACATGTCGTATTAATTGCTTCTGCCCATAGATAACTATGATGTGAGTATTCATTTAACATACTCCTGGCGGCCTCTTGTAAAACTCTATTCTTTCTCTCAACTACCCCATTTTGTTGAGGTGTCCTAGGTGTAGAGAATTCATGCTTATATCCATTATGTGAGCAAAAATTTGCAAATCTTTCATTTTCAAATTCACCTCCGTGATCACTTCTTAATCTATTGATTTTCAAATTTTTCTCATTTTCTACTCTTTTGTAAAAAGCAATCAAAGTTTCTAAGGTATGCTCCTTATACTTTAAGAAAAACACCCAAGTGTATCTAGTGAAGTCATCTATCACAACTAAACAATATCTACTATCGTTCAAGGAAACATGCTTGCTACTATCTAACAAATCCATATGCAATAATTCCAATGTTGTAGACGTACTTAAGTTCATTTTACCTTTATGGGTAGCATTGGTTTGCTTACCCATTTGACATGCATCACATAGTTTGTCCTTTTGAAACTTCAATTTTGGCAATTCTTACACCAACTCATTCTTTGATAGTCTCTTGATGTGTCTCATGTTGGTGTGAGCAAGTCTCCGATGCCAAAGCCAAGTCTCTTCCTCTTTAGACATGAAACACTTAGCAAACACATTAGTAGTACCAAATAGTTCAACTTGATAAATGTTTTCCTTTCTATGACCAATAAGCATGATAGTGTTTAGTTCACTATGTTTAATTAGACATTGAGATGAGTCAAACTCAACTCTATATCCCGAGTCACATAGTTAACTAACACTTAATAAATTAAAAACCATACCTTTCACTAATAAAGCATTCCTAATTATAAATTGTTCAGAAATTTTAATATCACCTATTCCAATAACTTTCAATTCACCACTATTACCAAAGGAAACAGTATCTTTATTTTTGTTTTTAAGTGATGAAAATTTTGATGAGTCTCCCGTCATGTGCCTAGAGCATCCACTATCAATGAACCATGTTGTTGGATGCTCCCCCTTGACGCATGCCTGTTCAAATGCGATGAACTAAATGTTTTGGTACCCAAATGTTGGGTCCAATAGCATCTATAACAAATTGCTTGGGTACCCAAGCTTGAACAGTTTTCACTTTTGAAACATGATTTATACTAACAAGAGACAAGAAGTTAACTTCCTTATCCTTTGGTTTATATCCTAATCCTGTCTTGTTATACACTGCCCGTTGACTTCCTAATATCATGTCTAAATATTTAGAGCTAGAGGTAAATTTTTCAAAGCACTTCTAAGACCCTCTACTTGCAATTTCAATGATGCATTTTCCTTTTTAAGATCATCACCTCTAGAATTTCCAACTTCATGATGTGTACATGCTTCACATGGCATAGTGTCATTTTCAAGTAATTTCATCTTAGTTTGTAGTTCTTTGACTTTGACTTTTGATCTAGATAAAGCATTTATCAAACATGCAATAGTAGCATAGAGTTTATCTAATTTAGGAGAAGTTAGCTCATCCTCACTAGATGATGACTCGCTTGAAGACTCTACTTCATCTTCATGATTTTCCTCATCTTCACTACTTTCAACATCATTCAAGGCCATAAGAGCCACATGTCTTGAAGTCTTTCTCCCAATTTCTTCATCTGATGAACTAGATGAAGTATCATCCCATGTAGCTTTCAAAGCCTTCTTTTTCTTTATCTTGTCATCCTTTCTTTTTAGCTCGAGACAATCGGCTTTGATATGACCCTTTTTACTGCACTCAAAACAAATTGTATCAGTCTTTGCTTTTGATTTAGCTTGAGACTTACCCTTTTTCTTGTCATCAAGGAACATCTTCTTGACATCCTTCTTGTTGAACTTTCTAGATCGTCTCATCATCTTTCGGACAAAGTTTGCCATTTCACTTGATGATAGCTCCTCGTCGCTATCACTATCACTATCTTGCTTGGACTCGGATGAGGAGGATTCTTCCTTCTTCTCTTTATTTTTCTTCTTGCTTCTTTCACCTGCAACCAAAGCTATAGCTTTCTCCTTATGACTTATATTAGCTTGTTCATGCAATTCTAGTTCACAAAATAGTTCATCTAGCTTGACAATTGATAAATCCCATGAAACCTTATAAGCATCAACCATTGATGACCATAAGGAGTTTCTTGGGAAGGATTTTAGTGCATACCTGATGAGGTCCCGATTTTCCACACTTTCTCCAACCGAATGAAGGCCATTGAGAAGCTCCTTAAACCTTCCATGTAACTGACTAACGGTTTCTCCTTCCTTCATTACAAAATTTTGCAATTAATTTATAAGAAGGTCCCTTTTGGCAATTCTTGAATCTTTTGTGCCTTTATTTAGCTCAATTAGCTTATCTCACAACTCTTTAGCACTCTTAAATGGACCGACTTTATTTAGTTGTTCCGAGCTCAATCCACATTGAAGAGTTACCGTGGCTTTAGCATTTGCTTGCGCCTTCATCTTTTGCTCAGCCGTCCACTTGGATGATTCCAGAATTTTTCCATCTTGTGTTGGCGCAACAAAATCCTCCGTAACAGAAAACCAATTGTCGATTTCAGTCATGAGATAATTTTCCATGCGACTCTTCCAATATGCGAAGTTGTTCCCTTCATAGTAAGGTGGTCGTCGTGTAGTTTTGTGGCCCTCTTTCAAAGACATCCTCGCAGCTCAAACACTTGCTTCTTTGGGTGTGAGTCCTCCGAAGCAACCCTGCTCTGATACCACTTGTTGAGGATCGGTAGAGCTAGAGGGGGGTGAATAGCTCGCTTCGGTTGAGTCTTCTTGTTCCAAGCAGAGATCAAAAGCCACACACCACCAAATCCAATGCTAACACTTAGATTTACTTGGTCTCCACCTCCTTGAGGTGACTAATCCAAGGGTCCACACCAGCGATCGCAGATTCCACTATCAAACCTCCTTATCGGAACAACACCGAGGGTGGAGAAACCCTTTTACAACACCCTTGAAAGCTTTCACAAAGAACAACACAAGGAAGAAGAAGAGAAAGAAATATTACACAATATGCTTGCTTCTCCTTCCTTTGGTTGCTTGAAGAATGTGTTGGAAACTTGAGCTTGAGTAGAGAAATTTCAGCACCAAAACCCTAGCAGAGATTGCAATGGAACACTTGACTCGTTTGTGCTTGATTGCCCGCTTATAACGGTCTTCTCTGCTTCCTGAATCGATTGGTGAGAAGCCCCAATCGATTACCATGTAGTCGTTGAACAGTACGGATGTCGGATGAATGGCTGGGATTACGCCATTTGAACTTGAATCGATTGGCTTATCGATTAGCATCCTGAATCGATTGCATGATCGATTACGGAGCGTTCTGTCTGCGCACAGAGCAGCTTGTAATCGATTCACCAATCAATTACAGTGTTGGGTTCTCCCGGCACAAAAACATAAAAATGCAGCGGAAACAAGAACCCACGAGTGATCCATGCGAAAGAAAACTCGTACGAAGTTATCTATCTAATAGATTTATCTACTGTTTATACCTTTGAAGCATGCCCTTCGTTTATCCCGCTCGTCCAAGATGTGTCGAATCTCATGCACGTTCAAGTGTCCATGCCTCTACTCGTATCCACACGGACACAATCTCTCAACTTCGGGAGAGCTACCTTAGTTGTGCTAGCAACCTGAGGTAGCTTGCAGAACACCAAGAACCTTACAATAAGGTTTCGGCCAAAAAGGGAGGAGAGGAAGAAGAGAGAAAGGGAAGGGAAAAAGCTAAGGCAAGAAGACCTCATCCAAAGTCACAAGGCCCTCTTTTATAATCATCCCATGAATATGAAGAGGTTTGTGTCTTTTTGGCTTCCTTCATTAATACCAATAAAGAGCACATCTTTTAATGTGGCTCCTTATCTTTTCCCATGGAAGAAAAGAATCTTTTCATCCAATGAAGAGAGACTTTTCTCTTTCCTTAATACAATTTCGATCGGGCCTCTCAGGCTTCCGACTCGGTCTCCCGACCAAGTCTCCCGAGCAAGTCACTGAGCTCCAGAGCAAGTCACCGAGCTCCCGACCAAGTCTGCCGAGCTCCGACCCGGTCTGCCGAGCTCCGACCCAGTCCGCCGAGCTCCGACCCGGTCCGCCGAGCTCCGACCCGGTCCATCGAGCTCCAACTCGGTCCGCCGAGCTCCGACTGGCACTCTCGAGTTCCCAACTCAAGCTCCCGAACTGACCTCCCGAGTTCCCAACTCGGGCTCAGGTCTCCCGAGTTCCCAACTCTGGCTCAGATCTGCCGAAAAGATTTCCCGAAGCATTGTGTCCTTTGTGTGTGACCCAATAGGTTCTCGTGACGTTGGCAATGCGCCTAAACACTTTAGACACATAAGCAATGAGCGGTATCTAGAAATGCATCATTGCTACCCAAGTAACAAGAAAAGTCGAGATCCGACTAAACCTCCGTGACTATCATAATGTATGACATTGTCCTTCTATCCTTGATATCTAGATTGACCAATGAGGCATAGACCATGTCATCCTCAATGAATCTTGTGTTTCTTGATCCCCGAGTAGACTCACTCAAACAAATGAGCTCAATATCTCATATTGACTCATTTGAGCATGGTCATGCGTTTCAGTAGTCCTACTCGATCAAGGGGCCTATAGATATCACTCCCGTCATATGAGAGGGATAGATCCCATCTACATCACTCACATCCCTCTGCATAATTTATTGCATACCCAGTGATCGCCTTTATAGTCCACCCTGTTACGGGTGACGTTTGACGATACCAAAGTACATAACTCCTTATGTAGGGAACCGTAGTGACTTCAGGTCTAAGGACTATTCATACCAATAGTCACATGAGAAAGTCTATGACACTCATATGACAATCTATGAAATTATTTCATGGCGGGTCATTCAGTACACATTCTCCAATGTATACCCATGTGTCAACTTGATATCACATATTCATGACTTGTGAGCTCAAGCCATCAATAGACCTACATGCTAGTCTCCATGCATTAATATTGTCCCTGAATACTAATGCTTGACTAGGAATAATTTAGTGTAGTGTTCTCTACATTATCTCACTATCGATTCAACCAATCGATATAATGTAGATACGAACCTACTACACAAGGACATTATTATACTTAGTCATTCGGCACAGAATACAAAGTAAGTATAATAACCAAACATGCCTTTATTAATGATAGAATATGATACAAAATGCCCCTAGTCAATCATCACATAATTGGCTCTAGGGCTCCTACTAACATACAGGGCTTCTGAATCGATTGAAGGATCGATTACGGAGCATTCTATTTGCGAATAGAATCACTCGTAATCGATTCGTGAATCGATTACAGAACCTTCTGTTTCCACACAGAATCAGCCTGAATCGATTCACCAATCAATTAGTCATCTTCTAATCGATTTGTGGATTGATTGATACGCTCAACTCTGGACTTCACGCCTGGAGTTCACACCTGGATCGATTGAAAACCTTCCAATGGATCCGATTACCTTGTGCCAGCGAAACCTCTCGTTTCCTGGACTTCACGCCTAGAGCCTCCCCAGCTCCGAGTCTTCATGCCAAGAGTTCCGTCCCCGACCATCCCTTGGACTTCCTGCCTGGAGCTTCCTCAACTCCGGGTCTTCATGCCAAGAATTCGGTCCCCGACCATTCCTTGGACTTCTTGCATTACTGCACACTAAATCTCAATGTTAGATTCAATGTATTAGCTTAAACATAAATAACTGTCAATCATCGAAACTTCTCATTTAAGGCATGATTGCATCTACACTTTATACATTTAAAATAATTTTGGCACTAAATTATGAATCTACTTTCATAGGCTTGGAAGGATCATGGACCTAGGTCATGATGGGTCAAACTTGAGTCAGAATTGGATTCGGATTGAGTGATCAAGCATCAGACTAATATGGGTCGTCCGATTCAAAAACGGCTAGATCTGAGCCATCTACGAACTTTTGATGCAATCCGAGCTAGGGATAAAGCTAATCATGAACCCAGATCAAGATCTGAAAGTTTCATCCAAATCAGAGATCGGTCAGTCGTTGGATCAAGCTCGAGAGGATCTAGATCGTCTACTCAAAGATCAGGTAGATCTGAGCCATCCATTGCAAATCTGGAAGATTCGAGCTACTAAGAGGCAGATCCTAACCCATGATTGAGATCTGGAGACATTGGGCTCGATCGGATGAGATTCAACCGTTGGATGAGTCCTAAACAATCTGGGTCGTCCGTTGCTAAGTATTTAAACTTAATGCTTCTCCCCGAACAAATTGTCGCGTCTTCGTCGCAGATTAGCGTTCTTCAAGTTCTTCAGCTTCTTCTTCATTTTTTTTTCTCATCTGATCGCGCGACCGCATTGATTCCAATCTTGGTTTGAGTTCTAGATCGTCGGGGCTACTTCTCTGTGAAGTTTTCAGCTCAAATTCGTCACTGAACAGAGCTAAGTGGGGGTTTCACCAGCTCTGCCATTCCTTTGATCAGATCTCTATTTGTACTCCATTTTTCGTCCACCTGAGCAAGTCGGAGGGTTCTTCATGTGGCTCTGATCGTTCCCAAGTCATCACTACAATCCCACACAACGAGTACGAGGAGATCGGATGGATTTTTTTTTCAGCTGGAAGCAAGTTTGAGTTGAATTGATCGCAGAGTCAGAAATTCCAGCGATTTGTCAGGCTAGGGGGTTCGTGGCTGACTCTTGTGTGACAGCAAGAAGTACTTGTACTAAGGGAAGGGATCAATGCTTAGTTTCTTTGTGAATTTTCGTTTCTAAGTAGTAGTTTCAATTCTGCGTATCATTTACAGTTTCTGAACTTGTATTAGTGAAACTTAGTTTTTCTGAATCGTTTCTGCATTCATTAGTTTTTCATTTCTGCATTCTTATTAGATAGGTTGCCTGTTTAGTGAACAATTACACTTAATCTCAGCTTGCTTCGCATTTAGATCATTTCTGCGTATCAATTCCATTTCTGCATATCAGTTTGCTGTTTCTAAATTTTGTATCAAGTGAATTTTGCAGCTTGCTTCACATTCGGTTTGTGTCTGAATTTGAGGCCCACTTTCTGAATTCCTTCATTCATTCCTGCATATCATTTCACTGATAGCTTTGCCTTCCAAGCTGAATTGATCAGTTTCATTTCTGCATATCAGTTATCATTTCTGCAGTTTGTATCAAGTGAAAACTTCAGCGCTGATTGATATCAGTTTGTTTCACATTCGGTTTGTTTCTGAAATTCAGTTTCTTTTTCGGCACATCAGTTATTAGTTTCTACCCTTGTATCAGGTAACAATTCAGCATTGATTGGTACCAAGTTAAACATAATTTTTAGTGAACTATTGCACTTGATATCACCTCCCATTCGCATTCGATTTGTTTCTGAATTGTAATCTCCATTTCTGCACATCAGTTTCAATTCTGAATTCTTGCTTCAAATTCGGTTGCTTCTGAATTTCAGTGTTCTTTTCATGTGTATCAAGTTGTAGTTCTGCAGTTTGTATCAAGTGGAAATTCAGAACTGATTGGTTGATCAAGTTAAACATTGATTGGTATCATTTCGGAACATAGGTTCTTCTCCTTTGCGTATCAGTTTTTTTTCCATTTCTGAATTTTGTGTTAAGTGAAGATTCAGCCACTGATTCGTGTACAACTTGTTTCACTTTCGGTTGTTTTGAGTTTTAATTCCTGAAGTTAAACACAACTTTTAGTGTAATATTGCACTTGCTATTAGTTTTATTCTCCAAATCTGCGAATCTACATTGGTTTGATTAAGTTCTTCATTGGTTGAGTTCATTAACTGTCATTACCTAGTTTAAGTTCGTCTAGTTAAGCTTCTTTCCTTTTCACTGTGTTTTCATTTCTAATTGTAAACAAAACCCAATTCTTACTTGAAACCCAAAAATATTTGACGACACATAAAGTCGAGCTTGAACCAAACATCTTTAACTAGCCCTAGAAAAAATACGACCTGTGGAGCCTTTACTACATTTAAATTGTGAGCTAGGGTTTCCAGCAATTGAAATATCTAAATTTGAGACTCACATTCGTGACATTTGTTTTAGGGGTCCATCAGTAGGTCAATTAGGCAATACTTCATTTATGACCTATCAAGCTAAATTATAATTCTTATTTTAAAATTATGTTTGGTAAGATATAATCAGTCTTATAATATAATCATAATTATATTATAAGATTAATTACTTTATTTGATATAGTTTTAAAACTGTAATGTAATATAATCTGTATTACAAAAACTAGTTAAAGTATTATAATTTGAATTATAAAGCCAACAACATGTAATCTGGATTACATTACAGGTTCAATTATATTACAAATTGAATTACATTCTCCCTAATCAAACGTAGCGTAAATATAGAAGAAGGAAATTTAATCCCATCCAATTTTAAATGGATGAAAAATCCAATTTGAAGTGGACGATCCGGATCGCATTCTATCTCAAAGAATACGTTGTCCCTTCACTTGGATTCAGTTGATTCATCCATTTTGAAATTAACCATTCAAATCGTGTCTCATCTAAAGGAGCACTTTGTCCCTTCATCTGAATGCATCTGAGCTCATAATTTTAAATTCAACAGTTAAGATTGAGTCGTTGAAAGGAGCACATGTCCTCTCATTTGAATGAGCCTGATCTGTCTTTCTTTATTCAGCAAGTCAGATTAAACACTATCACTGATCCAAAATGAGCTTCCTTGATTTCCAGATTATGCAATATCAGTGCAAAATGTACCCTAAAGTACTCAATGCGCACATGCTTGATTAGTATTTCGTTGGACCCTTAGGAATGAATAAAAGTTCGGTTAAATCGAACAAATTCATTGAACCGACCGAATTTTAAAATTCGGTCTGATCGATTCAAAATTTTAATTTTTTTCTAAAAAATCAATTAATTTGATTCATGTTCAATTTTAAAATTCCTTATTCGATTAAATCGAATAGACTGAATAAATAAATTTTTTGAATCAAATTGAATTTTTAGATCATAATTTTAAAAATTCAGTTAATTCGATTTTTACTAAATTAATTGATATTTTATCGGTTATGCTTGTTCAATTTTATTGAAAAATTCTGCTGGTTAGATTAGTTTGAAATGAAAACTCAGTTTGATTCAATTCAATTCAATTAATTTAATTTAATTTTAATCGAACACTACTCCTATGGTTATGATAAGATTAGTAGACCAATTAAATCCCAACAACTTAAAATATAATATAAGAAAGGTTAGATTCCTTTTCATGAAAGATTTCATTTGAGTTTAATTTAATTATTAATTTCTTATTTGTCGTTTTAAAAAATTATATATTTTAAAATTATTTGTTTAAAATGTGAATTTTAATTTTGTATGTATCAAATTTAAGATTTATTGGGACGGAATCCACTTGAATTATTTCTGAAATTTCAAAACTAATTTCCAACATTAACTCATCTTTCTTTCTTTTGTTTCTATCTCAAAAGAAACACAATATTGAGAATCCTACCATTATAATGCAGCTGAAAGAAGAGAAGCTTTGATTGTCATAGTTGGCGTCGTGTATATAAATCTGTTCACTTCTGCTCTTCAATTTGAAGGATGCACAGCCACTGCGTTCATCAAAAGTACTGATCGACCACCAGTTCTCAGTGGAGTTTGTTGCAAAAGAAGAAGAAAAAAAAACAGAGAAACAAGGATAATAAGCCCCTCAACCCCACCAGTGGCAGCTGGAAGCCCCACTCAGCATTGTCTCCATAAATTTTGAACCTTTTTGGCGCCCACAGAATCACAACCAATGTAGCCCCAGATCCTCCCCACAACGATATCATTCTATTTCTCCAATTCCTGCCCATGTGTTAATGCAGAACACAGTAAATATTCCTCCTGCATTCATTGCATGCATGAAGTTGATCATGCATTGCTCTGCTGATCTTCTTATGGAATGGAAGAATTGTCACAGGACTCAGGAAGGCCCACATGCTGTAGCAGAGTTGTCAAGGAACTCAATAATTCCAGGAACACAAAGTACTGGCTGGATAACAATCAAACTCGACTCGCTTTTTGATAGATGAGTACTGTTAGCGTTACAAGCCGAGGCGTTACAAGCCTTGATTGTGAACGTTTCAACGTTCACAATCAATGGCATTGAACACCTCCATTGATGGAGGTAGAAGAGAAACGGCTCGTTTTTCCCTATAAATTGGCGTCCATATTGCAATCCAAAGGGAGAAAGGAACAAGAAGGAATCGGGGCTTCCATCGAGTGGGATTTGGTTTGTGATCGTTCGAGTTTGTCCTCGGTGACGCCCTCATGACAGCAAGCAGAAGGCAACGTCCTCGTGACAGGAAGAAGAAGGCAAAGGCAAGAAGAGGATCAAATCGCTGTAAGTTTCAAACGATTTTTGCAATTCGATTTCATGCTTAGGGTACAACAATGGTATCAGAGCAGTTGTAAAAACATGAAAAATCGTTTTTTTACCTTTGCGATGAACATCAAATCGCTTTGATCGCTTGAAATCGCCTGAGCTCTCGGCTCTTTCATCCCCTGGCCGACAATCGCATCACGCGCGCTGCGCTCCGTCGCCGTCGGAAGGATCAAATCGCTCCAGCGTTGGTGATGGTGAAAAAAACGGTTGAGGGAAGAAGAGTTGGCTGAGGGAAGAAGAAGAGGCGGTTTTGGCGTTGAGGCGGCGGCTGCGGGATTAGGTTTCGGGTTTTAAAAGGATAAGTTGTTTTAAAAAAAAAAATTCAAAAACGTAATCCACTCCGCACTGCTGCCCAAGGGAGAATCGAACCGCCAACCTCGTGTTCGAAGGCAAACAAACCCAACTAGTAGTGCTATTCAATAACTTGTTTAGATTTGGTTCAATTTATTTAAATTAGATTCTAGTTTGGTTGGAAAAGATTAAGTTGGTCAAATCGATTTTTGTTCAAACCATTAGTTGGTTTAACCAAACCATTTTGATCTAATAATCTGAACTAAACAGAATGATTTGATTATTATGTTGAACCTCAAATTTAATAGGCTTAATTGTAGTTACAAACAAAAAGGAAAGTATATATGCCTTTATCTATTCCTGTTGTGAATTGAATTGAACCAGTTTTGTTACTGGTTTGTCGGTTTTGTACTGACATTGTGTATTTCAATTCCAGATGCCGAGATTTATTACCACAATGACTCGTCGAGATGTGCGACGGAATCATTTGAGGGAACAGATAGAGGAAATTGACTTCCTCCCACACCTAGGCATCCAAGGGCATATAGGAAGGCTTGATCGTCTATTTTGGAAACTCGAACAGGAAGAGTTTCCAGTTCTAGATAACTACTGGATCGGGGCATTGATTAATTCATTGCCGAGGCGTGTTGAAGTAGCTACAAGAGGTATTTGGGGATGCTACGAAGGACGTATCTCTTATACCGAGTTGCGTAGAGAACTACTTCGCCAGAATTTTTCAGAAGAGGACCTGGAAGATTCTGAAGACGATCTGGAAGAGGATCTGGAAGATTCTGAGGATGATCTGGAAGAGGATCCTGAAGAATTTGAAGAGGATCCAGAGATGGATCTGATTGAAGAATTCCAAGGGGATCCTGAGGAAATCGAGTGGGATCTAATTGAAGATTCTGAGGAGGACCCAGAGGAAGATCCCGAAATGTTCGAGGACGATCCTGAAATGTTCGAGGACGATCCCGAAATGCCTGGGGAAAACCCTGAAATATTTGAGGAAGACCTCGATATTGAAATGATCGAGGAATATCCTGAAATATTTGAGGAAGAACCGATAGAATCTGTGGAAGATCCCGAGCCTGATCAGATTGGCTGATTAGAGATGAACGAAAGAGTGATAGCCACTGCCATAATATTTTTTATTATGGGAATGATGTCAACTTATCTAGTTCGTTGAATTCTGTTTGTTTGTACCTGCTTATTAAGCCTATTAAATAAAGTTATGTTATGTGTTAACTGACTTATCAATGATTAGTTCATTTATATGATTAGTTCATATTTAAAGACAAATGATTAGTTCATTTAATGGGATGTATGTAATATAATTGATCAATGTTAATTAGATTGGATGATGCGAATGATGAGTGAGAACGTAGTTATCACTTGATTTCGTAATCCAAGTCAAGTTTACATTGAGTCAATCAAAAATTATGTACAGATGATATACACTGAATTAATGAATAATATGTTTATTTATGATAGATCATGGCAACTAAGAACATCATAGCTGAACTGAACAAGGGAGAGAAATTGTATGGGGACAACTACAAAATATGGCATCTCAAGATACAATATGTTCTTGAGGAACAAGAAGTTCTGGAGGCTGTAAATCACTTTATGATAGAACATGCTGTTGGTACAACTGCACAGTACAGACTGGATCTTGATGCCTATAGGGCATGGAAGAAAAAGGACTTCACTGCAAAGGGGATATTGATTAGTTCAATGATAGATGACCTGGTATTTGAGTATGAGCCACTACCATCAGCTCATGCTGTCTGGGTTGCCCTGAGAGAGAGATACAGTGGAGTTAGTGTGAGCAAGCTTCGTCAACTGACAATCAAGTTTGACAGTTGTAAGAAGCGCCCGAATGTTACAATGACCCAACATCTGAGAGAAATGGGTAATATGATTCGGGAGCTTAAGACTGCTGGTCATGAGTTGACCGACGAACAACAGGTTCAAGCAGTTATTCGTTCCCTTCCTGATTATTGGGAAACAATGAAGCAGAACCTTACTCACAGTGAGAGTATCAGGACTTTCATTGATGTCTCACGCCATATTGAACTGGAGGCGGAGAGAATAGAATCCGCAAAGATTTCTGAGCAAGCTTTTGTAGCTGAAGGTTCTGAATCCAAGAATAAGAAAAAATGGTTTAAGAAAGGGAAGGGTAAGGGAAAAGAAGCTGGTGCTACTACTGTGTAAGACCCAATCAAGAAGAAATGAAAGAAGAATGGAAAGAAACCTAAATGCAAGCTAACTTGCTACAACTGTGGCAAGAAGGGCCATTTTGCTCGGGAGTGTACTGAGCCGAAAAAGGTAAATCCATGGTTGTCTTCTTTTCATGAGCTTTATGTTGCTAGTTCGGTGTTGTTAGCTGATTCTTATCCTTTGTGGATTATAGATTCAGGAGCAACGAACCATATAGCTCGTGATCGAGCTACATACGTGGAGTACCGTCGTGTACTAGCTGGCAATAAGTGGATTTATGTGGGAAACAATGCAAGAATTGAAGTCAAAGGAATTGGCACTTACAAACTCAACCTTCGTGGTGAGCGTACATTGTTTCTGCATGATGTCCTGTATGCTCCTGAGATTCGACGGAATTTGGTTTCTGTTAATTGTCTTCTTGAATTGGGTTATTGTATGAATTTTTACAGTCGTCGTGTAGAACTTAAAATTGACTCTGTGTTAATTGGATATGGTTTTATATCAAACGGTTTCATGGTTCTTGATGTAGAACCAGATGTTAATTGTGGAAATGATGGTTGTTTTTCAAACATTGCTCTTACTAGTGATGCTGATGTTAATGATAAAGTTTGACATGCTAGATTGGGACATATAGGACAAGAAAGAATGAATAGATTAGCAAGAGAGGGTCTGCTCGGCACTCGTGCTAAAGTTGACTTGTCTATATGTGAGCATTGTCTTGCTGGAAAAGCAACTAGGAAACCGTTTGGTAAGGCTATTAGGGCTGATTCACCATTGCAATTGATTCATTCGGATATTTGTGGTCCGATGAACATGAAGGCTAGAAATGGTAGTTCATATTTCATTACATTTATTGATGATTTCACGCGTTTTGGTCACGTGTATTTGATTTCTCATAAATCTGAAGCATTAGATTGCTTTAATCGTTATTTAAACGAAGTTGAGAATCAATTGGAACGTAAGGTTAAAACCTTACGCACTGACCGTGGAGGTGAATACTTGTCTGATCAGTTCAAGACAATATGTAATGAGAAAGGAATTATTAGACAGTTAACTATCCCTGGAACTCCACCGCAAAATGGAGTTGCTGAAAGAAGAAATTGAACTCTTCTTGAAATGGTTAGGTCGATGATGGCTCAAGCTAATTTGCCTATTTCCTATTGGGGAGATGCATTATTGGCTGCAACCTACATACTTAACCGGGTGCCTTCTAAATCTGTTCCATCTACTCCATATGAACTTTGGACAGGCAGAAAACCAGATTTGAGTAATCTGAGACCATGGGGGTCAGCTGCTTATATTCATGACAAGACTCACACATATGGAAAATTAGGACTCAGAGGTAAGAAGTGTATTTTTGTAAGATATTCTGATACCTCTAAGGGTTATGTCTTTATTGGTGAGCAGCAAGATGGACCCATCTCTGAAATTGAGTCAAGAGATGCTACTTTTCTCGAAACTGAGTTCCCAACGAGAGGTGAAGTTGATAAATCAACTCCTCTATTTGCAGTAGAGGAGGAGGATACTGTTCCTCCGTTAACAAATCAGGAATCTCAGGGAATGCCTGAATCTAGTCAACCTAGTGGGAGTGAATTGTCTATAAGTGAATTAGTTTCTCAACAGTCAAACCTGCGAAGAAGTAATCGTAAGATTATTCCTCGGAGAAGGTTTGACATTGAAAATGAGGCATTAATGATTCTCCCAGTTGACGATGAAGAACCTCGAACGGTTGAGGAAGCATTAAAATGCTCAGTTAGAGAAAAATGGAGAATTGCAATGGATGAAGAAATGGAGTCTATGAGAAAGAATCAGGTTTGGGATTTAGTCGATCTTCCTCCAGGCCGAAGGGCTATTGGGAATAAATGGATTCTCAAAATCAAGAGGAAGGCAGATGGATCGATTAATAAATACAAAGCTCGTCTGGTTGCAAAAGGATATACCCAAATGGAGGGTATTGATTTTGAAGAGACATTTTCCCCTGTTGTGAAGTTTGTGTCAATACGTGTCATTTTAGCTATAGTAGCACATTATGACTTGGAATTACATCAGATGGATGTAAAAACGGCTTTCCTTAATGGTAATCTTGACGAGGAAATCTATATGGCACAACCAGAAGGTTATATTGCTGATGGCCAAGAGAAAAAAGTATGTAGACTTAAAAAGTCTATATATGGGCTAAAGCAAGCGTCGAGACAATGGAACATAAGATTCAATGAAGTCATTTTATCTTATGGTTTCGAAATGATCAATGAGGATCATTGTGTTTACCTAAGAAAGGATAAAGGAAAGTTGGTCATTTTATCATTATATGTTGATGATATGCTGATAGTTGGAAATGACTTAAAAGTTGTGATTGAGGTCAAGTCTTGGCTTTCATCACAATTTGACATAATTGACATGGGAGAAGCTGAGTATATCTTAGGAGTACGGATCATTCGTGATCGATCAAAAAGACTTTTGGGTTTGTCCCAAGAAGCTTATATTACTAAGATATTACATTACTTTAATATGTTTGATTGCAACGTTGAACAAACACCTACAGCGAAAGGTGTTGTTTTGAGCAAAAGTATGTCTCCCAAAACTCCTGCAGAGATAGCCGAGATGAAGAAAAGACCATATGCTAGTGTCATTGGTAGTTTGATGTACACTATGTTGTGTACTCGCCCTGATATAAGCTATGCTGTTGGCTTAGTTAGTCGTTTCCAGTCAAACCCAGGATCGAGACACTGGAAAGCGGTGAAAAGGATATTCAGATATCTAAAAGGGACGGCAGATTATTGTCTCTGCTTCCAAGGATCAAAATTGAGCTTGAAGGGCTACGCAGATGCAGATTGGGCAGGGGACCTTGACGACAGAAAATCCACATCTGGCTATATTTTTTTGCTGAATGGAGGTGTCATTTCTTGGAACAGCAAGAAACAGGTTTATGTAGCACTGTCGACAATGGAGGCTGAGTATGTGGCTTGTGCAGCGGCTGTACAAGAAGCTGTCTGGTTGAGAAGGTTCCTAAAGCATCTGAAGATTGTTGAGGACAGTGGGAGCCCTGTTACAGTGTGTTGTGACAATCAAGCTGCTATAGCTTTTTCCAAGGATCCTAAATATCACAGCAAAGGCAAGCATATAGAAATTAAATACAATTTTGTAAGGGATATTGTTGACAAGAAAAAGATAATTCTTGAGTACATCCCTACCCGAGCAATGCTTGCAGATCCTTTTACTAAACCGTTGACTAAAGAGTCATTTTATGAGCATGTGAAGTCTTTGGGACTATGCAAAATGTAAAGCATTGTAAATGTATTTGTTACATTTATATAAGTGAAATGTTATGATCTATTCAGTGTGAATGTATTTGTTACATTTGGAAAAGTCTCGATGAGCATGTTGGCAGGCTGAGATTGGTCCACTCACATGGACAATCGTCTTTATTTGTTGAGTATAAATAGAGGTAAGACCATTACTTATGAGACAGCTTATGTAGTTGTAAAGAGAGACATACTAATAAGTTGAGGTCGCCTTGATTTTGTATCAAGATGAGATCATTTATGTAATGATCGAAGTAAATGCACCTACCATTAACTAAACCTGTTTAAAGCCAGATTGGAATTCATAAGTTGAATTCGGATTAGACGTTAGGTATGTCTAGATCGAAATCTGTACGATGTTAGATATTTGAGAAAAACATGCACTCTTTTTGGTAAAGAGAAAAACATCGTAGCATGTGATTCATACCACATGTGCTATAGCGACAATAAGGGTAGTAGGAGAAAGGTCCCTGCTTCTCTACTATGTGAGACCTTGAGATTATCAGTTAATCTCAATCTTACCCTAAGTCACTATTTAGCTGTCTACTTGAAGTTTTAATCAGTGTTTGTTACTTTAGTGTGTGTCCTATTGACTATGGATGATTCGGTCTATGGAGCATAACTAGGAAATCAACTGATTAGAATGAATAGATTCTAGCTTGAAAGGAAGATTAAAATTGGTCTACATCTGTAATACTTATTCACTGGTCGACCAGTTATATTTTATGTTAAGTACTTAAAAATGTGATTGTGAATAAAAGTATTGATTTGAGATGACGAACATGCTCTTGACACAGATGTCATATGAGGGATTAGAGATGTTCATATTGATGTAAATATTTAATTTGGGGTAATGGCAAATTATTGATGTCTCTGATTCGTTCTATAGAATAGCTAAGTTAAGTGTAACAACTTTCTTAGTATTAATTGCTCAGTGTGCTTGCTGTCGCACGAACCATTTTCCCTGAAGTATGAGTTGGATGCTCCTATATGGTCTTTGTGACTTCCTTACGTAGTCTTAGTGACTAAATGACCTATATGGATATAATTGGACGAGTGAGAGATGTTGGCGTTACAAGCATTGAAACGCATTGAAACCTTTGGCGTTTCTGTGCTTGGGCGTTACTGGCCTCCATTGATGGAGTATTGAATACCTCCATCAATGGAGGAAACGGCTGATTCTTCCCCTATAAAAGGCGTCCAAATGCAATCCATGTGAGATACGAAGAAGGAATCGGAGCTTCTGGGATTTGGTTTGTGATCGATCGAGTTGTGTCCTCGGTGACGTCCTCGTGGCTGAATAGAAGAAGGAGGATCACTGTAAGTTTTGTATTTCGCAATCTAATAGATCATGCTTTCAATCCGACAATTCAATCAAACTGAATATCCAATAGCAGAAAGAATTAGAGCGCAAAATCCAGTCAGAATAGTGATGCGGGAGAGTTGGTGCCCCGAACATCGTCCCAACAATTCTTTCTATACTGGATGCCATCTTTGTGTCGAATCAGACCGAGAAAATAAAACATAAAAATCTAATCCGCATCTGTAAAGCAAATTGTCGTCCTCTCAACGCATATCAAGAACACAAGCAAACACCAAATCAACGTCAACATGAAAACAAAACATAAAAATCTAATCAGCATATGCGAAGCAAACTGTCGTCGTCGTCCTATCGAACCATTATCAAGCACACACCAAATCAACGTCCACATGAAAATAAAAATAAAAATCTAATCAGCATCTGTAAAGCAAATCGTCCTCCTCCAGACCAGAATCATATCAAGAACACAAGCAAACACCAAATCAACGTCAACATATCAAACTCCAAAACCCATTTCAATACTAGAGTGAACAGGAAAGGGAGACGAGGAAATGGCTAGAAGAATAGGGGAATGAGCAGGGAGGTAGCCTACCAATTTTCAAGTAGGAGCTAGGAGAACCATATTCCAGTTGTCGAAAATCTTCGTAACAGATCCTAGCTAGCAACCGGATCAAGATCGTGGTAACTCGTGCATCACTAGGAGATACAACGATCTGGGCTCCGAGGCTTCAAAAACCGATGCAAAAATTAAAAATCAAACTCAGATCGAGCATATCAGTTCAGATCGGAAAGGCTCCAAGACAAGCAAGACTGAAAACTCAATGCTGATACTTAGCGTAGAAGATGTGATGTAGGAGAAATCCAAGTAAAAGTAATCGGAGGGGAGTGTCGCCGGCCGCCGGCTGGGCAGCGCCGTGGTCTGTACCGTCGCCACCGACGACAACGGACTCTGCTAATTCCCAACCCCACGGGTCTTCTTTTATACCAAGCTTTTTAAAAATTCAACGGAGATGGCTCATGAACTGAATATTTTATTATATTCCGGTTTGGAAATTGGAAAAGAAAGTGAAGATTTGAAGGGTCGGAATAAAATTTCCTTTTTAATTAAACTAGTTTTATGATATATACTAAAATCATAAAATTTAGACAACGACGAAGCAGTTGACGATGAGTTAAAACTTAAAAGAGACAAAGCGTTGCCAATTATTTTTATTACACCAGAAAAAAAAAGGTAGCGAATTAAAGGGAAACGTATCTATATCGTCTACGGTTGGCTGCAGGCCTCCTCGGCCAACTCCACGCCGGTGATGCTCTCATCCTCCACCGAATAGCGCTGCTCCTTGTAAATGTACCCCTTGGCGGCGAGGAGGTACACCGCCAAATTGGCGCCGGACAGCACTGCCAGCAGCCAATAGAAGTTGTAGAGCTTCCCTTGATTGAGGTCGTTGGCGAGCCAGGCGCCGGACCCGGTCCCCGTCGCCTTGTGCACCACTGCCACCAGCGCTGAGCTGACGAAGAACCCCAGCGAGAGCGTACTGAGGAACAGCCCCGTGCTCATGGTCTTCATCCCCTTGGGGCACTCCCTGAGGAAGAAATCCAACTGGCCGATGTAGGTGAAGGCCTCGCCGGAACCGACGAAGAAGAACTGCGGCACGAGCCAGAAGACGCTGAGAGGGGCCGCCCCGCGGTGGGCGGCGCGGAGGCGCTTAATCTCCGAGAGGGCAGCGAAGACCATGGCGAGGATGGATAGGAGGAGCCCGACGGCCATGCGCTGGAGGGGGGATAGGCCATGGGGGTGGCCAGTGAGGCGGCGGGCGAGGGGGACGATGAGGCGGTCGTAGACGGGGACGGTGGCGAGGATGGAGGCGACGAAGAAGACGGTGAGGGAGCCCGGGGGGATTTGGAAGTGGGGCCCGATGCGACGGTCCATGGTGTTGGCTTGGGCCACCGAGAATGTGGTCATCTGGGCATACACCGTCCAGAACATGATGGTCGTGGCCCAGATGGGCAGCATCCGGACAACGATCTTGACTTCCTCGACGTCAGTCAACGACGAGAGCCGCCACTTGCTAGGCGGCGCCGACGGTTGGCCACCGGCTGCGGGGGCGTCTGGAATGGCGGCCCGGTCCAGGAACCTAGAGGATAATAATAATAATTATTATTATTATTATTATTGCACACCTAATATAGTTATATTATTTAAAATAAACCTTCCCGATTTTGAAATTACAATTATACCCCTCCCTCAAAAAAATTCTTGTTAAATGCCTTCCTCGCTTCATTATCTCCCCGTCGGAAATAATTAAAGTTAAAAGGATTTTTTTTTCCTCTTCACTTCGTTTCCCTCGATAAGATCACACACTGTCATGTGTCGTACTTTCAATCATCAATAAAATATATAATTTTATATATAATATAATATAATATATATATATATATATAGTTTAACATTTATCCTATAAAAATAATTAATAGGGCTGATGCAAACTACAAGGGTCAGAATAAAAAAATAGAATTTTGAGCCGACATCTCAAATCTAAATGTGGAGATCTACATTGCACAAGTCACACCACGTCACCCCCCCCCCCCCCCCCCCCCCCCCCCCCCCCCCCCCCCCCCCCCCCCCCGTCCAACACCAGTCAGCCAGTGCACAGTCGAAAAAAAAAAAAAAAAAAAAAAAAAAAAAATGAACATCAGTATCGAATAATATTTTCCTTGTCTTATACGGTCCGTGACTCAACTAAAATATTCATTTGAACTACTCGATATGAAAATTCCTAGAATGATGTTTCTCTACTCTAGTTATAAGAAAAATATAATAGGAAAAAAATCAAAAATTATCATTGTTTTATTTTTATTTTCTTCTCATTCCTACTGTTTTTAAACACGACATTGATCCAATAATGGATGAGAGATAAGAACGTATACACAAACACTGTTGGTGAGCTGTGTTTTGTCATGTGGATAGCTGCAGCTCGATCGAATGCACTGGTAGAGTTTGTAGAATTGAATAATTCAATAAAAAAAAGATATAATAGTTTAGGTATATTTTATTTTATCTTATACAATTTAAAATATTATATTTTATATGTATTGTTTGTATAAAATAACATAAAATATTTACAAGTCTTAACATTAATTTTCTTGTTGGGCAAATAATAATTCATTTATTGTATTGAAGCTACATTTGACGAATTAAATTTAGAACAATCATAGAGATAGTAAAAAAGGAAGAGCGAAAATCATAATTTATGATTAAATTTTATTACATGTTAATTATTTGCATCATCCGTTTGCCGATTAAATTTATATTTGAGTAATTTATTAATAAATATTAATATTATTAATATTTAAAATTTTAATATGCTACTGTTTTTATTGGTTAGATATGACCTAAATAAACTCTAGAAGAAACAAATTGAAGAATGAAATATTAATTTATAAAGTAGGTCAAACAATTCTCTAAACAATTATAAATTAAAGTTTTATCCATTTAACTTTAACTTTTTCTAATTTGTAGATGTAATATTCTCCATGTTAGTGTTGATGGAAGTTAAGGTATTTTTTATTTTATCATATAAATTATACAGGTTAAAATATAATGTTTTAAAATAAAAGTAGAGAATAAAATTTTCTCTAGTAGACATGTAAACGAACTTAACTAATTTAAACATGTTATTTCTGAACAGCTGTGTACGAGCTGTTTAATTTTATTACGAAGGAAGTTTGAGTTAATCAGATAAAACTTTCCAAATGAAGCTTAACTAATTTAAACATGTTATCTCTGAACAGCTGTGTACGAGCTGTTTAATTTTATTACGAAGGAAGTTTGAAATTAAGAATAAATTTTGTTTCCCTTTTTCTTGAGTTTATCAGATAAAACTATCCAAAATGAAGTTTAACTTTGTATGCAGTTCCTACCCCCATAAAATTTTTGTATGTACTCTTTGATGAGATTGACAAGATGATTTTGTATATTAATTTTTTATCAATATAAAAGAGTAAAAATTCAGTATATATTGTAAAAATTTAAGTATAAATTATTTGAGATTTAATACTAATTTAAGAAATTTGAGTATAAGGTTTCGGTAACTCCTTTTGTGAAGATTTTGATGCAATGACTCCTCCATCATGATTTTAATGCAATTTTATATACTCAAATTTCTAAATTTTATACTCAAATTTTTTAAAATAATATTCAATGTAAATCAATTAATACTTAAATTTTTATAATATATACTGAAAATTTTACTATATACTTAAATTTTTTAAAATAATACTTAAATTTTTTAAATTAGTACTCAATCTCAAACAATTTATACTCAAATATTTACAATGTATACTGAATTTTTACTCTTTTATACTTAAAAAAAATAACACATAAAATCATATTGTCAATCCTATCAGAAATTGTATGCATGCAAAGATTTTATGAAGTGGGACTGTATGGTGGAGACTGCATGCAAAGGTATTTGAGGAGTTTTCACTAATTTTTCTTTTTTTCTTTTCCTAACTAAGAAAGCTTACATAATAAAAGACTAAGCATCAATTAATTAATTAATATAATTTTAAAAAAAAGTTAATAAATGGAAACTGCAATTACATACCTTAACTGCTCGGTGTGCCGCAACCTCTGCTTCCCGCTCCTCTCCGGCGCCCCCTTCTCCTCCTCTGCGGCGCCGACGTACAGCAACATCGGATCCGACGGCAAATCTCTTCCCCGCTTCCGCCACGCCGCCACCACCACCGCCGCGATCTGTGTTAGCGGGCTCCCCACCAACCGCTTGAATCTGTACTGCCGCGTGCCGGCGAGAAAGACCATCAGCCCCATCGCGATCGACGCGGCGCAGATCCCGTACCCGTACCGCCGCCCGATGTGATCCTGGATGTAGACCAAGACGGTGACGGCGAGCAGCGATCCGAGGCTGATGAAGAAGAAAAACCAGTTGAAGAACTTCTGCATCTGCCCCTTCTCCTCCTTGTTGGCCTCGTCGAACTGGTCGGAGCCGAAGCCAGAGACGCTCGACTTGAGGCCCCCGGTGCCGAGCGCAATCGTGTAGAGTGCCAGGTAGAGCACGCCAAGCTGGGCCCCAGTGGCCTTCTCGCACACGCGCGACGCGCCCTCCCCCGTGCACGGAGGCGGCCGCAGCCCCGCCACCGCCGTCGAGATCGTCAGGATCGTCACCCCCTGTTCATGTAAAATCTCATAAAAAAGGGATAAATCTAAATTACGGAGTTGCTAGCTCAGATAATGACTTCGATCCCAGTCCATTACTGGGACAAAATAGAAACTCTTGAAAAGGGGGAAGGAGTGCGTACGGCGGCTTGAACGGCGGCGAAGATGGCGATGGTGAGGTACCGGCCGAGAAAGGTATCGGCGACGAAGCCACCCAGGAGACAGAGCATGAAGGAGGTGCCCATGAAGTTGGTGACGGAGTTGGCGGCGGCAGCATTACCCAGGTGCATCGTCGCCGTCAAGTAGGTGACCAGATTGACGGCGATCCCCAGCGTCGTCAGCCGCTCGTTGAGCTCCACCACTTCAATCGTGAACATGGATCATGCTACTTATAATTAGAAGTGACGAGAATCGAGTATATGCATATATATAATTAAGATCTATCAACTATACTACGTGCCTAAGATCATGGCGGCGCTGGTCCAGCCGCCCGTGCGGGATCGGACGGCGGAGCGGCCACTGAAGTCCCAGGCGTCGGCAACGATCTCGCCTGAGGCTTTGTCTTCCGGCAAGCCAAACATTGTAGTAGAACTAGAAGAAGAGATGAGTGAGTATGCAGAAAGCAGAGGAAGAGGGGAAGCCTTTATATAAAAAAAGAAAGAAAGAAAAGAAAGGTTGGAATCTTAATTAGGCAACCAGGTGGACCAATTTGCCGATTGTAAACAATATGTTCGTTGTAGCATCCTTTGAGTTCAATCATGTTAACAGTTTGAGCAATTTGATCTGTCTTAATCGACACCAGCATCGACATCTTTTGATTGAACTGACCCGCCTGATAAAATCAATCCGGAGAAATGCGGCCCCTCGTGGTGGTGGGAGGCGCACGAGTAAAGTTTAATTCACAGGCATGGTACATGTACAGTGTACTAAGAGTTATCTCTTTTTTAAATTTATTTAATACACAAAATATAAAATTGAATTGTCTATTTAAAAATTAATATAAATACTTGAAAAGGAAAAAAAATAAAAATATGAGTTTCTTAGTCACCACTCACTCGCGACGTATTATATTCGAAGAGTTTAAAAAATTTACAATTTTAAATCATCCGTTAAAATTTATTTATACTTTCCAATTAATTTAATAATATATAAAAAAAATTCGTGGATTAAATTGATTATCTTCCAAATTAGTCAGCATGATGAAGAATGTAAATTACTAATTCCGCTCTCTATAATTAAACTTTTGCAATAAATTGATAGAAAAATTAAGAGTTAGAGGCCAATGAATTAACATTTCGCTTGACGCCGTCGGTATATCGTCAGTAAATAAAATATTAGAGAAAATTTTAATTAGCTTTTAATTCATTGATATCTCAGGGAAATGTAATTAAGATGTGCATATTAATTTTATTTTAATTTTTATTTACTATATATTATCAATTCAGGCTAAGGCTCAACCTGATTAGTGATTAAGATGAGGCCATGCTTGCTATAAGCTGATCTAATTAGTAATTTATTTATTTTTATATAATTTAATGCAAGATGATTACGAGGGACATTGATTATAAAAAATATGTTAGGCGAATATAATCATCTTTTATAGCAAAGAAGAGATCATGCTTAGAACGATCGAATCGATTATATTTTAGCAGTATGATTTGATTAAGAAATGTTGTACATTTACTAATAATTTAAATTAATATCAACGTACAATTGAATTTGGATGTTGTTTTTAAAATTAAAAGATTCCCTTTAATTGTCGGCCAAGATAAATGGTCTTAAAATTATAATTAAGTTTAAGGGGAAAAAAACTAAGATTCATTAAAAAATAAAGTTGCAATATATTTTTCATTTTTTATTTTTTAATTGAGATATTCGATTCTTGTAATGCTATTAATCTCAGAGGCGATTCCTAAAAAGATGGAAACAGAATATTATAATGACATTAGGAGGATTCCAACTATTGTCACTCTAATGCTTATCAAAAGATTCAGAATTAACTTAGGGTAAAATTGAAAGAGAAAAAAAGAAAGAGAGATAAGAGGTTTGTATTTTTTTTAACCTCCTTTTATTACCGTTGCTTTTTTTCTTTTATTCTCCTCTGGTCGGATATTAATAACTAATGCATCATTAAAATTGTCATTATGATAACCATTAAACGTAATTATTAACGTACATTTCAATCATTCGATTATTAAAATCTCCTTTACTATGACGTTCCTCATCGTTTATTAATTTTTATAACATATAGAGTTTGCCCGGTCAGGAGAGACCATCCGTTCGAGAAGGTTCTCTAAGAGAAATCCTTGGCCGCATTCTAATTGTAGTCAACTAATCATGCTTAGAGGAGATCCGCTTAGGAAAGCACATTCCTGAGTGGGGAGTCCTCCTATAAACCGCATAAGTAATGCCCTTGACTTACCTCTCCATTTTCGGGGCCACGTGATCCCATTTTGACTTACCTCATCACTCATCATAATTTGTAAAATCATGAATGGGATCACAGAATCACACAATCTTACGATCCAAAAGTACCAAATGGATATAGGATTGATTGGCGTCAATTTTTTTTGGAACTAAATCAAGATTGATAGGATTGTACAAGATTCGTGAAATCAGTATAATACTACGTCGCCAACAATTTTACCCATTGTTTTAAATTTTCCAACATTAGAACCACATATATAATGTCCTGGTCGGAGGCAGCACCTCAAATTTATCTGCTACCTAGTCTAACATTTTAGTTGGAGGGCGGCAACCGGAGGGGATGCACAAGCATGCATGAGGAGGTGGCACTGATCGCTTGTGAAGGGGGACGCACGAGCATGTGCGAGAAGGTAGCGTCGAAGGAGGACGCATTAGTTTCTCCCGACAGGGACTCAGGGAGGTAGTCTCCGACGGTCAATAGAGGTTGTTCATCGACAGCTTGCCATGGGAAGAGGGGAGGGCATCGGCTAACAACAACAGCAGCAAGGATGCGTGAGCGAGCACTTGGGTGCGTGAGGGGGCAACTACGATAAAGTTTTTAATTGAAATCGTAGTTAATTAAAAAATAATAATTAATGAGATTTTTTCAATTTTGGGCGTGTCGGTCGATCTCATGGAAGTTTCCCACCGCCCACCAGAGTAAATCAGAAAGCGCTCACAGTGGATGGTCTAGAAGCCCAGCACTCTATTTGGAGAAAAAATTCTTGTAAATAGGCCATAGCTGGAGATCAAACCATGAATGTTTGGGATAACGACTAGTCCCTCTATCGCTACACCATAGTTCCGGAGGCAATATCATAGTTAATTAATTCAATCAAGTATGTGTTTTCAAATCTTAATCAAATTATCCGATTAAAATATATATAAATTTATTTTAAAATTTGAAAAAAAATATAAATGAATTAAAATTATTTATTATTTAATTTATTTAAAAGGAATTTTAATTAAATATCAAATTGTTTTAGTCTCATTGATCAATTTGATAGTCATATCGAATATTACATTAAATTTAAATATTTTTGATAGGATTATTATAGATTCTATGATACGATCCCAATTCAAATTCATCCAATATAGAATTACGATTCTATAAATATTGAATTAAGTATTTAGTTCTTACGATCTCATTAATCCTAGAGGTGACCAATTCAATTCTACGAAAATTTTTTAGCGACCGTCAAGATAAATCGGAAAGCGCATATGCATCATGACAAACAATCTAGCATCATAAGTTTTTCAAACTCCCCATATATAATATACTTTGGGCGATATTTAAACTTTGATTGCCTAGGCAGCCTATCTTATCTGTTAGAGCAATGATAAGGAGAGTGAAAATGAGAGAGTGAAAATCATAGTGAATGATGTGGCATGACGTGACATTTTACATGTACACGTCCAATTATCGCTTGGACATCATCGGCGGCCTTCGGCCACCGCCCCGAATCAAACTATACCCTGAGAGGCACGGTGAACCCGTCGGAGATCATGCATATAAAGTGCCACATCATTCACTATAATTTTCATTCTCACATTTTCACTCAATCAATCATTATTCTATCTCTTATTAGCATCGCACCATATCCTAGGATAACACTAAATTTCTCATTATCCGTGGGCAAATTTGATTAAGCGTTATAATCAATAATCTTGATTAATTAGTTTTTAAAATTATGTTATTTAGTGATTCTCAGATAATGAAACATGATGCATTAGCAAATGAGGTATATAATTTAGAAAATGATTATCCTGGAGTTGCAATTAGGTTTTATATGATTCCAAGATTAATAAAAAAAAATTCATTTTTAAAATTTTTTTCCAGTATAAATATTCAAAATATTAAATCAAACACTATTAACTTATGAGCAATGATAGAGAGAGTGAAAATAAAAGAGTAAAAATCATAGTAAATGATGTGGCATGACGTGACATTTTATATGCACACGTTCGATTATCATTTGGATACTATCGGCGGCCTTCGGCCGTTGTCCCGAATCAAACTATACCTGGGAGATACGGTGAACCCGTCGAAGATCGTGCATGCAAGATGCCACGTCATTCATTATATTTTTCACTCTCCCATTTTTACTTTCCCAATCATTATTCTTAACTTATATTTAATTCTTCATCATATTGAATTATCATATAATTAACTTCATACAGAATATTAATTCTAATTAAACGCACTCGTAATAATGATTTATCACATTAAGTAGCTATACCCCAATATGTACGGCATACCTATCTTCTTATTTTGACGATCGATCAATCACCATATCCCAGCAATAAATATGTCAATTAACTTATGAATAATGATTAAGAGAGTGAAAATGGAAGAATAAAAATTATAGTGAATGATGTGATATCTTGCATGCACGATCTCCGACGAGTTCACCGTACTCCCATGGTATAGTTTGATTCGGGACAGCGGTCGAAGGCCGTTGATGGCGTCCAAACGATAATCGGACGTGTGCATGTAAAGTGTCACGTCATTCATTATGATTTTCACTCTATCATTTTCACTCTCTCTATCATTATTCTTAACTTATCTATGCGTAATTGGCTCAGTCTTTTTTAAAGAAAACGAGTCGAGTCGATAATTTAATGCTTGGATAAGTTAATGTGGAAGTTTCTTCTTCTTCATGCCGCCTGATGTTGATGTTCATATTTCGGCAGTGTTGCCGGGGACGAAATGGCATCTGATGGATCAGGAAATTCGATCGTCTACTCATTAAATGATTTTTTTTTTCTTTTCAAATGCTACTAATTAATTAACTCTCGGAAATTCTAAATCAAATTCTACACTAATATTTTGCTTAAAAGATAAATTATAAATCAAATTTTCACTTGGTATTTATTTATTTTTTTTTCCCTTCTTTCCCAAATCTTGGAAGAAATATTTTTTTCTTCAAATCCATTAGTACCATTTTCTTCCCTTTTATCCGCCATTTTCAACTACAATTCCCCTTCCACAGAGGATTTGTCCTAAGTTTCAAATCATAAAACTACCACAAGTGAGCTTTTCAGAGATTATCTATCACCTAATTAATCTTGTTATAATGTCGTGCCATCCCTTTGAGGGAAGGTTGAAGATCATTTAGAGCTCTGATTACATTGCAACCGTCACTTTCTTAAGGGCGGCCATTTGAAAGCCTCTTCCATCATGAAACATCGATATCATATCATAAATATAAAAACATACTACTCTATCCGCTATGTATAAAAAAAATCATCTTATATGTTTTTTTGGGTCCTATATTATTAAATCACCCATGTTTATTTATTATTATTTTTTAAAATTAATATATAATTTTTATTTAATATTTTTATGGACCCCACCCACCTTGTCAATTTTAAGAAAAAAGAATTATTTTGAAATTTTGCTATTTCTTTTAAAATAAAAACTTTACACCTCATGCTCAATAATGATTCGAATTTTTTCATTCAGACTTTTTGGTTTATGACTTTATGTAAAGTAATATAAGATTCATTTAAATTTAGAAAAAAAAATTAGTATGCTATAATATTAGTTAAACTTTTTAATATTTAAATTAATGTCACACATTGTATAATATTCAATTATATACACACAGGGGAATTATTCAAGATTTATTTTCTTGACTAATTAATCGAAGAACGAACTATTTTATAAATAAATCATCATATGTTAATAAAATAATAAAATTTAGCATTATTTTAGTTATATACGTCAAATAGCAATTCAAAATGTACAGATAAATGGCAAAGGTGAAACACTCACTCTCAGTCTTCGTTAATCTGTTTCAGAATCAACACAGAGGAAATAAATCACGGTGACTAAGAAGACAAGAGATTGGAAAAAAAAAGACTTTTTATAGAGTATAGAGATTTACATCCCACCAACGTCTTATCAAAATATATAGATTGAGATCATTACTCATTAGAGCCATAGCTATTAAATTGTATCACATCTATGCCGTCCTAAATGTCTATATCATATATCCTCTAACTAGTCAAGTGTCTGTTATTTTTTTTTAATATGATTTACTTGTTTGAGATATAATTTCCCTTTACTCTAACCAAGGTTCTATAATCCTGTATGATTTGTGTTTTGACTAGAATGATAATTTTATCGATATTTTACTAAATAGTATAAATAAATTTTGATATTATCTAAATCACGTATTTAAATTTTATGATACTCAAATTATATACTATATTTTCAAAATATCATTTATTTTTTTCTAAGTCTATGATATTTTCATCAAAATTAATTGACCCGTCTTATTGGAAATTGACTAAAAAATTCAAATTATTTCAAACCAAAATTATTATATTTTTAGAAATCTTCTTAATATATTTACGCTCTCAATCTAAATTCGATAGCATAACTTAAAAGTAATGATGTGTTAAATTCAGAGTTTAAAATTTATTACAATCTCGTTATAAGGTATAGGACAATGATATTCACTTTAGTAACGTTGCTAATGAATTCCTAGAACCTCTTGATTCAAAAATATCAAATTTTTGAATGGCTAGATCCATCAGTTAATTTTGTTAGAAATTGGTTGATAAACCTATACAGAAAAAGAAGGGTATCTTAGAACTATGATACGTAATTTGAGGGGGCGTTTGGTTTAGGGTAATAGGGACTAGGGAATGGGAATGGATGGTAATGATTCCCATTGACACTGTTTGGTAAGTGTCAATGGGAATGAAAATAAGGGAATCATTCCCCTATTTTCATTCCCTACTCCCCCCTCATCAATCAAACTCCTCAATCATTCCTTCCTTTTCATATATCCAAAACACTCTTTTATTTATTTTTTAATTTTTATTTTACTATTTCTTTTTACATTCTCTCATTTTATTTTCTCTCTCTACATTTTAAAATTTCTCTCTACATATTTATTCTTTTCTCTCTCTATATTTTCTATCACTTTCTCTCTCTACCTTTCTCATCTCATTTTCTATTTATATATTTTCAATATTACTTTCTCTCTCTACCTCTCTTATTATAATATATCTATCTTAATTTTTTATTTTTTTATACTTTCTATATCACTTTTTCTCTCTGTATTTTCTATATCACTTTCTCTCTCTATCTTTCTCATCTCATTCTCTCTCAATATACTTCGACAATCACTTTCTCTCTCTACCTCTCTTATCATAATTTATTTATCATTATTTTTCTTTTTTTATATATATTTCATATATCACTCTCTCTCTATTTTCTATATCATTTTCTCTCTCTACCCTCTCATCTCACTTACTCTCTGTATATTTTCAATATAACTTTCTCTCTCTACCTCCCTTATTAAAATTTATCTATCTTTATTTTTTATTTTTTCTATATTACTTTCTCTCTCTACATTTTAATATTTCTCTCTACATATTATTCTTTTCTCTCTCTACATTTTAATATTTCTCTCTACATATTATTCTTTTATCTCTCTACATTTTCTATCACTTTCTCTCTCTACCTTTCTCATCTCATTTTCCCTTTATTTATTTTCAATATTACTTTCTCTCTCTACCTCTCTTATTATAATTTATCTATCTTAATTTTTTATTTTTTTTATATTTTCTATATCACTTTTTCTTTATATTTTCTATATCACTTTCTCTCTCTACCTTTCTCATCTCATTCTCTCTCTATATATTTTGATAATCACTTTCTCTCTCTACCTCTCTTATCATAATTCATTTATCATTTTTTTTATATTTCATATATCACTTTCTCTCTCTATATTTTCTATATTTACTTTCTCTCTCTACCCTCTCATCTCACTTTTTCTCTGTATATTTTCAATATCACTTTCTCTCTCTACCTCTATTATCATAATTTATCTATATTTATTTTTTACTTTTTCTCTATATTTTTTATATTACTTTCTCTTTCTACATTTTCTATATCACTCTATCTCTCATCTCATTTTTTCTCTATATATATTTAATATTATTTTCTCTCTCTACCTTTCTTATCATAGTTTATCTATCTTTATTTTTCATTTTTCCCTATATCTTCTATCACTTTCTCTCTCTATATTTTCTATATCAAATTTCTCTATCTCTCTCATCTCATTTTTTCTCATTATATTTTTTTAATCATTCCTCTCTCTATTTTTATCGCATCTATCTTATCTTATTTTTTTCTCTACTTTTTATCTTTATTTTCTCTATTATTGTATTTTCTCTTATTTTTTTCTTCTAATTTCTTTTTTTTACTTTACTTCTCATAATTTCTCTCTATGTTTTTCTAATTTATCTCTCAACTCATTTTATTTCACTTTCTCTATTTTGTAATAATTTTATTATTTTGGGTAACTTTGAAATTTTTATGGATTCCCATTACTAAAGTTGAATTGAACCAAACATCATCAATGACAATAATTTTCATTCCAGGATTTGAACCAAACACTACCAATGGAATCACGATTCCCATTCCCATTGACCTCTCAATTAATCCATTACCATTCCGATTAACAAATTTGAACCAAACGCCCCCTGAATATTATAAAAATAAATTACGTAATATATGTAATATCTAGTAGTAAAAAAAAGATATCTTCACCATCAAAGCGGGCTTCAATCATTTTGGGTCTTCTTCGTAAGGTCCATTTAACAGCCCAATATCTTCACCATGAAAGCGGGCTTCCTTTCCTCCTTTCCTTTCTACTTGGCTTTCAGTTTCCCCGGAGAGCAGAGCAGACTACAGCGATCACACTCACTCCCTCGTCATCTGAGAGATGCGATGGATCGATCCGTCTTCTTCCTCTTGACCGTCTTTCTCACCGTCAGCTCCATCCTCGCCGCCTCCTGCGCCGCTGCCTTTCTCGATTCCAAAACGCAAGGTAGGAAGCCCCGTTGGTCGTTGTCGAAGCGATACTGTTCTAGTTCCTTCTATTTTTGCCTCTTTCACTCCGCAGATCGCACGGATTTAATCACTCGTTTATTATGATCCTGCAGGTGCCATTGTGAAGCATTTGTCCCATCTTCTCGAATGGACCAAGTCCGCGCCGCCCAAAACAACCCAGCACGGTTAGCAAAGGCATTTCCCTCTTCGATTTTCTTAAAAGGTTGTTGCTTTGCGTCTAAATCCGTATGTTCAGATGGGGACGTTGTCGACTTCGAGAGTGGGTACTTCGTGGAGACGCTTGTGGTGGGGGACAAGCTAGGAGTACTTCCGCACACCATCCGGGTCTCCCTGGAGGGGGAGCTCTTCGCAGTCGACGCCACAAATAACAATATAGTTCGAATCACTCCGCCTCTCTCCCAGTGTAATTCCCCCGTTCCCTTCACTTCCTAGTTTTTCTATTGCGATCTTCCATTAGAGATTGGAGGTTGTATCAGGTATATGCTATCATTTTCCCTTATAGCTTTTTGTGTCTATCTGGAGATCTTCACTTTATACTCACACACAGACACACAGACACACACACACACATATTTTCCTTTTTTTTGGCGTCTTAAAGTTTTGTGAGCTGGTTTTGACAAAAACCGCGTTGCAGATAGCAGAGCAAGATTGGTTGCCGGGTCATTTCAGGGATACTCTGGACATGTAGACGGTAAACCTGCTGATGCTCGTTTCTATCGTCCAAAAGGTGTCGCTATCGATGACAACGGGAATGCGTATGTTGCTGATACCTCCAATATGGCTATTCGAAAGATAACTGAATCAGGTACAACACTTGGGCAAATTCCTGTATTTAGATTCAAAGAAATGAAAAATTAAAGACCACAATTCTGCAATTGAGTCAAAAAGCCTCTTTTTACATGTGATGGTTTCTTCAGGAGTGACTACTATTGCTGGAGGAAAATCAAATATAGCAGGTTATAGAGATGGTCCGAGTGAGGATGCTAAGTTTTCTAATGACTTTGATGTGATATATGTTGGAAGAACTTGTTCTCTTATAATCGTGGACAGGGGTAATGCTGCTCTTCGCCAAATTTCTCTTCAGCCGGAGGACTGTGAATACCAGGATACTTCAGTATCAACATCAGGTTACACGAAGCTTCCTAGTGATGTTCTTCGTAATTCTTTTTGTACACAGCAAACAAGGAACTATAGCATATTACAACCTTACAATAGGGCACCATTGATCCAGTATTTTCTGTTATCTTACTGAATTACTATCAAACACTTACAACTTCATTGATAAAATCTATCAGTATTATAAAGAAAGATTATAAATTTAGTGTTTCTTGTAAATTGGCATAAGAAATTGAAAATAAGGTGAAGCTATTCATCTAAAATTCACCGCTAAGAATGCAAGGTTATTTTTGTTATGGTTTATTGATTAATGATATTTTAGAGAAAAATGAAATTATATTAAACCAGAAACCATAAATGGGTGTGATTATGCATATTTGATGGTTATGTTTTCTATTTCCTGAGATTGATGGAAGGAAACTCAACTTGAAACAACTGTAAGTGGTGAGAAAATTTTTAGTACACTTTTTATCTTTTTAATCTAGAGGATTTCCTACCATGCCCTATTTGTGTTTGTCCAAGATTTCCTTAGTGCCTTTTCTCATTTATGCTATATTCGTGAGGACACGTTATTGGATGAGGTCTTTTTTTAAAAGTTTTTATTTTTTTGCACTGTGCATCTGAAGCCCTGGATCATAACAGAAACCATTATCAATTGCCATTTTTGTATGCATGGAGGAGATTAGGGACACTCCACAACAACAACCATTTTAGCCTGCTCTCAAACTAGACTTTTCTTTCACACATAATTGATGAATTTCTTCTGCTGCTATAACTATTCCATAGTATGTTTAAGGTGATAGTTTTCAATATCTTTTTTTATTTGATAAATGACATAAATCACTAGGTCTTTTAAGAAATTTAGGAGTCTATTATTAAAGAAACAGATAATTCCTTCTATGATTACAATAGCAGTATCATGTTATTCAAATTTCCTCCTTGTGGAAATTTACTCTTTTCCACTAATTGGAGGTCAGTAAGAATTGACACATAGGCGGTGTTTTTCATGTTTTTATAGCGTGAGTCTTTCTTGTCATTTCTAATTTGATATTTTTGGCTGAATTTCCTGTTGAAGATGACTGTTCCGACAACGCATAAACTAAATAGTAAACTTCATTTATGCAACATAAGTTGACTAGGTCACCTATGGTTTAGTTCTTCTCTCATAACAGCAACTTTAATATTTGTTTTTCATATAATACTACGTTGTTGAATGTTTGTTAACAATCTTTTACTTTACCAAAATGCTTTTGATGTCTCATTTCCTTGATTAGCAATTTGCTACACGTCAACTTTAATATAGTTGTTTGTCTGGAATTGTGCATAACTCAATACAACTGAGGTTCTTTTTCCTTACCTTTGATCCAATTTGTATTGATTTAACATCTCATTATATCTGTTTCTTTTTTGCCAGATGTTATTATGGTTGTTGGTGCAATATTTGCAGGATACATCTCATGCTTGTTGCAGCATGGATGGGGGCCGTCTATTTCCCAAAAGGTGATAAAACATATAATTTTGATTACATTGAATGTAAAATTTTCTAATAGTATAAGATTTTCCAATAGCATAAGAGACATGGCAATCACATCAGGTTTCAAACTCCATTTTTGTCATTCACTCTTTTGTCTTTTTAATATATTCATCAGCATCTCAGTATTAAAGAATAGGTTTAAGATATGTAAAACTCTTGTTTGCAATATCTATTGCTCAACCATGTTAGCCGTTCTCTCTTATCTTTTCTCATTATCATCTTAGAATAAGATACATAAAGGATGTTTATCCCAAACACTCCCAGTTTTCTAACATTTGTAAAGAAATTATTATACATCCTTTAGCACATTGGATATAAATCTCTAGTTTATGATTCTCCAGAGCCAAGCCTTTGAAAGTGTACAACACATGCACAAGTCTCATGAGAGGCCATCTCTAGTTGTAGAGCCCATAAAGGAAGAGCCTGGAGCTGGATGGCCATCTCTAGGAAGGCTTCTCATTGATCTATCTAAATTTGCATTTGAAGGGATTGGCAATATGCTTCTCAACTTCATTCCATTTAATCTTGGGCGGAAAACTGGACTGACTCCTCTGAAAGATCATCTTATAATGCCACAAGATAAACCTGAACCCCAGCTTGTGCAGAAACAAAAGGGCACCCCGCCACTGCATGAGTCTGTTCATGAACCAAATATTGCCAATGATAATACTGCATCAAAGCTCCAGAAATCTAACAAAATCCCAAAGTTCAAGGATCCATCGCAGCCCAGTAAGCACAGATCCTCAAAGAGACCAGATTATACTGACTTCTATGGCACCGCTGAGGTTCAGATGAGTTCAAAGCCTGCAAAAGATGGAGCACGCCACCGCCATCGCGACAAGAATTCAGAGGTTCATTATGGTTCTCTTCGCACTGAGGCAAAGTCGGTCGAGATGAAGTCCACAGACTATAGCGATCCAAAATATGATCATTACAATATCAGAAGCAAGTATGGCCTGGATAACACTTTCCGCTACTAAATGTACTTATTGGTATGGCCTTGAATTGGCCACAATGCTTAATATCTGAATTGTCTACCATGCTGAGAATTTTGTAGAAAAGAGCACTACTGGCCTTTTAACTCTTTGTCGGCTGAATCGGAAATTTGGTTTGCAAGATTGATTAGTGTAGCACTCCTTTATCGCGATATGGTGATTGCTTTTGGGTAACATAATGCAGGCAGAATGATGGTGACGGTTACATAAAGGTAAGCATGCGCTTTGTTGAATTGGACTTTCACTATGAGCTCCTAACACTCCTCGCAAGCTCCTTCATATTGAGGTACCATTTTCAAGCAAGGAAGGTTTGATCAAGTAGACCAAATGAGGATCGAGGTGGAGCTTGATATGCCCTACAAGATAATTGTACCCTCACCGTGCCTGGGGGCATGATACACTGAATTCCCACTCTATGACTTGGTGGTTTAATTCACGATATAGATGCTCATATCCGAGTTCGCGAGTTCTTGCATGCTCTAAGCATTGCTCCCCAAACTTTTGAGCTCAGTTTCACGGCATTGTTGCTATGAGTCTACCATCCAAGCATCGTTCCCCTAGCTCTATAATTCTCATCTCTAGGTCCTTCGTGATATGAAATTAATATTCTGATATGCAAAAAGCCTCATGTGCATTGTGTGTCAATCCATGCAAAGCAAAGTCCCTGATCATGGCATTGTAAGCGACCGAGCTCGTCTTCTATCCTTGAGTGAGCACCATCTCGAGTCATTCGGACTTCCACACTCAGCATAGATGTCCTCTAGAGCATTTCCGGCAAATGACTGGTCATTGATGGCTTCACCAGCCATGAATGGAGGTTTGAGAATAACCCATGACCAAGGAACTCCAGGGCATCTTATCTGTGTGGGATTGCTCTTAAAACTTGTTCAGCACATTGTACTAACTAGTACCAAAGCATCTCGGATTCAGCAGTCTGACTCCAACCAGTGTCTGTAAGACTATCCATATTCATTTGTGTTCTCAAAAATTAAGCAGGTGTCCATCTTCATAAACACTTTACAATAACAAATGGACTAATGGCCCTGATACATAACCCCACTAGCAACAGGCCAAGAGAAGTGATCAAAGGAGGGATGAGAATAGAATGTAAAACAGCAACTCTAGTCTTACATAAGTGGAATTCTAATGAAAAACTTAGGGACATTGGATGCAAATGTAGTAACAGGGGAATGAATGAAATTCAGATTACTCTTCCAAGGAGTTCCAAATTGAACTCTAGTCATCCTCCGCACCAGCTGCTTAGGCAGCGGTAATCCCGCACTGTTGCCTGGCATGCTCAGGTACCAGCTTGTTGATAAGCTCAGGTGAAGCACACAGAAGCTGCAAATGGACAATTGATATTTATTTTTTCATTGAAACAATGTGAGAAAATCCTCAAGAAAGCAGTGGAGTGATATTTAATGTTTATCAAAAAATTACTTCTTGCTTGCCGAAGTTGAAAAGTGGAGGAAATGGGCGACCATTAGGTACTCTTGCATTATGCTCTCGTAGCTCTTTAAAGAATGGATGGAATGCATGCCTCAAACTAAATAAAGCACATTAGAAGTTAAACTCATAAAATTTAAAATTGAGCATAGACAAACATGCTTTTTGGACAATTGAGTTTTCTCTTGAAATGGGAATTAAATCCTATAAAACCAATGAATTATCAAGGCTTTGCTTCCACTTCGAATGCCTAGATTTAGTGCAATAATTTTCTTATGTAACAGAAGAGCAGAATTTGTCGGTAGAAGCCAAAAACAGAAATGAAATCTCACAGCAGTGCAATGAAGTTTTGGTTAACACTGAAGGAGACGTGATGTGAGATCTTTCGCTTCTGGGAGTATTTGTTTGTGAAAAACCTGCGAAATTATTGTTATGGATTGGCAAATGCCTAGTATTAGGACCATATTAAATTTGAAATGCAAAATAATTTCAAAGATTATCATTTATCAGGTACCACGAACAACATTTATGTAGTAGAATGATAAATATTAATCTCATAACTTTGTTCCCAAATTGCAACCCTTCTTTCTCCCCTATTTCATTTAGAAATTGAGTTGCAACCTAACTTAGGTATCTTCCTTTTCAAGCATGAAGAAATAGGAATGTAATGGACTGCAAAACAACTGAGACCGCCCACTGCAACCACGGTTACTCCCCAACTATGCTATTTGCAGGAACTTAGGCACAAGAATTACCAAAGTTCCTTTGAGGAGTAAACACACTATTTGCAAGTTAATAGGTCAAAGTGAGACCGTTATGGTGCAGCGGTAGGGCGACTAGTCATTATCCCAGACATCCACGATTCGATCCCCAGCTACGGCGTATTTGCAGGAATTTTTCCTCCAAATGGGGCGCGAATCCTGAGACGCTGGGCTTCTAGACCACCCACTGCAAGCGCTTCCCGATTTACCCTTGCGGCCGGTGGGAAACTTCCGTGAGGCCGGGCCGGTCGCCCGAGGTTGAAAAAACCTCGTTAATCACATTTTTTCATGTTAAATGTACAAAAAGAGAATCACTAAGGAAGAAAGTTCAGTTTAATTTATCTACTTAATTAAAATTCCTCTTCAGCTAAGAAACATATATGATAGATTTTGACGTAGTTTGCTTATCATAAATTTATTTATCATCACATTTTTTCATATAACTCAGTTTGTAACTCATTTATCCACAAATTGAATAGCAAATGGTCTTTGATGTGGTAACACATGGTATGAAGAGTCAATTGGCCAAGGCCGTCATATAGAAACAGGCATGTTATCATATGAACATCTTTGAAACATCAATTTGTGATTTTTTAGTTTGCTTATTGTTACAACTTTGACCTATTAACTTGATAGGCCTAAGTTCAAAATAGTCGTCTCTCATAAACCTTCTTAACAAATGCATAATTTCCAAAGACTAGATTATGGTGTCATGTCATAGCTTAGGACAACGAGGGTGCATATCTAAATACAATTTAAGTTTGCAAAGTGACAAACAGTTGATCAACACGAATGAAAATATGGAACAAAGTTGCTCCATTTATTCAACAAACTTGAGTCCTTAATTTGATTAATTTATCAAAGATGGAATGATGATTTCTTTCAGTTAGTAATTATCAGCTAGGCAACTTATGTGCAATTTCCAAGAGCTATTTATATACTTCTTCATCGTCTTCCACTTCCATAATTGTTTATCAATATCAGATTTTGCTGGTCTACTTATCTTTGATAATAAAGATTTTTTTTAAAAGTATCTTTGGTAATAAAGAGTTTTTAAAAAGTAGCAGTCTGCACTATTGACATACTAAAACTTTGGCACTTCCAAAATCACAAAGCTTTACTTTATGAGTAAGAGGATCAACCTGCACAATTAGAAGAAACTATGAGTGAAAAGCTAAAACAAAGTATTCAAGACTATGAAAACAGTGAAAAAAAAAAGTTTAAAACATACCAGAAGATTTTGTAGCTTCACATCTCTATGGCAAATTCTCAAAATATTATGGATATATGGCAGCCCTCTAAATATCTGAAGGAAAAAAAATCCAGGTCCTTACGCGGGGAGTAATTTCAAGTTTACAGTAGACTAGAAAGAAATATACCAAACAAACCTGATACATGTAAAGCTTCACGTAGACAAGTGGCATTCTCTGATTGACATTACTATAATGGATTATGCCTCACGTAGCCACAGTCTCCCCAGTCTCCAAGCATTTGGCCTAATCACAAGTAATTAGTGGAACAAAACTGGAAGGCTGAAATGGATTATGCCTGTAGACTAAGATTCCAGCCATACCAGAAAGACACTACCAAATGATCCACTGCCCACTACACGTTCTGCCATGTAGCTGATGGTCTAAAACAGAGACGGTAAAGAAACAAGTTAAGGTTCTAAGACAATAATCGCCATTTGACAAGTGGATGCCCGTTAACTTGCCTGCTTCGATTCACCATTCTTTCCCCCAACAGCGGTTGATATAATGTGTCCAGTGACTTGTTCATTTCCTTCAATGGCTGAAGCTTGTTCCAGCTGCATTGTCACTCAGAATTACAACCTTCAAGGGTATAGGAATGACAAACTATCAAGAAATGTAATAAACGAAAAGAACCAAGGAAGCCACACGATAACTAATTAATGTGAATTAAAATCGTAAAAAGCAGTAATATTGGGCTATTTCAGCATACTATTACAGAAGAAACAGACGTTCAAACAAAACAATAGCGTTCATAAATTCATCTAGAAAAGATCTAAAAGTAAACTGCGCCAAAAAAAAAAAAAAATCAAACACTGCGGAAATGAAGGAAAGAGCAGCTTAGTAAAAAATCTACATTTCCAAAATGCAACAAATTATGACCGGTAGCAGTCCTGGAACAACTCAAGAAAGGAGCATTTTAAAAAGCACAAGATAAATCCAACAAAAAATAATCAAAAGGAGCTTGCAACAGTGGCAAATCACAATCAAATCCACAGCTCCGGCAAGGAAAAGGCATGCAATGTACGAAATCTTTTGAATGAGCCGCGATCAAAACTCAAAAAGCATATCCTAAAACTGGAAAGCACCTCCTCTTCAACGATGATCAACCAACAAATCATCCAAAGGACGGATATTGAACTAACAACACATGGAGAGAAACGAGGAAAGGGTGCATTACTTTTCAAAGCCTATATAATAATTTTTTATTTTATTAATTTTTGAACCTATCAAAAATAAATTAAGTATTTAGAAAAAAATAATAAAATCTAAAATGAAAAATAAATAAAATATAGATTATTAAATTATTAACCTAAAATGAGGATGTTGAATTTAAATTAAATGGGAGGTGAATTAAATTTAATGGTCAGATGAGGAGACGAATAGTATGTTATTCAAATTGGAATTGATTTGATCGAGTTATAACTCAATTAAATGATAAGTTAAATTAATTTAATTCATTTAAAATAATTAAGATATTTATAAAAAATCTTCTCTTCCTTATTTGTTTTTTCCTCCACGCACATACTAGCAACCACTGTTATATATCATCCTCCTCCATGCACCAACAACTTCACCTGACAACTCTCGTAATGCTAAGATCAAGGAGAATTATAATTTTACTTGTTTTGAATCTTGTTGTATTCTATTCAAAAAGATTATTATAGGTACAACAATCAATTTAACATACCAGATAAATAATTTTTTTATTGATATTGAATAATAATTAGTTGATTTGAATTAATTATGATTCGTTGTATATGTTTGATTTATGACCGTCTCAAGTGAAAATTTTATCCATTTGATTTACTTTAATTTTCGTCTTATATATTACGTTAATATTATTTATTAATTGATTTATTGTTGTAGATTTTAAAATTATGTAACTTTGAAATAAATTGTGATAAAATTATTTTGAATATTTATGAATAAATTATGATTATTTGAGTTGTCATAATATTAGACAATAATATTTATAAAATTTTAAATTTAAATTTTATTATTTTAAATTTTGAATGACAATGAAGTCAGTTATTTATGAATCCTGATTATGCCCGACTATGCCCTTGTTGCCTACCACATCATGTCATCGCAGGAGGAATCTGCCATTTCTGCCTCGAGCTCCTGTGGCTGTGGAGGTTCCGCCGGCAGCGAAGACATTTGGATCGCCAATGGGACCTCGTCAATGTTCGTAGAATCGCGATCCTACACAGGATCGATTTGGGGTCAGGATCGGATCGGTCATGATCGGATCGTAAAATCGTACGATCCTACCAAAAACCCTTAAAATGAAAGAATATACAATTTTTATTAACACTATAATGATAATAATCAAGTTTAACTTCAAGAATATTCTATTGATTACAAGATGATCCAATTTAATTGTCAACCTATTAGATAATAGACATCTAAAAACGTATCATTTTAGGAAAAAGATATAACATAATATTATTAATCAAAACCTAACTAAAAATAATTAAATAGATGTTTAAATAATCTTAAAACCCTTAGGAAAAAGATATAACATAATATTATTAATCAAAAACTAACTAAAAATAATTAAATAGATGTTTAAATAATCTTAAAACCCTAACACTAACTCTGTAAAAGATAAAAAAATAATAATAAAAAAGACTAATAATCTTCTGAGCTTCTGAAAAGACTTTAAATAATATTTTTTGGGATTCAATCTTAAAACTAACCTGTAGATCTTTGAACGAGTTTCAATTTGATATATTATAGGTCACGTGGTTCAATCCGAGTCAAAAATTATGACCTCTTGAAGCTTTCACCGATCCTGTTCCGATTCTGCTCCGATTCTGTCCGATCCTATACGATTCTGTCCGATTATGTCCGATCCTACCGATCCTGCTGCGATCCTGCTACGAAAAACGATTCTGCGCGATTCTGGATCGTTTTCTGGCGTAGGATCGTAGGATCGTACGATCCTACGATCCAGGATCACGATTCTACAAACTATGGACCTCGCCTCAGCTTCTCGACCGTCGCATCACAAATCCCCATCCCAACTAAATAAAAATGTAGAAAAACCTGACCAAATTCTAGTTTTTAAATTAATCATCAAAAACTCTATCTACCCAAGCAATTTCCCACCGATTTTTACCCCCTACGTTCTACTTATCGGGTCTCGCCGTGCTCGTCACGGTAACGAACTTTGGCGAAGCTTACGTTAACATCTAATTAGAGAACCTGTCCGGAGAGACACGTGGCAACACATTAGCGACCTTGATGAGTTGTTAACCGGACGGACGGGATCCTCTGTACAGTGAATCTCTGTCTCGCTTGTCCCACACTCATCGGCGATGACTGATAAGTCATTCGATCGACGATCGGATACCACCAATAATTTTTTTATTATCGTCTGAAATCAATAGATAATTTGGGATAACGATAAATCGGTCGAAATCGTTATATTATAATTTCGTCGGATTCGATGATGAATACGATGAGATCACAATTACGATGATACTCGACGGATTCTAATTTTATTGAGGAAGACGATCGAGGCCGCTGATAATTTTCAATCGAAGAGAGACAGAGATCCTCTACAGGACGGAGGATCTCGTCTCGTTGTTAACGCACTCTAAAAACGACGAACCACGTGGGACCTTGTTCGGGAACGAAGACCCTGGTCCGGATGGTAAACGATTGGATTGTGACCGTATGATGGAAATCGTAGGGAGGACATTCGACGATGGCGTGATCAGGGAACGACGTGATGGGGGCTTTTAGAGTGGTCATTTCGACGAAACTAACTTAATAAACCTACATATTTTAAAATTCTAAAAAATTGATATTTTTTAAATCGAGATAGTTTTAGGAATTATGATATTGATTGGTCAGTATTATTATTTAAGACCATCATATATATCTTAAGGGATTTTTTCAAAGTATGAAATAATTCAAAATTTTCTAGTTCCGTGAGTCAAATGCCAACTAAACTATCTGAAGGAAAGAAAGAAGAAGAATATTTTTGAAATATAATATGTGATTTAGATATTATAAAAATTGAATATGTGATTAAGTAACACCGCTTTTTATCCTGAAATATGATTTAATATAACCCTGCATACCATGGAAAATTTAATTAAATATGACATGAAAGTATAATCTTATGATAATCAAATAAATTGACTGCAACCATTTCTTAATTCTTTCAAGAGTCTCAAAAATTAAATTTTTTTTTTTCTGGAAATTCAATTCTCTCGTCCATTAATGTTTCGATGTATGACAAAGTCATAAGAAATTCGGTGACAAAACACCGCCGTGTAGAGAATGACAATTAAATAGATTAAAATAACTTTTAAAAGGAAATTTAAAATATAAAAAAATAAAATTTCGGTCCCTAAGTGGGCTAATTGGGGTCTATGACTCGCTGGAGACTCAGAAATAATTAATTGCGGGCCCCAATCCAACTTTTCTGATAAGAAATAGACAAATTTTGACGAGGGCAAGCGGTGCGATGAGAATTTAAATTTTATCTTGACCTATTATATTTGATTAATTTGAAAATTTTATGATATTAGATTTTCCGTTAATAATTATGTTTTTTGATTTATTACAATGATCAATAAAATTTTTTTATGAGAATAAATCAATCCTTTTTCAGGATTAATAAAATAGTAAAAGACACGTTTTTGGATAAGGATCAATATTTGCCATTCAAATTGTCGTGGAGAACCAAAAGAAGACATTTTGTGTGGACCAGATCGACAAATTATGAGTTAGATCCGAATTCAAAGAATTAGAAGCAAGTTTTAGGATTCTATACATATCATAGTGATATCATGTGCGCCTCCCCTCTACGTGTTTATGCGTGTTTGGAATGCTTGATTGAATTTAGGTACCACGGTGTCTGGATTCAATCCATCTCGTATCATTTTTTTTTAATTTTGTTAAAATATATTATATGTATTTAATATTTAAAATTTTAGAATTTAAGTGTTAAGTTATAATAAATTTAAGTTAATAAAATTCTTCATCTAGGGTTTCAATTTCGTTCTTGGGTTATAGTATTTATAAAAAATTTTAAATATTCACGAGATATAATATATTTAAGATTTAAATAAATAAATTTTTTCCTTTAGAGTTTAGGTAGGTGTGTAATCGATACGTGCTGAACAATATCAAACTTGAGTTCAAACTCGGTTCGTTCTCTCTAAGCTCAAGCTCGGCTCAATTTCGATTCAAGCTTTAGTTCTTAAGCTCGACGCTAAGCTGCGGGCCCCTGCGAACTTAGAGTAAATCCCAAGCACCTGTATTTGAATACAGACGCTTGGGATTCATTTCAGAAGATCCTAAATATATCTCAAAATCTTAAACCCAAAATATATCTCCAAACATTATATATATATATATATGTGTGTGTGTATAATTTTTTGGGATATATTTAGGGTTTAAGATTTTAGAATTTAGAGGATGAGCTATAGTAGATTTAAAATTTTCCCCTAGGGTTTAGGTTTCCCTCTTAGGTTATTATAGTGATCAAGATAAAAAAATTTAGTTGGTTATGAGGTATAGTATATATATTTAGCATTTAAAATTTTAGGATATAGGAATTGGGTTATAGTGGGTTTAAGTCGATAAGATTTTTCTCCTAGAGTTCATACATCCCTCTTGGGTTATGGTATTCAAAATAATATATTTTAGATGTTGATGGGGTGTATTATAAGACCAAGGAATTATTTATTAAAAAATTTTAAAAAATTGACCCAGGCGCGTGGCCATGGTCCACAGCAAATCCTTATTATATATATATATAATGATAACCTACATACCTTTATGTACGTGATTGTGCACAACATTATGGTCAGGGCTCCTGGATTCTATCCAAACACTTGATTTCAAATATTTTTAAATCTCTATCGAGCGCCTGGATTCAATTCAAAGTGTCTGAATCATTTTTTTTAAAAAATAATATTTTCTTATATTTAAATCCTAATATATATAATATATTTTTTGAGCATAAATTTTTTTTATCTTAAATATTATAATCCAAGAGGAAAGTCTGAACCCTAAAGGAAAAATTTTATTAGTTTAAACTCACTAAAATTCAACTAAATCCTAAATCTGAAATCCTAAATATATATTATATATCCTATGAATATCTAGGTTGAATATCATATATATATATATATATATATGAAAGAATATTATGATTAAAATTTTTAATAATAAATTTGGAGTTCAATACATTTGTAATTGTTGTGTATACATTGTATATTTGTAGTTATAATATATGTAATCTGTAATCTGTAATTGTTTTGTATACATGCAATCCGTTTGAAATCAATGGAACCTTGATTTCGAGCTACGTTGTTGTGTAATTTGTAATCGTTGTGTATACAATCAGTAATATGGAAAAAGAATTTTTCGATTTTGGTTAGCAGAAGGCCTGAAATCAGAGGATTTTAGGCCCAACGTCAACTCCTTACAAAATTTAATTCCTTGCAGACCATCAACTCATAATATTTAAATTTGTTGCAATAAGAGATGGTATTTGTTGTGTCGAAAGATAGTTCTAATGAATATCAATGAAGTTCACATTTATAATTAAATTTTAATATCTTTTAATTTTATTTCTTATATTTAACATCTATAACCACTAATTATTTATTTATAGTTTATATATTTTATATTTAAATCTTTATATTTTTTCTATTTTTTTTATATTTTTGCTTAATCTTTATCTATATGTTTATATTATACATATTTATTTATAATTTGAAAAAAAATATATTTCTATTTTGGTTAGTAGAGGGTCTGAAATCTAATTATTTCAGGCTTAACGTGAGCCTGTAGGATACTTTTATATAATTCTACAAGTTTTGACAAAATATTATTTAATTGAAATACTGAGTTATAATCAACACAGACTTACATTTATTTAAACTTGAAACAAATTTAAATATATCGTATTATCGGATAACATCTAGAAAGCCCCTAAATACACAATGCATACAAAAATTCGATTCCTTGCAGACCATCAACTCAAAATTTCAAAATTTGTTGCAATAGGACTTTTGTAGGTCCATCAGTGGGTTCCGGTGGAAACCCACCGATGGACCTAGGATATTTGAATTTCTCAATACTCGATATCACTAGTTAGAGTTGAGCTAGGAGATGATTTCTATGGTGTCTAAACTTAGTTCTAATGAATATTAATGAAGTTCTCATACCGTATCAGTTAGAACAGAACAATGCAGCATCAGTTACAGCTAGGATATTCTTAGATTTAACATCTATAACGACTAATTATAAATACCGTATAGTTTATATATTTTATATTTATATCTTCATATTTTTTTTCTTTATCTCTTTATATATTTGCTTAATATTTAACTATATTTTTATATTATACATATTCATTTATAATTTGGAAAAGAATATTCCTATTTTGGTTAGGCCTGAAATCCTCTGATTTCAGGACCACGTTGGACTTGAAATTAGATTATTTCAGGCCCATGTTGGGCCTGAAATCAGAGGATTTCAAGCTCAACGTGGACTCATATTTTTTTTTATTTTAAAAATATTTTTTATATTATTTAATCATGATTTATTAATTATTTATAAGATAATATTTTATATAATTCTATATCTTCTGATAAAATATTATTTTATTGAAATACTCACATATGATCAACACAGGCTTACATTTGTTTAAACTTGAATCAAGTTTAAATTATCGTATTATCAAAAAACATCTGGAAAGCCCCTAAATACACAATGCATAGCAAAATTTGATTCCTTGCAGACCATCAACTCATAATTTTAGAATTTGTTACAATAAGGCCTCCGGGGCTATGGTGCAGCAGTAGGGCAACTAGTCGCTATCTCAGGCATCCGCGGTTCGATTCTAAGCTATGACGTATTTATAGAAATTTTTCCTCCAAATGGGGCCCGAACCCTGGGACACTGGGAATTTCTCATACCGTATCATCAGTTGGCACAGAACAAAGTAGCATCAATTGGAAGCGATTGGCTTATTTTTATCTCTCATCCTTATCTCTTCATTTTGCTTATCTTTATATTTTATTATCTATCTTAATTATTTTTTACATTTAAAATTTATTTTTATTTGAATTATATTTATTTCTTATATTTTTACTCTATAAACTATAAACTGTATGTATTTATTCATATTTTATATTTTTTCTTTATAGTTGTGTTTTTTTATATCTTAATTTCAATTATAAGTTTTTGCAGTGCCCAAACTTATATTTTGTATTTCTTTTTAATATCTTAATTTTCTTATCTTTATATCTTATTATCTATCTTAGGAGGCGCTTGGTATGCGTGTTTAGAAGGCGGGAATGAGAATGAAATCTATTTCATTCCCATTTATGATGCTTGGTATACGAGAATCGGAATCAAAATATAAATATGATACCCCTGATTTTATAACCTGACACCCACTAGGTTATCAGTAAACTCATAAACCCCTCAATCAAAACTCATTACCATTCCCGTTGCCAAATGTATACCAAGCGCCCCCTTAGTTTTTTTCACATTTATAATTTATTTTAATATCTTTTATTTTTGTTTCTTATATTTAACATATATAACCATTAATTATTTATTTATATTTATCTCTTCATGTTTTTTATCTATTTATATATTTGCTTAATCTTTATCTATATTTTTATATTATAAATATTTATTTATAATTTGTAAAAGAATACTCCTATTTTGGTTAGCAGAGAGTGTGAAATCCTTTGATTTCAGGCCCAAGTTGTGCCTGAAATCATAGGATTTCAGGCCCAACGTGGGTTTGAAAACCTATCCCAACGTGAAGCAGTATTTTTTTTCTATTTTAAAAATATTTTTTTAATATTTAATCATGATTTATTAATTATTTATTCGATAATCTTTTATATAATTTTACATGATCTGACAAAATATTTTTTTATTGAAATAGTTAGGTATGATCAACACAGATTTACATTTGTTTAAACTTAAAACAAGTTTAAATGTATTGTAGTATTAGACAATATCTGGAAAGCCCCTAAATACACAATGCATTACAAAATTCGATTCCTTGCAACACTATCACCTCATAATTTCTGAATTTTACTTTCTATTCTATATTTTTCTTATAATTTTAATAATTAAACTCTAATTATTTATTTATCGTTTATATTTCTTCCTTTATATTCATTCTTTATATATATGTATATTTTATATTTTTATCTTTATTCAATCTTAAAATTTGTATTAATCTTTTGACAAAAAATATTCGTGTATTCTGGACTGATCTATAATCGTATTCTTTTTACATTGAATTAAATAAGTTAAAATGTATCATACTATTGGAATACTTTTGAATGTGACAACATTAACCACAACTAATTTTTTTACAATACTATCACTGTACTAGATACAAAATATATAGATCCACTTTTCTCGCTTACAGAACATATAGTTCAAGCGGAATATTCCTGCATACATATACCGGTAACTCAAGAACCTGAGGTTGACGATATTCTACAAGTCCTTCGATTATGGCCAAGTTGTTTGTAACGACTGCATTTGAGTTTTACTTTCCCGTTGTGTCTCAACTCAATTCGTGTCTTCTTTCGTCTATCGGGCTGCACAAGGCTATGGGGACATACAACTATAATGTTGTTTACGCCCCTAGGCTAAAACTACTTGCTTCGACAAGGATAATTATAATCTATGTAAATGTCATTCTAATTTTGTGAATAAAAATAATGCTTACAATATGGGAGTGTGTCCATGTTCTGGTGAATGATGACGACAATAGCATGTGAGCAAGGGAGTCCTGAATTTTGAAACTCCCCACATTGACAATATTTTTTTTCCAAATCAATAATATATGAAGCGCCCCATGTCTCTACTTTCATTTTTGATTGAGAGTACGGGTGAACCTTATATGCTCTAACTTTCTCTCTCCTTGAATCCATTTCTTTTGTAGCATGAGGTGTCAAAATAACATACCATTTTGAGACTTCCTCTCTACGGTTAAAGAATCGTTGAGCTACCTTTCTTCTTGTAATATCAATTAACATATTTATGGGAAGTTCACGTGTATTCTTGAACAAAGCATTTAAACTCTACACACAATTAGTGGTTAGCATTCTGTACCTTCTCCCAGTAAAGTGTGCATTAGCCCACCTTTTAGAGTCAATGTTCTGAAGTCACTTATGGGCATCTGGATGTTTTTCAAGCATTGACTGCATTATGAGATCATATTGGAGTATTGTGTTTGCTCGTACTGTCGCCCAAAACAAACCTAAAGCTACTCTACTTCCAGTATCCGTTACCTGTAAGATCGTTGACGTATGCTAGAGGGGGGTGAATAACACTTTTCAATTC
>JAGFNQ010000463.1:278051-304237 GCA_024364735.1 Boesenbergia rotunda
CTGTGGTCTAGCATAAGATTTTGATAAATATGATTTGGACTTAATTTGGGTCATAAGGAGGACTTGTTGAGAATGAACAAATAGATTATATTTTGTGTCATTCTTGTACACACATCTACATTTCATTAATGTTGTTAATGATATTAATATTGTAATTACTGTTGGGTTTTGTTACAATTATAATAACTTTGATTTCTTTAATCCTATATTAATTTAATTAATGAACCAGATTGTTTAAAGGTGTATTTAACCCATAAAATTTTGGCATATTGAGTTCAACTATGGGGTTGTGTGATGTATAAGAGGATTAAGTATAGTCCAAGTCCGAGATGGTAGGATTAAGTCCATGTGGGTGGGTCTTAATCCGATTAAGTTTACATAGGTGGGCATAGTCTTCATAAGGTAGGACTTGAGTAACATACACACAACTAATTGTTATTAAGAAAATTAAATCTCAATTAAGTGATCTAATACTTTATGCATGAAGGGAATTTGAATTATTATGGATTCAATGTGTAGATACATTAACCCAGTTCATTAACATTAATGGATTGTTAACGATGAATAAACTTTAAGGTAGATGATCCCTACATGTTAGGCTTGGTATATAAGAGAAGAATAGCTCTTGATTTGAGTATCTTGAATTATTAAGGTTTTAAGCTTCTTCTTTCTCCTCCTCCTCCTTTGGTCTCTCCCCATTGAGACCGAGATAAAGTTATGGCTCATTTTGCAGAAGATCATTCCGTGTTTGTAGAAACTCAGACGATAAGTTCAATGATTAATACGATGAATTCAGGTCTGCCTTAGTTTCCCATTGATTTTGATTTTCAATTTCATCTTTAAAATTTGATGATAATTAGTTTTATTATGCATGAATAATTAAGTTTCATGTATCTATTACTTACAATCTCATGCAGTCATATATTGTATGGGTTACTGCATGTGTATGGGAATTACTTCAATTTACTATACAGAGACAAGTCAGATTGTCCGTGACCTCCTCTGCTTCCATGATCCTATTCTATGTCTGAATGTCGAGAGCAAGAACAGGGGAAAATCCCCAGAGGCAACAGCTATGAATTTAATTATATTGCATAGATGGATTTTAGCGGCTACTGATGATGTGGAAGTATCAGAATCCATGTAAAAAAACATATATAAAAATTAACTGGTGACTAGCTCTTGGCGTTAGCTAGAGACATGAACTGGCATGATTAGCAGCAACTGGCGCAAATTTTGTTTTGTTTTTTGTTTTTTTTTTTGAATTATTTAAAAAAAAAACAGTAACACTGTTTCGGGTCTCCCACCCCAGATGGGCCAAACAATTGGTGGCAGATCAATGCCATTCAAGAGTCCCATTCCCTAACCATATATCCCGACTCAACGAATTGAATAGGAAATTTATATATAATTTCCTCCCACAATTACACGGATCAACGAGCAAGTTTAATGCCATCCAAAGTAATTCTTACAGACAAACAACCCACTGACGTCTAGGAATTGAAAAGATGAAAAAGTTCCAGTTACTTAAAATTAAGTGAAACGCCGCCCCCACCTCGATGAACAACAAAACATGCGCCAACATAAAGATGGAGGAAAAAAGAAATTAAAAGAGAGAAAAATGCTAGCTAGCAAGATTAGTGTCGTTGATCAACTGGTTTGCCGATGTCGCAGCGTCCGGATGGAGCTAGTTAGCTAGCTTTTGTGTGTTTGCATGCGTATCCTCATAGTTCCTGCAAGCGGCGAGAAAGAAACACGATGAGACCATGGATGCGCGCGTTCTATAGAAATTAAGTTGATTTCCCGCCGGACGACGAAATGTCGAAGCGGACCTGCATTGCCTTGCCGAGACGCGCATCTGCATCGCCTGCACCGCCTTCGCCTTTATCAATCTTCTTCAATGCGGAGCCACGCGGCTTCTTCAGTCCGAGAAGCTCCTTCCACTTGATGGACGCGGCGCCCTTGGGCGGCCTCTCCCTGCCGTACCCCGAGGCAGCGACTCCGCCGGCGGCGTCTTTTTCGCGGAGCTCATCGCGGAGAGTTGTGAGGCGGCCGCTGGAGCCGGAGGCGTATGGGTCCTTGAGCGGCAGCAGCCTGCCTTTGGAGAAAAGCTGGTCGGCAGTGATCATCGGGTGGCTGCCGACTAAGAACTCGAAGTTGGGGTCCGGCGGCGGGCCGGCCGGTGCTCTCGCAACCGGCACCTCCATCAGGAAGTCGCCGGAGAAGGAGATGCGCGGGTTGGTCATTGGCGGACCGGGAGGTGCGCCTCCGCCGCAGAGACTCTGGTGATCCGGGTCGAACATGGGTCGTCAATATTATTGCATGCCATCAAAAGATCGCCCTCGTCTTGCCATTGATCGATCTTCTCGTGAGATATTTAAAGACATATTAAATATATGAATACGGACAAACAAGAGAGATGTACTTCGAGGGATCTGCCTGCGACTATTTAGGACGCAGTAGATGTCTCTGTGTGCACTGGTTTCAAATTAAATTACGAGTCAGAATTTATTAATGCATGGATGGGCTGCAGTGTAGAAATGTCTGGAGTAGCATCTAGATGTGTATATATAAAAATAGAAATCCACACTATTTACCAGATATATACGTAGATATTTACAAATATTCATTAGTTACTGGTGATACATCTACTTTTTAAAAGGACATTTGTCTGATCAACACGATCAAAATTCATACTCATGCAGCAAGAAGATCTTGAACATGCATCTTCTTACTATACATTTACATTGGAGCAGAACTTATGTTTTGTACGTTTAAAGCTGCAATATAATTCCATTATTTCCATGCATGCACTCATCGTTCCTCTTTGAAATTAGTTGTAGAGGATCTTTTCAATCTCGGAAAAAGAAAGTTTATTTGTAGGTGCTTTTGATTAATTTCTGTTGATGGGAAAAAAAAAAAAAAAGAGGACCTGCAGTAGGTAGCTAGCCAACGTATCCACTATCATGTGTATGTTTTAGAGGAAAACAGGAACAAGTTTTGGAGAAACAAATGATGTAATGAATGAGAGAGAGACGAAGATGCTAAGTTGGTGGTGGCGGTGGCAATGAGCAGAGCATGAAACAGTGGCCTGCCGCGCAATTTGTCAAAGGCTTGGAGATGGAAAGATTGAAAGCGAAAGGAGTGAGGATTGACCAGGTCAAAGTGAGAGGACCTTTAGATTGATGTGATATCGATCCCCATCTTTCTTTCTTTCTTGCTTTCTCTCTCTGCCTCTGTTCTTCCCTCCTCAACCTCAACCTCAACCTCAACCTCAACCTCAGTGGCAGTGCAGGAGTTGCGCGGAGCAGAGGGTGAGGCAGCAGCTAGCTAGCAGAGAAGGTGGATGCGTTGACTGGTCATTGTTTGATTGTTAATGGGGAACGCGTGAGCTGGCGATTCCGACAAGTCGATAAGACCACGTGATCCGTAAGATGTCAATAGGATCAAACAAGAATCGGGCCACCCCTTTGTTTTTTTTTTTGTCCTGTTCTTTTCTATCTCTCTCTCCCGCCACTTCATTGTTTCGGTTTGATTCCGAAAACGGCAAATTTGGATTCGTCTTATTTCGCTCAAGATTTGAAATTCTCTGATGCTCCAATTAATTTCGAATCAGACAGAAATGAGATCATTAATCATCCTTGGTCACATTGTGTGACTGAATGAGATCATCTTATGAATACTTTCCATAAAACTTGCCTTCGCCTGTAGGCTGTAGATGAGACATGAACTGTACAGTCTTCCTCGAGGCCTCGACGGATGATCTAAAGCTAGGCGATTCCATCATTCAAATCTGTATCTTGAAGCAAAGAACAACACAATCTTTTGTTGGATATCATGTGAATGGAAAGGGAGGTATGGAGGAAAGAAATTTTTTAGTGATTGAGACTTTAGTTCCACATTGAAAATTTTTAGTAAATGGAAAGGGAGGTGGAGAATAAAGAGACTCCATTGTGAGTGGGACTTTAGTCCCACATTGGGAGTTTTAAAGCATAATTGTTGGTTTATATTGTTTCACAAACATATCAGTTGTGAACAAATACAAATGAAGAGATTCTCTCTCATGTATGAGTGCATAAGGGGTGCAAATCCAAAGCTTGAATTTGTACTGAACCAAGTGAACTTGTGTGCGTATACATCTTGCGCGTGTCGAATGTCCGACCGGTCGGGGCAAAATTTATCTAAGCAAATGAATCAGCGTTTTGTCAAATTTTTTGCTCAAATATAACTGATGCGTTAACTTTTGATTAATGCAAAATCAGTAACCCCCGGACGTTTACATCTGGGCGGTTAATTAGCAGTAAATGACATTAATTCAGTCATTGGCTACTGCGGGGGTCTGAGCCTATATAAAGGGGTTGTGACCGAGAGCAAAAGATACACAGAGAAGAAATTATCTTCCACCTCCTTCCCGACCTCCCTTAATAGCGTTCGAGTACTTTCTCAGTTCGCCATGAGCAACGAGTGCTCCGTTGTGCCCATGGTCTCGTTGTTGTATCCTGAGAGACAGATGCCCATAGGAGCCTCGAAGCACCGTCGGAGGAGGACAAATCTATTTAAGGAAATTGCGCTGCGTAGGCCTCAGTAACTTCCTGGTCGGAAGACGTCCGACTATTGCTCGGGAGATACTGCTCGGGAGACTTGGTCGGGAGATACTGGTCGGGAAATCTAGTCGGGAGCTTCTGCTAAGGAATTTCAGCTCAAAAATTCTGCTCCGGAGATTACAATCTGCATAAAAGGTAGCTCGAGCCATTCAACAAATAAATTGAAAATTATGTATTTTAATTTATTTTTTTTTGTTCAATCTCAGAAAAAGATAGCATTTCCTTCAACATCTTTAATCAAGAGGTTAAGTGGTTTGGAAGAGTATAGACTCCAATGGTATATCTCCGGTTCCTCCCTTCCTCGTGCCAAATTCATTCTCTGTAGTCTGTACCATGCAAGTATGCAACCAATTTCCTTTGAGGCCTTTTGTGCCCTCCTAGTGCTGCCTTCTAGTATGCAACCAATTCCAAGGACTGTTTTCATATTGTTAAGGATGGAGTGCCTATGTATGTATGTATATATGCGAAGCAAGCTAGTCAATGGTCAACCGTTAACAACAACATTAGTTAATTCAGAGAATCTTTGGCAAGTAGCTGTCTGTTTGGGGAAGACCACTGTCTCTTTGGCAAACAGCAACTAATTCCAGCAAATGCTGAAGTTTCTCGGAACTTGCATACACTGAATCAGCTGCATTGGGTTTGAGGAACAGAGCCAAAGGACAGCTATAGGGTTATATACTGAGTCTTTTTACAAGGCTTTCATTCATGTGCGTATAATAATTAAACTCCCCTGTTTCCTTAGGACTTGATTCATGCACCGACACGGCGACACCAATCTTGTTCTTTATCACTCAGTGCTTGCATAGTATGTAAGTAGTGATGTGGTCAGGTCATAAACTCATAATAGAAAACGAGCTAGGCCTACTCGAAATACATTGAGTGCAGTGCCTAACTTTGGCCTTGCATAGTATGCAAGATGACGATTCTCAATATTTTTTTGATATCGAGAGTATTCTCTATGCATTTTAGATCAATGAATTTTTAATTGTTTACTAGGTCATTTTATATGAAAGAAGAATAAGAATAATTGTTGTTTAATGAATAAATGTTTACTAGGTCATGTCATTTTAGATCAAGGAACTGGAAATTAAGTCACTAATCTTTTTGAAAAAAAAAACGTGATTAATTGGACATAAACGAGCGAGGAAAGATGAAAACAATAAAATTGTCCATTGCCTAAGTTTGTCCATAAACCAACAATTTATAGATACATTATAAGACTTCGTCAATTGATCGGGTAAGAAAAGGAAGGAATAATTATTAGGTCATAATTTAATTTTGAAGTAATTATATTGAATAATTCTCTTTTACATCTGTCAAATTCAACAGGAGTTATTTGACATTGAGTTTAATTGCCAACATATTCAAATGTTATCTAGACAATGACTCAGTAAAAATATCAATAATTTGATCTTTCACAAAAATATAAGAGAAATAATTATTGAATCGTCATACATTCTCGAACAAAATAAAAATTAATTTCTATATATTTTGTATGAGCATAACAAATTGGATTTGCTGTAGATATATTGCTCTAATATTATCACGCCAAGTTTTTTGTGCGATATTGGACGTAAGATGAAGTTGAGAAAGAAATGATTAGAGTCAAATAATATTAAATGTTGTATTTGATATAATTTTATATTCAGTCTTAGGGCTTGAACAAGATATTGTAGGCTGCATTTTTGAATTCTATGAGATAAAATTTCGTCCCAAAAATATTACATATTCACTAGTAGAACGACTATCTTCAAGAGAGCTTGCCCAATCCTCATCATTATAGACATTAAGTCTTGAGATGATTGATGATATAAAATAAGACCATGTAGAATAATACCTTTGATGACGAACTATTCTTTTCATACCTTCCTAATTTTGTTATGTGAGAGCATGCATGAACTGACAAACATGATTTACTGCAAAGGTACTATTAGGTTATGTGATAGTGATATAATGTAAAACTCCAACAATGTTTCGATAAATTTAAGGATCAGTCATAGCAGGAGAAGATATAGAGAAATTGTTTATAGTAATTGCTGTGAAGACTGAACGTGTTCCATCCATTTTAGCTCTTTGAAGAAACCTCTCATAATATATTTGCGAGAGAAGACAACCTTCATCATGTAGGATAAGTTTAATACCCAAAAAAAGAGTATTACCTAAATATCAAATAGAAAATTCGTAATTAAAAAGACTTAATAGAGTTGGGATGCTCTCTTGATTATTGTCAGTTATTAAAATATCATCCACATAAACAAGAAAAAAAATATCATAGTTCTATCATTGTATTTGTAAAATAGAGAAGAATCGGTCTTTGATTCAGAAAATACTTGACCTTATAACCAATTAGATAAACGACGAAACTAGGCACGAGTAGTTTATCGAAGACCATATATGGATTTCTTGAGTTGACAAACATGACTTAGGAATTGTGGATGGATGAACCTAGATAGTTGCACCATAAATATAGTTTCTTCAAGATAACTATGGAAAAATACATTAAAAATATCTAGTTATCGTATAAGCTAATTAGAATTAACCGCTGCCGATAATAATAATCTGACATATGTGATTTTGATTACTTGGTTAAAGGTGTCATTGAAGTCAATACTTAGCTATTGACTAAATACTTTAGCTACAAGTCAAACTTTATATCGCTTAAGAGAATCATCAACTCAATTCTTAAGACAAAATACCCATTTAGAATCCACAACGTTCATAGATGGAGTGCGTGGAAGTAGGCTTCATGTTCCATTGCAAAAAAGTGTATCAAATTTTATAATCATTACACTATGCCAATTCAGATCCTTATTTGCTTAGGAAAAACATGTTGGTTCAGCAGATTATGAAGAGAACACTAAAGCTCATGGAAGAATATATTAGGTTGCCATTGGCGGATATCGTGCATAAATATCACTTAAGAAAGTGTGGGGCAAGGAGCATCTTCATCAAAGTCACTTGTCAAAAAGGGTGAGAAAGTAGGTTGGGATTGTGAAGATGCATGTGATATGTGGCTCATTCGACGAAGGAAATTGAGCATTTCCTTGATCGGATGATGCAGCAAAGGAATCAATAAGAGAGACCCCAGAGGGAAGTGGAAATGGTGTTGGACCTAGAATACTATCACTTCTGGTATTAGCATCATTTCTGGTTGGAGGAGTTAGATATCTAAGGTCTGGTGCAATGACTTGAAGATGTTGTCACTTGTATCTAGAGGAGTGCTTGAAGAGAACTAAAATGGAGGATAAATACTCATCAAATGTAGCATATCATAAAATATATATCCGTTCGGTATGTATATATAAGCAACGATACACATGGTGCAAATTACTATAACCAAGAAAAACACATTGTAGTGAATGAGAGTCAAACTTATCTTTTAAGTAAGGGCTTAACAACAAATAACATGCACAACGAAAAATTTGAAGGAAAGTGTAGTCGAGAGTCTAGTTATAAAGTTTTTTATAAAGAACTGAAGCAGTTTCAATATATATCTATGTTTTCTCTCGGCAGAGCTATTTTGTTCAAGAGTATAAGGACAAGAAACTAGATGAATAATTTCACAAGAGACAAGATGACTATAAAGAGCTTGATATTTGTCTCCCCAATCAAAATGAACTTGATGAAAGAATATTTTGTGATTAAAGCAATGTGAATTTCAACTTTTTTTTTAAAATGAAAAAAATATGACAAATAGATCAAATTTTTTTTTCATACGATAGCTAGAGCTAAATGTATTTACTAAAATGATTAATGAAAGTAAAATAATATAAAAAATCATGATTAGATAAGATAAGTGCAGAATCCTAAACATTAGAATGAATTATTGAAGTGGAAAATTAGAAAGAAACATGATTGGATGAAAAAAAATAACTTATGACTTTTAGATTTCATGCATGCCTACATGATTAATAAGTTGAAGAGAAGGCAATGAAAGTAGGTAAACCATACCTATTGATGATTGACTGAACAATACGAAGAGAAAGAACCACCAAGTCGAGTATGTCACACTAGTTTATTTGTGTGTTCACTAACAAAGACTTTGATTAAAGAACTTTCAAGACAGTAGAACTATTTTTTATTCCACTATGAAATAAAGTAGTATTTGTTCCTCTATCTTTTATAAAATAATGATTATTATAAAATTCAAAAGAGACATTATTATCAAGACAAAATTAATATATGAGAGTAGATTTTTTGTAATAGATGGACATGAAAGATGTTATGCATGTGAAAAGTATGATTAAATAAATGAATGCGTGTGTTTCTAAGATTAATATTTCACAAACCTGAACCATTGCCTATTTGTATTATATTCAAGCCATAGTACGACATTAGTTCTATAAGGATATTGTAGTCTAATGTGACATGATGAACTATTTTGTGTCAATATATCATTCAATAGATGAAAACTCTGGTGATTTACCAAGAGTAGACATAGACAAGAATACTTTAGGATAGATGTGTAAAATAGTTGATTGTCTTAAAGTTGCAGGACCACTAGCCAAATTTGAGTCAAATCGTTTAGGACATTAAATATTAATATGCCCAACTCTATGGTAAATTTGATATCTTATTCGAGTATATGATTAGTCAAATCTTTTAGACCATTGACTATCAGTATGACCAATAATGCGAGAGATTTGACATTATTCTAAACTTTGTCTTTGGCCATGTTATTGTTGATTATTTGACATTGTAAATAAAAGCAACAAGGAATTAGTAGGAGCACGGTTAGGGACAATCGTAGAAGAACGAAAAAGAGGGCATGGGCAACAATGATGACAATCGTGCATCGACAAAGGAGGTGATGCAATTAGAGAAGAGATCTTGCAACAAAAAATCGAGCAGGATCAAAATATCAAACTTTACGAGTTGGATACAGAAGAGAACGATATGAAAAAAATCAAGAGATATGAGTGAGTGGAAGAAGAGGTGGTGGCGCCTGAGGTGAGCCAATGTTGCAGTGGTGGAGAATGTTAGATCGTCTACGTCTTGCTAGAGGGGGGGAATAGCAATTTTCGATTTCTCTACCTACAATGTTAGCGTGCGCAAGCGAAAACAATAACAATAAAACAAACAAACGCTAACACCAAACCTTTTACGTGGTTCGGAGATGATGCTCCTACTCTACGACTGTCCGTAAGGTGGGCGATCCCTTGATCCTTCGGTGGATCACTCCCCGGATGCCCTCTGGCTAGCTCGTGTAGCTCCTTGTGGGTGGAGAAACCTCGCCACAAACTCGGACACACTTCTGAGCAACAAAGACTACTAACAAGCCCTAACCAAGCTTGTTTCATCAAGAGCTCCCAGCCCAAACCGAGTTCTCTTAAATAGAACTCTAAGCGGAAACCCTCGCCACCAGTCGACTGCTCCCAGGGCAGTCGACTGGTCCCAGCCAAACAGCAAGCCAATGGTTAGCTGTAATGGCTAGTTTTTGACTTTACCAGTCGACTGCCCTAGGGGCAGTCGACTGGTCCAGGGTCAACTCCCTTCTGTGAGTTTCTGTGACCTTTATTAGTCGACTGGCCAAAGGGCAGTCGACTGGTCCACCCTCACACCTAAGGTTTCCCTTTCCGAGTACACTTCTCTCAGCACTCGAACCCTAGGATTCCCCAAGTACAATCACTCAGCACTCATACCCTCACGACTCAGCTGACTCCTCATCAGCAGCCTCGACTATTGCCTTCGCGCCCTCTTCATCTTTGGCTCCCGTCCCTCAGATGCACACAAGCCTCCAACTTGCCTCCATGTCATCCTTCACACATGCCTCGAAGTCCGCGCACCTTGGCTCATCGTCCCTGCTATCCATAGTCCCTCAGGTGTGCACACAAGCCCGCGGCTTGTCTCCATGCCGCCCTTCACCGTACCGAAGCCGTCCAGCTAAGTCAATATGTGTAACCTGCACATCATGTACACTCCAATACACATATTAAAATACAAGAGTAAATCTAACTTAAACCCTTTGTCCAAACATCAAAACATATGGTCACTCCAGACCATAGATTGCCCCAATAATCTCTCCCTTTTTGATGTTTGGCAATACGTTTAAGTTAGGAAAAATAAATAACAATAAATAGCAACAACAATGCTAAACAATCATTTGGACTTACGTTGCCAAGGCTTCACCTTGGACTTACACCGCCAATGCATATGCAATGCAAAAAATCACGAATCTTATCCCAAGGCATCCCCACACCTAACCTCCCCAAGTTAGGACTTTTTACCAAAAACGGACTTTTTAAGAACCTTCCCAAGGCTCCCCCTACATTGGACTTACAAAGGCTTTTTAAGAACCTCTCCAAGGTTCCCCTTACACCAAGAATGGAGCAACAATGCTCCCTGATAACTATCATTTTGCTGATTATTTTAGGCTCTAAAATCCATGTTTGATCCATATTTTATATGCTTAAGTTTACATTTGTATTAGGTTTCATGTATTCCCTTCATTTTGGCTTTTAATTCTAATCTTTGTATATTTGGGATATTTTTGGCACTAAATTTGAATATTATTTTGTAGGCTTCAATTGATCATGAACCTAGATCAAAATTGGGTCAGACTTGAGTCAGCATTAGATCCAGATCGAAGGGATCAAGTATCGGATTAATAGGAGCCGTCCATTCCAGAGAACGGCTAGATCTGAGCCATCGGTCAATTTCTGGTCGATCCGAATCTAAGTTAGAATCAATCATGGCCGTAGATCAAGATTTGAAAATTTCAGCCAGATCGGAAGAGATCTGACCGTTGGATCGAGCTCAAGATGTTCTAGACCATCCATTCAAGAAAACGGAAGATCTGGACCATCCGCCACTGATCTGGTTAATCCGAGCTGGGAACAGGTAGATCAGGACCATTGATTGGGACCTGTGAAGTTTGGTCCAGATCTGAAGAGATCTGACCGTTGGATGAAGTCAAATTGATCTCAGCCGTCTGCTGCTTAAATCATAATTTGACTGGACCGAACCAAAGGACTCTGGCTGGCTGAACTCAAACCCAGACTGGACTGAACCAACAGCTGGGCTAAGGCTGAGCTGAAACCATTTGCTGAGCTGAACCCAAACACAGCTGCTGAACCCAAGCTGGACTGAGCCAATTGCTGAACCTGGATCGAACTCAAGTGAGGAAGAGCGCCCGATCGCTTTCCTCTGGCTCACGCACATCCGACTCGACCGGTTCGCGAGGAAGAAAAGGGGAAACACGCGACCTAGCCTCTTCATCGACTCCACACGCAGGGCATCGCGGCGATCCTTCTCCTCCTTCTTCCTTCATCGTCGCCGCAAGGCTAGGGCAAGGGGGTTCCGAACCCTAGTCGGCCGGAGCTCCGATCAACTGAGTCGTGGGGGTTCCCGACTCACTTCATCCGCTCCACTACCATCTTTTCTTCTCAAGGATTGCACAGCTAGGGCTGCGGGGTTCGAACCCTAGCTGGCGACCTTCGATCAAACACCTTCAACGCCGGTGATCCACGTCCACCTCTTCTCTTTCGGGGTTCGGAGAGAAGAGAGGAAAGGCTTCTCTTTCGGGGTTCGGAGAGCAGCCAGCCACATCCACCTTCACCGCCGGCGACTTCCTCTCCATCACCACAGCCGACGACCTCAAGCAAGGGCTTTGGGGGTTCCGAGCTCTAGCCGAACGTAGTCGGCCATCTACATCCACCTTCTTCCACCGCCGATCCGTTCCTTTACAGCATTTTTGTTTTCGGCAGATTTTCTTCACAGCAACTAAATTCCAGCTTCATTTTCACGGCAGCTATTTCATCTTCATAGTTTTTCAATCCCAGCAGCTTTTCTGAATCCAATTTTTCACAAGTTCTTCATAGCATATCTGTTCTCTTCTTCACAGCAATTGGTTTCATGTGGTTTGTTGTTTTCTCTCTTCACAGCAATTCAAGTAGTCGGCAGTTCTTTCATCAGCAACTTTTTTTTCAGCAATTCAGTTAGCAGCAGATTTCCTTCACAGTTCCTCTTCTTCAACAGCTACGGGCAGTAGCACAATTCGATTCCCATTTCTTTTCAGCAGCTTCACATCAGATCCATTAGCAGATCTTCAGATCCAGTAGCCAGATTCATCAGTTCTTGGTAGCAATTGCAGCATTCGGCAGTTTCAACTTCCTCACAGCAGATCCTCCTTTCAATTTAAGTGTTGCTTGTTGATTATTTTCATTTTTTTCTTAATTGTTGAATGCTACGTGTTGATTGTTAAATACTTGTAACTGATGGGTTTTCCCCAATTTACATTGAACACACTTGATGCCATTTAGAACATGCTCAACTTGTGTTTGGTTAAATGCCTCTTAGAATGATTTTTGTCAATTGTAATGTTTTTTTTAGTTGCTTACTTTGATTTTGTGTTGTTCTTTCCAATGCTTTAGGTTTCATATCTTCAGTTTAATGCAATTAAGTTAGATTAGTTTAGATTTCTTTAACGCTATAGGTTTAAGTTCTGTTTCATGTCTAGGCTTCGTTGATGCTTTATTTCAAGTTGTGCTTTCTTTATTGCAATTGTAGTCTGGTTAATTTAGATTTCTTTATCTGTATTGCCCTTCCTTAATTAGAATTAGGTTTCATATTTGCTCTGTTATTCCTTTCGTAGTCCTAGCTCTTAAATCCAAAACCCAGTTTCATATCCCAAAACCCAAAAGCAATAAGATTCATTCCTGAGATTTATCTTGCACCAACTACATTCGTTGGGAGACGACCCGAGTTACTCTATGTTACATTAGTTTAGAGGAATTCGGTACTTAAATTGTATTTGAAACCGTAACGCGACAAAAACGGTTATCAAATTTGGCGCCGTTGCCGGGGAATGTAGTGGTGCTTGATAATTCTATCTTTTGATTTTGTTCTGATTGTTTTATCTTTTATATACGGTTGCTGCCATTTTTCTTGTTTGATTTGTGACAGGGCTGTAAGATCAAAATGTTTTCACCAGAGGACTGTAAAGAGATCAAAAGTGCACTGTCAGAGTTGAAATTTTGGTTGAATCATTTGAATCAACAAATAATCAACAGGCCTTCATCTACTTACCAGCCACCATTACAACAATTCGAGCCTTTTCAGCAACCAAGTCAGTTTTTTCAGCCACAAGATCAACTATCATTTCAAAATTTGTAACAGTTTCAGCAGGGGCAGCCACAATTTCAGAGCTATCAGCCCCAATTTGAGCAACCATATCAGTTTTGTCAGCCTCAAATTCAGCAACTATAACAATTTCAGCCACCACAACAATTTCAGCATGTGCCACAGAATTTTCCACACCAAAATCAGAACTTTCAAGGCTACAACTCCCAGCAAAGTTTCCAAGAATATCTGTTCTCCATAACCTCTGATAGCTGCTAAGAATATCAGCCCTTTAATCAGCCTCAACAGCCATGTTTTCAACCAAATCAGCAAGCTCAAAATTTTCAGCCTACTTCATCCTTTCAAAATCAGTCAAGGAGCTATGCTAACCAAGGAGGCTTTGAGAATCTTAATGAGAATGAGGCACAACAACAAAGAATTGAGGAGATTTATCAACTAGTTGTACAATATCATCAACAGCAGCAAAGGCTTCAAGACATAGAAAGAGGCGGTGGACAAATTGCTAGTTAAATGAATCAAATGCAAGTTCAAGGTGACCCTAGTGCAGGGCTAAATCTTTCTTTAATGGATCTTGCAATTTTAGAAGAAGAAGAAGAAGAATACATTAAAGTCTGGGCACCTAGAGCATGCATTCCTCAGGAGACTCCTATTCAAAATCCAATTCCAAATTTTTCAGCTCCAGAAGAAGAAATTGAAGCTCCAAAGGACCATTCTAGACTTTTATTTTCTGATGATAGTATTATTGATGGTCCTAATTTTTCTGACACTGTTGTTGCAGATATTACAGAAGAAGCATGCAGAGGAGATGATTCCATAGGTGTAGGGGATTGCACAAAGCCCCAGGGACCACCACAAGATTTAGATAACGAACCAGGAAGTGTAGGGACTTGCATGGTGAAAGCAAGCACCCAAGGATCATCAGTTGAATGCCCACCAGAGCTTGAGGCTGAAGAGGAGCATGAACTTGACCAGGAGGAGACCACAAATACATCTACTATTATAGAACCTTCAGGTATTATCCAGCAAGCTCAGGTAAGTATTTCTCCTCTTTCTTCAGAAAAATGCAGTGAGGTACCTAGTGCTGATGTTATTGATTCTGATGAGTTTATTGATATACCTTGTGTAGAGATTGTTTGTGAAAATCTAATAGAGGTACCAAACATTGATTTCCTTGTTCATAATGCATTACTTGATACATCTCTTGTTATGGATAGCGAAATAATTTTAGAGGCACCCATAATTGATGTAGTTTGTTATGATGAATCTTTAGATACATCTTTTGTGGATATGTCTAGTGAAAATTTTTTAGAAGTGCCTGAATTTGATGTTATTTATTTTGATGAATCGCTTGCTATGTCATATGCTGAGGTTGAATGTGAAAAACTCATGGAGATATCTGATATTGATTTGATTGGCTGTGACACATTGCATGATACACCCTGGATGGAAAATAATTGTGAACTTTCTATTGATGAGCCAGAAATTGATTTCTTTATTTGTGATGAGTATATGGATGCAAATTTGGTAGGAAATAATTTTGAAAATTTCATTGAAATACCAGAAATTGATTTAATTGAATATGATGCAGTTTTGGATTCATTTAATGCAGAGACTGAATTTATATCATTTCTTTCTGACCCTGTACACTTGAGAGAGGTATTACATTATTTTGCAGGGTCCAGAAGACTTCAGGAGTGGGTGCTCCAACTGAACAGACTTCAGCCTCCTGGAAGGACTTCTGAAAGGCATAAAGAAGGAGGAGATGATTTTGCTTTAATTCGAAGAACTCCATTCCTTCAGTGGATTTTAAACCTGAATCAACTTAGGCCACCAGAGCAATTTTTTGTGAAGTTCAAGTGTGAGGGAGTCCTAATTCTCCCAGCCACCCAGACTCCTCCACTACCAAGATGGAGGCTACTTCTGGATAGGCTCCATCCACCAGAATAAAGGGGAGTTTGTTCCTTTACTTTACTTTTCTTGTTTTTCTTTATGTTATACTCGCATGTTTGTTTACTTTTATACTTTGCATTTATACTTTGTTTTCTCATTTTGCATTTTGTTTGGCTTTGAATAAATCTTGTTTGATTTCGAGTTGTATCTCCTTACATGTTCCTTTATTATGCTTTGAGAATCATAAAAGATAGTTAAGTCTGATTATCGAGTTTTGGTTTCCTTGGTATGCTTGGGGATATTAATTGCATTTAGTCATTTGTTGTGGTGATAGACTCTATCTTGTTAGATTAAGCATGACAGTTTTATTGTTTACCTAGTGAGGATGTTGTCATGCCTATCCTTAATCCTCTTATGTGTGATAGCATTTGTGATACTTGACACTCTAGAACTTGCTTTGATTCTTTTTGAAATTACAATAGCATAAGCTTACATGAATATGATGGAGGCAATCTTTCTTGTTGAACTTTTAGTTTTCCTCTCCTTTGTTATTGTCACTACTGGGCATTTCACCTATTGCTTTCATATTTCATTGTCTCTACTTTATCAGATCTTTTCATTGTCATTACATTTTCACTGTCATATCTTTATTATTTTATTCTTCCTTGGAGCATGCATGAGAGCATAAGGTGATTGCATGATGAGTTACATTTTTATTTCTCTATTAACAGCCTCTATTATTGTGAGTTTTAGATGTTATCATGCCTTACTATCTTGCCCGAGACGGTCAAAGATTTAAGTGTGGGGGGGGAGACAAGTGTATATGGACGAATGCTTGTGTGAAAAAAAAAATCTCTCTTTGAAAAAAAAAAGAAAAGAAAAAGAAATTCTCTCTATGTGAAAAAAAAAGAGAGATAGAAAAAATAATAAAGATGCAAAAAAAAAAGTGAAAGAAAAAGAGAGAAAAGAATTTAAAAAAAAAATCTCTCTATGTGAAAAAAAAAAAAATTTCTCAAGCATTCGAGTTGTATTAGTGATGAACAAAAAGGAATATTTTCTTGATGTGTACTTTTTTGATATCTTTATTAGAGAATCTCAAGAGTGAAGTTGTTGATCATTACATGCATTTTGAGAGAAGTTATAAATTGTTGATGTGTAGTGCATTGAGAATGTGAAAGGAGAATTTTGAGTGTTGGAGGTTGATTGAGTTATTTACTTTGGACTATTGTTTGATTGTATACATCATGTTAATTACCCCAATGCTCTCATCTTTCTTTGATCTTCTTTCATGCTCTCTATGATCTTCTTTGTTATCTACATTCTTGTTTTCTTGTAGCACTTGGTTTCATTATTATTCATTGAAAAGCCCTCTTGATTTGTGTACTTATGTTATAGTAGTGGAGAAGTAGAAGATAAGCAAGCATATGGTAGTGCAATGTCATGAATGTTTTGAGAGAACTCCACTTCCATATCTATTATTTTTGTGAGCATCAGTGCATATATCCATCTTGTGAGGTTTTGTCATGCTTAGTTTATTCAAGTTGATGAAATTACCATGCTTTTGACTTATGTGAGATTTGGAACCATAAATACATGGATTTTGAGACTTGATGATCTTAAGTAACTTTCTTTTATTATTTCTTAAGGTATTGATAGGGATGTAATGTTTGGAAGATATGTTGTTTTCTTTTAGTTTTATTTACTTGTGCGAGACGCCCAAGAATAAGTGTGGGGGAGTTGATAACTATCATTTTGCTGATTATTTTAGGCTCTAAAATCCATGTTTGATCCATATTTTATATGCTTAAGTTTACATTTGTATTAGGTTTCATGTATTCCCTTCATTTTGGCTTTTAATTCTAATCTTTGTATATTTGGGATATTTTTGGCACTAAATTTGAATATTATTTTGTAGGCTTCAATTGATCATGAACCTAGATCAAAATTGGGTCAGACTTGAGTCAGCATTAGATCCAGATCAAAGGGATCAAGCATCGGATTAATAGGAGCCGTCCATTCCAGAGAACGGCTAGATCTGAGCCATCGGTCAATTTCTGGTCGATCCGAATCTAAGTTAGAATCAATCATGGCCGTAGATCAAGATTTGAAAATTTCAGCCAGATCGGAAGAGATCTGACCGTTGGATCGAGCTCAAGATGTTCTAGATCATCCATTCAAGAAAACGGAAGATCTGGACCATCCGCCACTGATCTGGTTAATCCGAGCTGGGAACAGGTAGATCAGGACCATTGATTGGGACCTGTGAAGTTTGGTCCAGATCTGAAGAGATCTGACCGTTGGATGAAGTCAAATTGATCTCAGCCGTCTGCTGCTTAAATCATAATTTGACTGGACCGAACCAAAGGACTCTGGCTGGCTGAACTCAAACCCAGACTGGACTGAACCAACAGCTGGGCTAAGGCTGAGCTGAAACCATTTGCTGAGCTGAACCCAAACACAGCTGCTGAACCCAAGCTGGACTGAGCCAATTGCTGAACCTGGATCGAACTCAAGTGAGGAAGAGCGCCCGATCGCTTTCCTCTGGCTCACGCACATCCGACTCGACCGTTCGCGAGGAAGAAAAGGGAAACACGCGACCTAGCCTCTTCATCGACTCCACACGCAGGGCATCGCGGCGATCCTTCTCCTCCTTCTTCCTTCATCGTCGCCGCAAGGCTAGGGCAAGGGGTTCCGAACCCTAGTCGGCCGGAGCTCCGATCAACTGAGTCGTGGGGGTTCCCGACTCACTTCATCCGCTCCACTACCATCTTTTCTTCTCAAGGATTGCCAGCTAGGCTGCGGGGTTCGAACCAGCTGCGACCTCGATCAAACACCTTCAACGCCGGTGATCCACGTCCACCTCTTCTCTTTCGGGTTCGGAGGAAGAGAGGAAGGCTTCTCTTTCGGGGTTCGGAGAGCAACCAGCCACATCCACCTTCACCGCCGGTGACTTCCTCTCCATCACCACAGCCGACGACCTCAAGCAAGGGCTTTGGGGGTTCCGAGCTCTAGCGAACGTAGTCGGCCATCTACATCCACCTTCTTCCACCGCCGATCCGTTCCTTTACAGCATTTTGTTTCGGCAGATTTCTTCACAGCAATTCCAGCTTCATTTCACGGCATTCATTCATAGTTTTCAATCCCACAGCTTTCTGATCCAATTTTTCACAAGTTCTTCATAGCATATCTGTTTCTTCTTCCAGCAATTGTTTCATGTGGTTTGTTGTTTTCTCTCTTCACAGCAATTCAAGTAGTCGGCAGTTCTTTCATCAGCAATTTTTCAGCAATTCAGTTAGCAGCAGATTTCCTTCACAGTTCCTCTTCTTCAACAGCTACGGGCAGTAGCACAATTCGATTCCCATTTCTTTCAGCAGCTTCACATCAGATCCATTAGCAGATCTTCAGATCCAGTAGCCAGATTCATCAGTTCTTGGTAGCAATTGCAGCATTCGGCAGTTTCAACTTCCTCACAGCAAATCCTCCTTTCAATTTAAGTGTTGCTTGTTGATTATTTCATTTTTTCTTAATTGTTGAATGCTACGTGTTGATTGTTAAATACTTGTAACTGATGGGTTTTCCCCAATTTACATTGAACACACTTGATGCCATTTAGAACATGCTCAACTTGTGTTTGGTTAAATGCCTCTTAGAATGATTTTTGTCAATTGTAATGTTTTTTTTTAGTTGCTTACTTTGATTTTGTGTTGTTCTTTCCAATGCTTTAGGTTTCATATCTTCAGTTTAATGCAATTAAGTTAGATTAGTTTAGATTTCTTTAACGCTATAGGTTTAAGTTCTGTTTCATGTCTAGGCTTCGTTGATGCTTTATTTCAAGTTGTGCTTTCTTTATTGCAATTGTAGTCTGGTTAATTTAGATTTCTTTATCTGTATTGCCCTTCCTTAATTAGAATTAGGTTTCATATTTGCTCTGTTATTCCTTTCGTAGTCCTAGCTCTTAAATCCAAAACCCAGTTTCATATCCCAAAACCCAAAAGCAATAAGATTCATTCCTGAGATTTATCTTGCACCAACTACATTCGTTGGGAGACGACCCGAGTTACTCTATGCTACATTAGTTTAGAGGAATTCGGTACTTAAATTGTATTTGAAACCGTAACGCGACAAAAACGGTTATCAAATTTGGCGCCGTTGCCGGGGAATGTAGTGGTGCTTGATAATTCTATCTTTTGATTTTGTTCTGATTGTTTTATCTTTTATATACGGTTGCTGCCATTTTTCTTGTTTGATTTGTGACAGGGCTGTAATTTTCTTTATTTTCTCTTGGGCTTCTCCATTCCTACAACCCATGTTAGATTTAAAAGAAATTGAAATGGATTTAGGATTTACCTCTTTTTTCTTACCATTTGGATATTTGTCCTTGTAGTGTCCCTTTTCATTGCACCCAAAGCAAATGATGTCGTCTTTTGTTCGTGCTTTGGTGGAGGTAGGAGCTTCTTCTTGCTCCGGCATTGATGAGGGTCTCTTCTCCCCCTCAATTCTTGAAGTTGACACCTCTTCTTTTTCTCTTGATGAGGTGGATGATCTCTCACTTAATTGTGCCTCTTCACTTGATGAGGTTGACGATTCTTGTCCTTTTTCTTCTTGAACCATGGAACTTATCTCTTTGGGCTCTTCCACTATTTGAGTTCGGTTAGGGTTTCATGAAATTCTTCCAACTTGTTCCACAACTCATGTGCACTTTTATACTCACCTACACCACTCAAAATATTATTAGGCAAAATATTTACTAATATACCAATTACCTTCTCATTTGCCCTAGAATATGTTTATTGCTCCTTAGTCTAATATCTAGGTCGGAGCTTCTTTCCGTGCTTATCCTTTGGAATCTCGAATGGTTCTTCTAGCACCACCATGCACTCCCAATCCATCCCAAGCCAAGTCTTCATTCTTGTCTTCCAATAATCAAAGTCTTCATAATCGTAGGATGGTGGAGTGTTGATATCATCCCCTATCTTGTCTTCCATCATTCTTTTCCTTTAGCTTGTGCTCCTTTGGCGGTTATTCCAACAAGAGCAAACCTTTGCTCTGATACCACTTGTTAGATTATCTACGTCTTGCTAGAGGGGGGGTGAATAGCAATTTTTGATTTCTCTACCTACGATGTTAGCGTGCGCAAGCGGAAACAATAACAATAAAACAAACAAACACTAACACCAAACCTTTTACGTGGTTCGGAGATGATGCTCCTACTCTACGGCTGTCCGTAAGGTGGACGATCCCTTGATCCTTCGGTGGATCACTCCCTGGATGCCCTCCGGCTAGCTAGTGTAACTCCTTGTGGGTGGAGAAACCTCGCCACAAACTCGGACACACTTCTGAGCACCAAAGACTACTAACAAGTCCTAACCAAGCTTGTTTCGTCAAGAGCTCCCAGCCCAAACCGAGTTCTCTTAAATATAACTCTAAGCTGAAACCCTCGCCACCAGTCGACTGCTCCTAGGGCAGTCGACTGGTCCCAGCCAAACAGCAAGCCAGCGGCTAGCTGTAACGGCTAGTTTTTGACTTTATCAGTCGACTACCCCAGGGCAGTCGACTGGTCCAGGGCCGACTCCCTTCTGTGAGTTTCTGTTGAAAGATCGATGTGGGCATGCAGAGGGGGGGGGTGAATACAATTTCGCGGATCGTTTTGATCTCTACACAGATGTTAGCGCAGCTGAAATAATATGTAAAAGAAATAACAATGCTAACAAGATTTCTTTTATTTGGTATCCACCCAGATGGGTGACTAATCCAAGGATCCACGCCGCGAGCACAACTTTTCACTATCGAAAAGTCTCCTTGAGGTGGAGAAACCTTTACAGCAATAGCTTCCTCTTTACAGATGTAGAATTATGGTGGAGGAAGCAAAAGATCACTCTACAATTGGGCAGCACTTCGTTACTGTACGGAACTGTACAGACACGTGTAACGAGGCCTCCTTTTATAGGTGAAAAGGACAGATTCGCAGTCTGTCCAGACTAGCACCAGTCGACTGCCTCGAGGGCAGTCGACTGGCCCGGCATTAAATACCGACCAACGGCTAGCAAACAGCTAGCCAACGGCTAGTTTTGGGGTATACCAGTCGACTGCCCCAAGGCCAGTCGACTGATCCGAGGTTGCGAACTCTCTGTGGGTTTTGGCAGTCGACTGACTTCGGGCCAGTCGACTGCCCTGCCTCCCAGCTCAGCTCCAGCCACTCCAAACCTTCTCCTTCGTGTGTGCCTTCAGGTCTGCTCCCTTGGCTCGCCTCTTGAAGTCCTCTTCCTCTGGCTATCGTCCCTCAGATGCACACACAAGCCTTCCCTTGGCTTGCCTCCATGCCACCCTTCACGTGTGCCCTTTGAAGTCCACTTCCCGGCTTGCCCTTGGAGCTCTCCTCCCTCGGCTCTCGTCCCTCGGATAGGTCCACCAAGTGTGATTCTCCAAGTCCTGCAAACTCAATCACACAAATCAAATACAACATAACACTCTAACTTTAAACCTATTCGCCCACACATCAAAACCATGATCTTCCAATCATTTAAAGGGCCGATTACCTCAACAATCTCCCCCTTTTTGATGTGTGGCAATATGTTTAAGTTAGAGATAAATAACAGCAATAGCAATGGCAAAAGATAGCAATTGAAACATTATGAGACATAATAACCCTAAGAGGTAACCTCCCCCTTAACCTATGTCCTCTCCACAGTTTCAGTTCTAATCATATTCCAAGTTAAGTTTCCACTTAACAACATCAATAAGAATGTAAGACATATCCGAACCTAAGAGGTACCTCCCCCTTAATCCATGTCTTCTCTCCAAATTTTAACCTTTCAAGGTCTAAGTTAGACAAAATACCTAAAATCATCCATTTTAAGTCAAAATTCTAACTTAAACCGCCCATTCTCCCCCTTTGACACCATCAAAATGATTGTCTCAAGCAACCAAACCCTAGGGTATCAAATGCAGGGATTATTGATTTCTGAATTTTCTCACAGCAGCTGAAAATAGTTGTGCCAGTCGACTGCCCATAGGGCAGTCGACTGATACGCCATCAGTCTGAAATTTCAACTTTTTTGTCGAATTTCAGAAACTCCCAGAAAATTCCAGAAAATTCCAAAAATTGTAAAATTTTGCATACATGTTTGAAATGTTATACTCTATTAGGAAAAAATATTAAACCATATAAAATTTCAAACATGCATGTCTTTTGATAAAAATCCAAAAGTTTTGAAAAACACTACATTTTGTATCAACCTTTGAAACCAATTTTGCAAATATGTGACTTTTAAAAGCATGACACAGTATGTAAAACATAAAATGGTTTTCAAAGTTTTAAAATGTCCAACTATGATCTTTGGCAAGGTGTCCATTGATTAAACACTTGCCTCCCCCATAGTTGGTCTAGTTTTGATATTTTGATACTTTTAATGGTCCAACAATGTGCCACAAGCACAAGTGAGCCAAATGTATCACCCTAATGGATCAAGCACCCTTTTTCAAAGCTAAGGTCTCCAAGTTCATTCTATACTTCTACAAAATACATTCCAAGGCCTCTTCTTAAGGATGAAAACTCCGATTCGGGAAGAGGCTTGGTAAAGATGTCGGCTAGGTTCGACTTTGATTCAACATAGTGTAGTTCTATGTCTCCCCTTGCCACATGGTCTCTAATGAAGTGATGTTTCACTTCAATATGTTTTGTTCTAGAATGGTGAACCGTTATTTTTAGTTAGGTTGATCGTGCTTACATTATCACACAAGACTTTGACCTTGGTGTAATGTAGCTCATAGTCCTCTAAGGTGTGCATGATCCAAAGGAGTTGGGAAACACATCCACCCATTGCCACATATTCTGCTTCCGTTGTTGATAAGGCAACGCATGGTTATTTCCTACTACTCCAACTAACTAAAGAAGACCCAAGGAATTGACACCCTCCACTTGTACTTTTCCTATCTAATTTACAACCCGCATAGTCTGAGTCGGTGTATCCAATTAGATCAACATTAGGGGTTCTAGGATACCAAAGTCCGACATTTAGGGTTCCTTTCACATACCTTAGGATCCTTTTGACTACAATCAAATGGACTCTTTGGCACAAGATTGTACCTAGCACACATACCTACCGCAAAAAGTATGTCGGGTCTACTAGCGGTTAGGTATAGGAGGCTACCAATCATGCTCCTATATTGTTTAGAGTCTACCATTTTGCCTTCAATCACTATCCATTTTCACATTAGTTCCTATGGGTGTAGATGCTTCCTTAGCATGTTCTAAACCAAATTTCTTTAGCATCTCCTTAGCATATTTGGTTTGAAATACATGTGTACCTTCATTAGTTTGCTTAACTTGAAGGCCTAAGAAAAAGGTTAACTCTCCTACAAGACTCATCTCAAATTCATCTTCCATACACTTGATGAATTCTTGTAGGAAGTCATTATTTGTTGACCCAAAAATGATATCGTCTACATAGACTTGGGCAACAAATATGTCCTTATCCTTAGATTTTAGGAACAATGTAGGGTCAATTGTTCCTCTTCTAAACCCCTTAGACACCAAAAATGAAGAAAGCCTCTCATACCAAGCCCGGGGAGCTTGTTTCAATCCATAAGGCTTTCTTAATTTGAATACGTGTCTTGGATATTAGGGTCCTCAAACCCGGGGGGTTGTTCTACATAAACCTCTTCCTTAATGATCCCATTTAGGAATGCCGACTTCACATCCATTTGATGAAGTGTAAACCCATGTGAGCGGCATAGGCTAGTAGAATTCTAATTGATTCTAACCTAGCTACGGGGCATAGGTCTCATCATAATCTAACCCCTCAACTTGATTAAACCCCCTAGCTACCAATCTAGCCTTGTTCCTAGTGATTTTACCTTGGTCATCTAATTTGTTCCTAAAGACCCATCTAGTGGTCACAATGGTACAATCAGTGGGTCTAGGAACTAGCTCCCATACTTCACTTCTCTCAAATTGGTTTAGCTCTTCTTGCATGGCCAAGACCCAATCAACATCTCCCAATGCTTCATCAATGGTCTTGGGTTCTAATTGGGAGATTAGAGCTATTTGGATAGTTTGATCCCTAAATATGACCTAGTCCTTACTCCTTGAGTGACATCACCCACAATTTGGTCAATGGATGATCATGGTGATGTCTCAAGGGTCTAGAGGTTGTAGGTTCATTTACTCCTTCTTCCTCATCCTCTAGTGTGTTTCTTACTCCCCCTTGATCAATGCCCTCCAAATGTAGGTCTTGAAGTCTTTGGGCAAGGGGTTGGACTTCTTCTATATCCTTATCAATAGAAGCCTTTCTAGGGTAAGTACTAGTGGTTCATCAAATTTGATATTTGAGGACTCCTCAATCATTTTGTCCTCTTGTTGTACACTCTGTAACCCCTACTAGTCAATGAATACCCTACTAAGATTCCTTCATCGGCTTTTGACTCAAATTTTCTTAGGTCGTCTTTGGTGTTTAAGATGTAAACTTTACATCCAAAGACTCTAAAATAGTGGACTTGGGGTACTCTTCCATTCCAAAGTTCAAAGGGTGTTTTTCCTAAAAACCTATGTACCAACACTCGTTTTGGATATAGCAAGCGGTGTTAACCGCTTCGCCCAAAAATAGCTAGGAAGAGAATATGCATTAAGCATAGTCCTAGCAGCTTCTTGTAGGGCTCGGTTTTTCCTTCAACTACCCCATTTTGTTGAGGAGTCCTAGGGCATGAAAACTCATGCTTGACCCATTTTCAACACAAAATTGTGTGAAACTAGCGTTTTGGAACTCCCCACCATGGTCACTCCTAATTCGGTTTATTTTGATGTTCTTTTCATTTTCTACCCTTTTACTAAACCTATAAAATTTCTAGGATATCATCCTTATGTTTCAAGAAGTAGACCCAAGTAAACCTAGAAAAGTCATCACTATCACTAAGCAATACTTACTTCCTACAAGTGATGGAGTACTATGACAATCAAATAAGTCTATATGTAAAAGTTCTAAAGGCAATAAAGTGGTAATTAAAGTTTTACCTTTGTGTGATGCTTTGGATTGCTTACCCTCTTGGCATGCATCACACAACTTGTTCTTTTCGTACTTGATCATTGGGAGCCCTTCACCAATTCTTCCTTGGCTACTCTTGCAATGCTCCTCATGTTGACGTGTCCAAGTCTCCGGTGCCACAACCACCCTTCTTCTTCTTTGGACATGAGACACTTAACAACATTGTTAGTAGCATAAGATAGATCAAGATAATACAAGTTTGCTCTCTAAACCCTTCTAATATGATAGTGTTTGAGTCACTTTGCCTTATTACACATTTCTTAGCATGAAATTCTACTCTAAACCTGCATCACATAATTGACTTACACTTAATAAATTAAACTTCATATCCTTAATTAAAGTACCTTATAAATTGAAATAGTGGGAGATACCTCAATTGTGCCCCTACCAATGATCCTTAACTTTCCACTGTTCCCAAAGGAGACCGTCCCTTCTCTAAGTAGCTAATAGTGGTGAACTTACTCACATCTCCGGTCATGTGTCTTGAGCATCCACTATCTACTATCCACAAGGTTGGGGCCTCCTTCACTTTTACCTAAACACGAAAAACACACTCTTTGGTACCCATATT
>JAGFNQ010000463.1:306749-323960 GCA_024364735.1 Boesenbergia rotunda
CACTCCAAACCTTCTCCTTCGCGTGTGCCTTCAGGTCTGCTCCCTTGGCTCGCCTCTTGAAGTCCTCTTCCTCTGGCTATCGTCCCTCGGATGTGCACACAAGCCTTCCCTTGGCTTGCCTCCATGCCACCCTTCACGTGTGCCCTTTGAAGTCCACTACCCGGCTTGCCCTTGGAGCTCTCCTCCCTCGGCTCTCGTCCCTCGGATAGGTCCACCAAGTGTTATTCTCCAAGTCCTGTAAACTCAATCACACAAATCAAATACAACATAATACTCTAACTTTAAACCTATTCGCCCACACATCAAAACCATGATCTTCCAATCATTTAAAGGGTTGATTGCCTTAACATCTGTGACCTTTATCAGTCGACTGGCCAAAGGGCAGTCGATTGGTCCACCCTCACACCTAAGGTTTTCCTTCCCGTGTACACTTCTCTCAGCACACGAACCTTAGGATTCCCTGAGTACAATCACTCAACACTCGTGTTAGTAGGAGCCCTAGAGCCAATTATGTGATGATTGACTAGGGACATTTTGTATCATATTCTATCATTAATAAAGGCATGGTTATTATACTTACTTTGTATTTGTGCCAAATAACTAAGTATAATAATGTCCTTGGGTAGTATGTTCTTATCTACATTATATCGATTGGTTAAATCGATAATGAGATGATGTAGAGAACACTACTCTAAACCATTCCTAGTCAAGTATTAATATTCAAGGACAATATTAATGCATGGAGACTAGCGTGTAGGTCAACTGATGACTTGAGCTCACAAGTCATGGATATGTGATATCAAGTTGACACATGGGTATACATTGGAGAATGTGTACTGAATTGACCCACCATGAGAAAGTTTCATAGATTGTCATATGAGTGCCATAAACTTTCTCATGTGACTATTAGTATGAATAGTCCTTAGACTTGAAGTCACTACGGTTCCCTACATAAGGAGTTATGTACTTTGGTATCGTCAAACGTCAGCCGTAACAGGGTGGACTATAAAGGCGATCACTGGGTGTGTAATCAATTATGCGGAGGGATGTAAGTGATGTAGATGGGATCTATCCCTCCCATATGACGGGAGTGATATCTGTGGGCCCCTTGATCGAGTAGGACTACTAAAACACATAGTCATGCTCAAATGAGTCAATATAAGATATTGAGCTCATTTGTTTGAGTGAGTCTACTCGGGGATCAAGAAACACAAGATTGACTGAGGATGACACGGTCTATGCCTCATTGGTCAATCTAGATATCAAGGATAGAAGGACAAGGTCATACATTATCATAGTCACGAAGGTTTAGTCGGATCTCGACTTTTCTTGTTACTTGGGTAGCAATGATGCATTGCTAGATGTCGCTCATTGTTTATGTGTCTAAATTGTTTAGACGCATTGCCAACGTCGCGAGAACCTATTGGGTCACACACTAAGGACATGATGCTTCGGGAGCCCGAGTTGGGAACTTGGGAGACCTAAGCCCGAGTGGGAACTCGGGAGGTCAGTTAGGGAGCCCGAGTTAGGAACTGGGGAAGTCTGAGCCCGAGTTGGGAACTCGGGAAGTCCGAGCCCGAGTTGGGAACTCGGGAAGTCAAATCGAGAAGTCCGAGTCCGAGTTGGGAACTCAGGAAGTCCGAGCCCGAGTTGGGAACTCGGGAAGTCAGATTGGGAGATCTGCTCGGCAGACTGAGTCGGCACTCAGCAGACTAGGTCGGCACTCGGCAGACTGAGTCGGAGCTCTGCAGACTGGGTCGACACTCGGTAGACTGAGTCGGAGCTCGGCAGACTGGGTCGGAGCTCGGCAGACTGAGTCGGAGCTCTGCAGACTGGGTCGGCACTCCGGCAGACTGAGTCGGAGCTCGGCAGACTGGGTCGGGAGCTCAGCACTCGGCAGACTTGGTCGGGAGACCGGTCGGAGGCCCGAGGGGCACGGTCGGGATTAAAGGGAAATTCATTAAAGTACGTGTTTAATGAAGAGAAAAGAAAATGTTCTTTTCTTGCATGGGAAAGATAAAGAGCCACATGAAAAGATGTGCACTTTATTTGTATTAATGAAGGAAGCCAAAGAGACACAAACCTCTTCATATTCATGGGATGAGTATAAAAGAGGGCTTTGTGACTTTGGATGAGGTCTTCTTCTTCTCCTCTCCTTCTTCCCTTTCTTCTTCCCTCCCTCATCTTCCTCCTTTGGCCGAAACCCTACTGTAGGGTTCTTGGTGTTCTATGAGCTACCTCAAGTTGCTAGCACAACTAAGGTAGCTCTCCCGAAGTTGAGAGATTGTGTCCGTGTAGATACGAGTAGAGGCACAGGCATTTGAATGTACAAGAGATCCGGCACACCTTGGACGAGCGGGATAAGCAAAGGGCACGCTCCAAAGGTATACACTGTAGATAAATCTATTAGATAGATGAACATTGTACGAGTTTTCTTTCGCATAGATCGCTCATGGGTTCTTGTTTCCGCTGCGTTTTTATGATTTTGTGCCGGGAGAACCTAACAACTCGTACCCTTACGACTTAGCTAACTCCTTACCAGCAACCTCGACTATTGTCTTCGCGCCCTCTTCCCGTCCCTCGGATGCACACAAGCCTCCAACTTGCCTCCATGTCATCCTTCACGCCTACCTCGAAGTCCGCGCCCCTCGGCTCATCGTCCCTGCTATCCATAGTCCCTCAGGTACGCACACAAGCCCGCGACTTGTCTCCATGCCACCCTTCACCGTACCGAAGCCGTAAAGCTAAGTCAATATGTGTAACTTGCACACCTTATACACTCAAATACACATATTAAAACACAAGGATAAACCTAACTTAAACCCTTTGCCCAAACATCAAAACACATGGTCACTTTGGACCATAGATTACCCCAACAGAGAAGAAGAGCAATAGATCTGATTCCATGAAAGAAAAGTGATGGAACATAAACGAGGAAAGATGGGAACAATAAAAAATTATCCAGAAACAAACAATTTATAGATATATTATAAGCGATTTTGGTAAACTACACATCTTATTCCGCGCATCCATATATACTCGTTTCTCAATCGATTGATCAATTGACTCCTCAATTGGTGAATCACTTATGACCCTGCCTTAATCGATTGTTTGCATGCCTCAATCGATTGAGGTATACAATTGTTGCATGCCTCATGCTTCAATCGATTGAGGATGACCTCAATCAATTGAAATTTAATCTCGAATCGAGTTGTAGTGTTGTGATAATTGACGGTCGGATTTCAGCCGGAATTTAATCTCGTTCTCTCTAGGGTTCTTCTTTCCCCTATGGATTATAATTTGAGTTGGACTAGATGGCCGTGTATGCACTAGGCGCCCTCGATCATGAGACGCCTCCAATCAATTGGGGTTGATGTCATGCATAATCATGCACAAAAATATTGTGCAGGAGATCATGTTACAAGACCGTCAATTTAGAGTAATAAAAGGAAGGAATAATTAATGGTCCTAATTTGATTTTGGCTTAATCGTATTCACTGATTCTCTTTTATTTTGTGTCTAGATTTTCATATTTACTAGTTCACAAACGTATTGCAACAAATTAACCTGGTGATCGATCTCCCAAACAACAATATGCAATTAATACTCATTTGGTGGTCAATCACATGAGCTTCATGGTGCTGGTCATCATCTCCATGAACTCGTCCATGTCCACCACGCCGTCCTGGTTCTTGTCCACATGCCTCACCATCCTGTCGCACTCCTCCAGGCTACAACTCTCCCCCAACCTCTTCATCATCTTCTGTATGTCCTCCGCGCTTATCCGGCCGTCGCCGTCCTGATCGAACATCCAGAAGGCGCTTTTGATCTCGCTGCTCCTCACCCCGCCCTTCCTGTTCACCTCCATGAACTCCCCGAAGTCCACCACTCCGTCCTTGTTCAGGTCCGCTGCCCACAGCATCCGCTTCGCCTCCTGCGCCGCCTCGCAAACCTTCTTCTTCTCGCCGCTCTGGAGGTGGCACGTGTGCGTCATTTTGACCAGCCGCTCGAGGTCGCCCTCGTCGATCTTATCTTTTCGGTTCGAGATTTTGTCGAACACCTTGCGCATCTCAACCTCGTTCGGCTCGTACCGCACGAACAAATCGGACACCTGCGAGTCTCGCAACGAAGACAGGGATTTTAAGGTTTTCAGCCTCTTGTCCAAGCTGTACCGGAAATCAAGAATTCTCAGCCTGGACATTTTCAAAACGATGTACACTTTTTAACAAGCTAGCTAGCTAGCCAGATTAATGGAAATTTATAAGAACGTACGACGGCTGGCGCTGCATGCATATGCAGATTCCTGAAAGAAGCAGAAAGGTTTGGAGATTCTTATCCTCTGCATAAAGGGATGGCAAAGCTGTGTTCGTGCTCCAGGCCAAACCGAAAGGTAGAACGAAAGATGAAACAGTTGTGGGGGAAAGAGGAAAGCATCAGAATCTCTTGGCAACGTCCACAAGATTAACAAAACGTAATTTGGATACAGAACGCTAGCTGAACTTTTCTTCCAAGGTCAAATATTGGAAATATACGAAGGTCAATGAATATGTTGAAAGTAAATATTGAATTAAATTTAGGAATTGCAGAAAGGACGCAGAGAGTTTTGGAAATTTAACCAAAATTTAACAAAAGGCGCATTATAATTTGGGGAAATTTTCATAAACTCCCCACATACCAATTCAACTTTGCATGCAATCCCCATATAAGTTTTTCTTTGCATGCAGTTTCTGATGGGATTGACAAGACAGTTTGGTGAGTATTATTCGAAGAAAGTTGAGTATAAAAGTTAGAAAATTGAGTAGGTAAGGTTACATCCACCACATCAAAAACCTGTGTACTCAATTTTCACTCTTTTATACTCAAGTTTCACTCTTTTATACTCAATTTTCACTAATGTATACTTAATTTTCATTCTTTCATACTCAATTCATCAGGGAGTAAATGCAAAGAAAAACTTATATGGAGAGTACATGCAAAGATCAAAGGGTTATTGGGGAGTTTTCTGTAATTTACCGTTATAATTTCATAATTATTAGAGAGCATACGTAATAATCTATTCTTCTCATTTTACCCCTGCCAACTTTTACTTTCTAGACGCTATTTTCCAGGACATCTTAGCCACACTTGAATCGTTTGGCTTGAATCATTTTAATTTGAAAATAATTTTGATGATTCGGATGCCTGCAAGGTTCATATTTTTCTCTTTTTCTCTCCAAATGCCAAAATCTAGTGCTATGTTTCAATCGGTGATATCGTCCCCCATCGAAACCCTCTACAAGTGTCTTCATGTGTCCTTCTCAGGCGGTGTCAAGGGTTTTTGATGAAACTCACATAGATCGTCTCTCTGCATTTGAGTTTAGGATTTTGTTTGTCATCAATATTCTCATTTTAGAATGGTGCAAGAAGGTACAACGAGTACATTGTTTCAGTCTCTGCTTCTCAATCATTCATGTCAAAGGTATGTATCATGGACATATTCAAGGAATAATGTGGGCATGATGTCGGAAGATCAGTACTACCACGGGTCTGGTATGATCGCAGATCAAGCCTAACATGGGCTTGTTTTATCGAAGATGAGGACTATTCTATCTAGAATATAGTATAACATTGTAGCACCTCCCTTCGGAGAGCCCTCTAAATAAGCAATAAACCCATATGACCTAAAATGTATTCAATCAAACCTATCCAGGTTAAAACAATACTATTGCTATGCTGGATATATTCAGAACAATGTGCAATTGGATTTGGAAAACCTTCGCCAAATTGAATTTGATTGTTAATAATTTTAATATTAAAAAATTATATCCTTCAATTGATATTGAGCAGAAACGCATTAGAATAATGTGTTAGGTCACTTTAAGGCCCTGTTTACTTGGAGGTAAGGAAAGTAAAACTAGGGAAATTTATCCGTCGAGGAAAATTTTCTAACGTTTACTTCATTAAAAATTTAGAAGGGATGGAAAACATAATCCTTCGATGGATAATTTTGTGAGAAAAAATTATCCCCTCCGAATTGGACGGAAAGTGAACGGAAAGAATAGATCGAAACAAAAAATTACATAAAAATCCAATAGGTTTTTTTGCTTTTTCTCTTCCGCGACTCCTTTGGTCGTGACTCTTTCGCAAGTCCTTCCGCCGCGACTCCATCTTCCTCTGCGACTCCTCTTTATGTGATTGCTCCCTGCCAACACAATTGCTCCACAACCTACATCTTCTGTGATTGCTCCGCGTCGATTCCTCTCCTGCGGTTGCTGCATTACCCTCATCTGTTATTGTGACGAATCCCACAATTGCTATCGCGATTGTTGCTCCCCGCTGACTCATCTCTTGTGATTGCTCCATGGCGAGCATCTATTCATGCGACTGCTCCCGCAATTGCTTCTTCGACTATTTTACGTAGCTGCTGCAATCGTCCTCATCATCTTCTGTGGTAACATGGTATGGCGTTCTTGTCTTCATTTCTTCAGTTCTGATCTAGAAATAATCAAGTTTTTAATCCATTATTCGACAAATGAAGGAAGAAATGCATGCCTAATCAAAGATGTTACTGATCTATATTGATTTCTATCTCCATTTTAACGATCCTGAATATTTTTATATCAGTTTATATTATAATTAATATCAATAGTTAATTGTAGTTGATAAATGCGCATCAAACGAAGAAGACTTATTTGATTTTATTAGGAAAAATATTAGAATATCATGATGTATTATATTGAGTGGGTGTGACTTTAAATTATGCTTCTAATAGGTTAGTAATGTTTAATTTGAATAATGTGATGTTTTGAATATGCTATTGTTAAATCTCTAGATTGTCTTTGAATGGATATTATTTTATATGCATGGATACTGAGGACATAATTATAAATATTTTAAATATTTTTTAAGTTCAATAAAGAATTTTAAATTTTTTAATAAAAATAAAAAGCGTATTTTAGATAATATATTATTTTATTTTCTTTCTTTTATTATAAATAAATGAGATAATGGATTGATCACATTCATCTTCCTCGATAAAGTAAATAAGCATATCACATAAAGAATTCCTTTCCATTTCCCTACAGAATTCTTTACCCTATGGATTCCTTTCTTTCCTTAATTCACATCGTGAAGTAAACAGAGCATAACAGTTTGTTTAGAGCATCCACAATGAAAGAAAGACATTATAAGTCTGTTCGTTTAGATTGATACATAACAATGATCAAACAAACCTCCTTTGATATTTTCTTGGATATACAAAATATGCAGCATATTTGTTGGATATTGGTCAATATATTTCAAAATAAGGATTTAACATCTGAAACCTTTAGATTCTCATATACAACTTCTAGTTGTAAAATTTAAGCACAAAGTAGTAAGTATTTTCGTAAAATTAAATAGTTTGAGAAACTTAATATTTTTTCATTTTATACAGTGAAAAATATATCACAGAAGATAATTAATCATTTTAGAATTTTAAGTGTACAAGTTGTCTTCACTATAAGAGATGTGTCTTTATTGCTTGGTATTATAGACCAAGGTGTTTTAGTTTTTATGAATTCAACTAAAGCATCGGATGGTCTCTTTCTTGCCCACTTCGCAAATAAAAAAGAACATACTAGTGTTGGAACTTGGATGGCTAGAGAAGGGGGGTGAATATAGCCAGACACAAACTTCTTTCACTTTAGGGTTTCTCTGCACTTCAAGGTTAGTAGCACAGCAGCGGAAACAAAGAAAACAAATAGAAATGTGCAAAAACGAAGAGCAAACCAAAACGCTAACAAGGATCGTTTACAAGGTTCGGGGATAACTTGCCCCTACTCCTTGGCGTGCCCTTAAGGTGGGCGATCCCTTGATCGTCGACAGATCAAGCCCCGAAAAATCTGGATAGAATGCAACCTCCTTCTCGGTGGAGTAACCTCTTCACAGCGTTTCAAGATGAATGAAGTATTAAGTACAGGAAACACAAGAAGGAACCTTACTGAGCACTTAGAACCGCAAGAACACAAGCAAACTCCTCACCGAGCTCCACTCAGCACAGATCTCACGCAAGAACTTCCTTCTTCGTGTCTTCTTGCTGATGGACTCGCCAAGCTGCTTGTTTCTTCCAAGTCCTCAAGTGTCAGCTCAAGATTCACAGTCGCTTCAATGGATCAGAATGATGCACAAGAAGATAGATCAAGTGTTGCTGCAATAGAGAACATCTCTTCTCTTCATCGCCAGCCCACACTTAACCCAGCTGCCCAAACGCCAGGTTACAAACGCTCCACTCAGCTCCCAGCTACCCACCTAGAACTGCCCAGCTATCTCTGACCTCCTCTAGACTCACTGAACTCTCCTCAGTCGAGCCCCAGCCCCAGGTCAGCTTCCAACCATTGCCAGCAGCGCCCGTTGCAACCTGCGATGGAAACCTGTCAAACCTGCTCAACGGAAAGCCTCCCATTGACTCTCCTCCAATGTTTGAACCATCCCTGTAAAGCATGCACACTTCAACAGAAGCTTAGCAAAACATATCAAATGAAATCAGCAATGTATCAGAGAATCGGCAGAGAAAACAGACGCGATTAGAGCGTCTGACAGTGAATTTGAATTAAAGTTATGCTCCTGATCGGTCCCCAGACCGATCAGGATGTGGCCTGATCGGTCACCAGACCGATCCAACAGTCTGCTGCACACTCCTGATAGGTCCCCAGACCTATCCAGCAGTCTGCTGCACACTCCTGATCGGTCCCCAAACCAATCAGGATGTGGCCTGATCGGTCACCAGACCAATCAGGGTGTGGCCTGATCAGTCTGGGGACCGATCAGGGCACTTCTTGACCAATCAAGATCCAACCTGATCGAACATAAAGAGGAGCTCGCGAAATTTGATCGTTCACCAGAACGATCTGAATAGTATCCCTGATCGGTCACCAGACCGATCAGGAGTCGATCAGTAAGGTTCCCAATCTCACTGTATACTCCCTGATCGGTCACCAGACCGATCAGACATAGCTGGATCGGTCACCAGACCGATCCTCGAGGGAACTTCGTACCAACTTCCCTGATCGGTCACCAGACCGATCCAGGCAAGGTCAAATCTCCTCTAAGTCACGAGAACAAGCTTCCAGCCCTTCTCTGACTCGTTCTTAGTCCCCCGGACCAAGACTCCGTGCCCAGTTTCACTCACTGGGACTTCAACCTAGCCCTCCAAGCTAGGACCTGGCCCTCCAAGCCAGGATTTCAAACACCTGACTTCACTCTCTAGGACCCGGCTTCACTCACCGGGATTTCAACCTAGCTTCACTCACTAGGATTTCAACCACCTGGCTTCACTCACCAGGACCCGGCTTCACTCACCGGGATTTCAACCTAGCTTCACTCACTAGGATTTCAATCACCTGGCTTCACTCACTAGAACCCAGCTTCACTCACTGGGATTTCAACCTAGCTTCACTCATTAGAATTTCAATCACCTAGCCCTCCAAGCTAGGACTTTTCCACACCTAACCCTCCAGGTTAGTACTTTTCACACCTAGCCCTTCAAGCTAGGACTTTTTCACACCTAACCCTCCAAGTTAGGACTTTTCACACCTAGCCCTCCAAGCTAGGACTTTTTCACACCTAACCCTCCATGTTAGGATTTTCACACCTAGCCCTCCAAGCTAGGACTTTTTCACACCTGACCCTCCAAGTTAGGACTTTTCACATGCCAGCGTGCGATCTCCCGATCCACCTGGACTTAATCCGAATTCAACTAAACTTGAATCAAACTTAAATCCGTGTCAAACACCAAAACAACAATCAAGGTCAGACTGCATCAACAACTAGATCAAGAAGTAGGAGTTGCTTAAATTTTATTCCTTGAAGTAGATGATGATATTTTAATATTTTACAAATTCGACATTTTGTATATATTTGTTTGTGTCTTATTTTCTTCAGGTATATATAAGATTCCTTTAAGTCTTATAGATATAGTAAATGATTTTGACAACCTTGATAGATTCAACTGGTTGAAGTCATTCATAAATTTATGGCTCCATAATTACTTAAAATTGGGAACATATTTTCATCAACTCAAACAAATCAATCTAACACTACACTCTCTTACCTAAAGGGATTTATTAGACTTCTGATTGTGAGTTTATTTTTATTGTTAAATTTGATAATATTTTATAGATATTTATAAATATGTAACACTTGTTATGAAGAATTGGGCATGCTTTCTCGAGCATGTTCCAATTTAGAAATCATACAATATTGAAGGAGCACGAATAAACAAGAAGAGAAATATTCCTTCACATATTAGTAAGATGAGAGCCTTGCTCAATCGAGTATCATATAAAGAAGTAAATATTGAAGTTTGTTACTAACTTAGGTTAATATGCAATTTTTAATATTTGTTTGTAGAATTTGACAAGTTATGATTGAACTAATCCTTATCCAACATAAAAATACATTAGTTGAAAACTTGGATTTTGTTGATGATACTCAATATCTAATAGGGATATCACAATTAGATAACACAAAAGCTAGATTCTAAAAATAATGAATGTCATAATTGTGTCATTCAAGAAAATTGAATTAAGGAGCTAATATTGGAGAATATGCATTGGAATGAAAGGTGTTAGTGATATGAGAGAAGTGTCCTAAGGCAATCGCCTTATGATTGTAATCATTTATTTTAACAAATGAATATTCACTATTTGAGTATACATGTTTATGTATTTGATTGAGATCTTAAACTCATTTACTGAATGTCCGCAATACAATTCACAGCATGAGAGAATTTGTGATGAATTCACAACTAGTGATTATCTCTACATGTGCAATTGTGAAGTATTGAAATTGTCCCTAGTCGATGAATTGATAAATACGGACACTATCAATTCTGTTGAGATTAGCATGGGTTATTCTCTAATCAGCTGATTCTCACTGGCTGGTGACATTGGGATGTCCAGAGATAAACATGAATGCTAGTTAAGAGAACTAGTTCATTGGAGTGACTAACTGTAAAACTTCATATGGTAATCTACATATAGATATGTCAATGAAGTTCTTACTGTATCTTAAGTGCGATGCTCCTTTGACTTGCGGTGTTCAAGTCATCTTGGTCATGAAGACTTATACTTTGACATCTTAAGCAAGCATCTCCAAGGAGGTATGGACCCAGGATGGTTGGGTATAAGCCGAAGTGCCCGAAGATGTTTGAACAGCCTACAAAGGATTCACCACTCCTTGCGAGGGGATGTATACCCAAGGCCTATCGTCGGATTGTTACTCGAAGCCTCTGGCCAGAGCATGACATGTTCAGAGTATGAATCTCTTAAATACATGAGAGTAATTAGAATCCGTATGACGAGAAAAATATTACTTGGGCTAGGTGTGATGTAGTCAGCCTAGTGGGGACTGACACACATAGACCGTGTCCTGAACCAAGTGGGTATAAGATGGTGAAGGGAATGGGGCACAATTCATTATAGCTGCTGAAGGGTTTCAGAATTGTTTTTGAGGTTAACCGTTGATCTTTCGATTAATTGGGGATCATGATGTACTACTAGGTGCCACTCATGATCGTTCTATAATTGGTTAATTATAGACGGCCAACATAAATCGAAAGCCTATTTAGTCACACGCACTACGAGTAATCCGAGGGATTTAAAACGAGTTGAAAATTGGATTTTCCGATCAAGAGAGATAAGTCGAATCTGAATTTTTCAGAGACGCATCGGAAGCATAAAATGGCTAAGTCTTTTGAAGGCTTATTGGACGAATTAAATAAGTTTAATTCATATGATCTTGGCTTGGGTTTGGTCGGCCAAAGAGGGTCCCTACCCTCTTTGTTTGGCCGGCCACATTAAAAGGGAGAACCAAATTGTTTAGTTCAAGTTATAAAATAAACCAAGTATGGTTTGTTTTATAAAATTATGGATAATATAAATTTTATAAACCGAGGTTTGGTTTATTATTTTCATGGAAATTAAAATAAACTTTGAATAGTTTATTTTATTTTATAAAATCAATTATGAATTAATTTTTCCATGATAAGAAAAATTTATATAATAAATTTCTTGAGAAAATTTATTCCATAAGAAAAGGGAGACATAGTTGTTTTTATTATAAATTAAATTATGATAAAACTTGGCATGATGGAATAAATCATAGAAAAATTTATATGATAAATTTCTTATGAAAATTTATTCCATAAAAAGGAGACTTGGCGGTTGAGAGGCTACTATATAAAGGAACCAAGGCAAGGCTTGGAATTCAATCTAAGAGATCTAGAAATAAGTCCTCTCTCTCTCTCCTTCTCTCCCTCTCCCTCCTCTAGTGCCGCCGGCCCTAAAAGGAGAACCCCTTTTGCCGTGAGCTTCAGCCACCACCAAGCAGCTGCCGAAGAAGAAGAAGAAGCGGGCGTAACTCCTTCCTTCCTCCCGGAATCTTGATTTCGTTCTTCGTTTGGTGGTTAGTCTTCCCATCTCTCTCTTGGTATTCTTGTCGTGCCTTTGGAGAATCTAGTAGTTCTTGTCGGCACGAAACTCGTGGCTTTACGAAGTCATCCGGAAGAAAACTCGGCGTGGACGCGAATATAGGCGGAGCTTCCAAGAGACGCTTACGGTTGGATCTCGTCCCTTCCTTCGAGTTACGCGAGGTATTAAGTAAATTAGTTTACTTTCTGTAAAATTTTAATGTATGATCATGTCTACACAACATTAGGATGCATGCTAGATGTGTGGTTAAATAATTTGAGAAATTATTTATGCTAAATCTTCTGCTGCACGTAATTAAATTTTAAAATTACGAACCCACGTCCATGTCAACATGCACCTGGTCCCAACAGTGGTATCAGAGCCGGTTAGTGTTCGATATAATTATATAATTGTTTTGCGGAAAACTTTATCATGATCTCAATTTTGAAAAAATTTTCAATTATGGAAACTTTCCAATTATGGTTAATTTTAGATTTAGGAATTTCAAAGTTTGGAAATTCTCATGAAATTTCGCAAAATTTTGAAATATCCCTATTTCTAAAATTTTATGATAATTATGGAAGCTTTTCATTTTTGGAAACTTTCCAATTTTGGAAATTTCCTATTTTTGGAAATACGTAAGTTTTCTTTGTACCAGAAACTTACAATTATTCTGAAATTTTTATTTTTGGAAACTTTCCATTTATGGAAAGCTCGCAATTTTGGACACTTTCTTTCGAGAAAGTCTAGACAAATTATGGAATATTAATTGGCATTTAAATTCATAATTAGAAATTAAATTATTTACAAAATTCTTTATTTTAGATTGAGCCTCGGGGAGCCGTCCAATTAAAGTTAGTTGTTATAATTAAATTTCCTAAATTGAATTTAAATTGTCAAATGTTTAATTTGGATTGAGCCTCGGGGAGCCGTCCAAATTATATTATCAATAAATTCTTATTTTGGATTGAGCCTCGGGGAGCCGTCTAAGTTATTTATTGATATTAATTTTCCATATATAAAATATGTGATCAAATCTTAGAAATTTTTGAGGTGATTCTCAAACGATGATTTCCTTATTTGATTTAAGAGATGATGCTCTTACATATTATTGTCTCCAAAATTAATTAGGAAAATTGTTTCCTATAGAGTATATTTCCTTAAATAAGATTTTCATGAAAATAATATGTGGTTGAATTAAGGGAATCTGCCTCTTAATTTAATAATATTTGATTTAGAGAAATCAAAGTCTTAAACATATTATTTCCGAAATTGATTATGACAATTTAGGAAATTATTTCCCAAAACAATTCCTTGAATAAAGTGTGAAATTAGAATTAGGAAATCCGGTTCCTAATTCAATTAATGAGACTTGATAAATTAAGTCACATACATACTTTATTAAGGAAATCGTTAGAACATGACATAATTATATGTCATGAATGTGTTTAAAAGAAAAGGATGAGACCCAAAACCCCTTACAAAATATTAAGGCCAACACCTTCCATTAATATAGTTAGAACCGGAGTTTTGTTTCTCGTTTGGGTTGATGGACACATCCATGCTCGGCTTGAACCTCGACATGTTCAAACCATGGAATTAGTTTATGATTAATATAGTTGGAGTCAGAGGTCAATCCTTAGTTTTGGTTGTTGGACACATCCAAGCCTGACTAAACGGTTGAATGAGCTCCAACCACATTAAAACTATTTCTTGATTAATGGGTCAGCCTTAAGCTTGGAGCATTGATTTGTTGTGCCACAGCCAAGGTCGATGTAAAGAGAGGTGCAGTTGGGTGTTATGTATATTGTTGCATACTTGTTAATGAGTTAACAACCCAATGATTTATGCAAACATTCAATTAGTTGATAGCATAAAGTGATAGTTACATATATGTGATGTGTAATCGGTATAATTACCTACCTTCATAGCTAATAATAACTTGATGGCCACAGCCATGGTTGTTCTTATCTATGGTTGGATATCAACCTATTTGGAGATGTTCCTACGATCTCCCGAATTGATAAAAAGGGTTATTCAATTCGAAAAATTAAATAGGATTTAATTAATGTATATTGATGCATTCTTTATCATTCTTCTCACATAAGCTCAATTTGTATTTCTAGGATAATCACTCGATCATGTTTTCTCTGAATTTGCGTTCCATTTTGGACACCAATAAGCTGACTGGGCCAAACTTCATGGACTGGCTTCGAAACCTGAGGATAGTCCTCAAGGCAGAAAAGCTTGCTTATGTCCTTGAAGATCAACTTCCCAACCGTCCTCCAGAAGATGCAACTCCAGACCAGTTAGTGGCCTATCAGAAACATGTGACCGATTCTGAACTTGCGAGTTGCATCATGTTAGCCGCTATGGTACCTAAGCTGCAAAAGCAGCATGAGCATATGGATGCTTATACCATCATCTTCCATCTTCATGAGCTGTTTGACGAGCAGGCGAGATCCGAAAGGTTCGAGGTCTCCAGACTCCTCTTCACCTCTAAGATGCAGGAAGGCACTTCTGTCTCACAGTTTGTGTTGAAGATGTTGGGGTACATTAAGCGACTAGGCGCACTCGGTTTTGCAATGGATCACGAGCTAAGTATTGACTTAATTCTGCATTGTTTGCCCAAAAGTTACTCACAATTTGTGATTAACTATCGGATGAACAAGCTGGAGACTACCATTCCTGAGTTGCTCAACCTGCTGAAGACTATAGAGCCTTCTGTGAAGCAGGATCAGAAGACGGTACTGTTAGTTGGTTCCTCGAAGAAAGGTTCTAAGAGGAAGGCCAAGGAACAGAATAAGGGAAAGAAGAAAAAGGCCAAAAAGACTGAAAAGACACCAAAAGGCACTTGCCATCACTGCGGCAAGGAGGGTCACTGGCGAAGAAACTGCAAGGTTTATCTTGAGTCCTTGAAGAAGAAGGCATCTGATGCCCCATCCTCTTAAGGTATCTTCGTTATTGAATGTCACTCTATTTCCTCAACCACCTGGGTACTTGATACTGGGTGTAGCTCACAAATATGTAATGACATACAGGGGCTAAGGAATAGAAGAAGACTCGTCAAGGGAGAAGCGAATTTGCGAGTTGGAAATGGAGCAAAGATTGCTGCTGTTGCCATCAGAACATATTTGCTAAAACTCCCTACTGGACGTGTCTTAGAATTGGATAATTGTTATTTTGTTCCTTCGTTAATAAAGAACATTGTATCTATTTCATGCTTGAATGAAAAGGGTTATCATTTAACTTTTAGTAACAATTGTTGTTACATAACTTTAAATGGTGTTCTTTATGGGACCGGAACTTTGTGCAATGGTATCTACACTTTAGATTTATCCGGTGACGTTTTCAATATCGAAGTTAGCAACAAATGTGCTCGAATAGATAATCAAATAGACTCCTATACGTGGCATTGTCGTCTTGACTATGTAAGTAAGAAACGCATGACCAAATTACACCGATGTGGAATTCTGGAATCATTTGAACCCGGTTCATTTGATACATGTGAATCATGCTTAAAAGGCAAGATGGTCAAATTTCTCTTTTTCGAAAAAGGTAAACCAGTGGTAGAATTGCTTGGTCTAATACATACTGATGTATGTGGATTAATGTCAACTCTTGCACAAGGAGGCTATAGCTACTTCATTACCTTTATCGATGATCACTCACGATTCGGTATGTGTTCTTAATGAAACACAAATCTGAAGCTTTTGAGAAATTCAAAGAGTTCAAAAATGAAGTGGAGAAACAGCTTGGCAAAAGTATTAAGATACTTCGATTCGATCGGGGTGGTGAATACTTAAGTCAAGAGTTTCAAGATTATCTTAGGGACAATGGGATATTGTCTCAATGGACTCCGCCATATACACCATAGTATAATGGTGTATCTGAGAGGCGTAACCGAACCTTGATGGACATTGTTAGATCTATGATGAATCATGCAACTCTTCCAAAATCCTTTTGGGGCTATGCGTTTAAGACACCTGTTAATTGCTAAACAGAGTCCCGACCAAGGTAGTCTCTACTACTCCATATGAGACGTGGAATAGTAAGAAACCTCATTTATCTCACCTAAAGATATGGGGTTGTCCTGCTTATGTAAAGCGGACTATATCAGACAAATTGGATGCTAAGTCTGATAAATGTCTATTTATTGGATACCCTAAGGAAACGAAGGGTTACCAATTCTATCATCCCTTAGAACAAAAGGTGTTTGTTTCAAGGCATGTTGTATTTCTAGAAAAAGAATTTCTTTTACAAGAAAACAGTGGGAGTAGCATTGAACTTGAAGAAGTTCAAGAAACTCCAATAGACATTATAGAGACACCTAGTCTAGACCCACAACCGATAACTCATAATGATGAGCAATCAGTTGAACCTAAAACAACATCACTTCTTCGTAGGTCTGATAGGACACGCAATATTCCAGAGAGATATAGATTTCTCATAAGTGAATCGAACGACGTGTTACTCATTAATAATGACGAACCTATCAATTATGAAAATGTTCTGAATAATTCAGAAAGGGATAAATGGCTTGAAGCCAAGAAGTTGGAAATGGATTCCATGTACAAAAATCAAGTATGGGACTTGGTTAACCCACCTGAAGGGATTAAGCCCATAGGGTGCAAGTGGGTTTTCAAGAAGAAAACTGACATTGAAGGTAATGTTGTTACCTTTAAGGCTAGATTCTGTTGGGACGGGGTGCATGTTGACATGGATACGGGTTCGTAATTTTAAAATTTAATTACGTCCAGCGGAAGGTTTAGCATAAATAATT
>JAGFNQ010000463.1:338350-372093 GCA_024364735.1 Boesenbergia rotunda
GATCTAACCATGTCCATCAAGGTTCGGTTACGCCTCTCAGATACACCATTATGCTGTGGTGTATATGGCGGAGTCCATTGAGACAATATCCCATTGTCCCTAAGATAATCTTGAAACTCTTGACTTAAGTATTCACCACCCCGATCGGATCGAAGTATCTTAATACTTTTGCCAAGCTGTTTCTCTACTTCATTTCTGAACTCTTTGAATTTCTCAAAAGCTTCAGATTTGTGTTTCATCAAGAACACATACCCGAATCGTGAGTGATCATCGATAAAGGTAATGAAGTAGCTATAGCCTCCTTGTGCAAGAGTTGACATTGGTCCACATACATCAGTATGTATTAGACCAAGCAATTCTCCCACTGGATTACCTTTTCCGAAAAAGGGTAATTTGGCCATCTTGCCTTTTAGGCATGATTCGCATGTATCAAATGAACCGGGTTCAAATGATTCCAGAATTCCACATCGGTGTAATTTGGTCATGTGTTTCTTGCTTATATGGCCAAGACGACAATGTCACGTATAGGAGTCTATTTGATTAACTATTGGAGCACGTTTGTTGCTAACTTCGATATTGAAAATGTCACCGGATAAATCTAACGTGTAGATACTATTGCATAAAGTTACGGTCCCATAAAGAACATCATTTAAAGTTATGTAACAACAATTGTTACTAAAAGTTAAATGATAACCCTTTTCATTCAAGCATGAAATAGATACAATGTTCTTTATTAATGAAGGAATAAAATAACAATTATCCAATTCTAAGACACGTCCAGTAGGGAGCTTTATCAAATATGTTCCGATGGCAACAGCAGCAATCTTTGCTCCATTTCCAACTCGCAGATTCGCTTTTCCCTTGACGAGTCTTCTTCTATTCCTTAGCCCCTGTATGTCATTACATATATGTGAGCTACACCCAGTATCAAGTACCCAGGTGGTTGAGGAAATAGAGTGACATTCAATAACGAAGATACCTGAAGAGGATGGGGGCATCAGATGCCTTTTTCTTCAAGGACTCAAGATAAACCTTGCAGTTTCTTCGCCAGTGACCCTCCTTACCACAGTGATGGCAAGTGCCTTTTGGTGTCTTTTCAGTCTTTTTGGCCTTTTTCTTCTTTCCTTTATTCTGTTCTTTGGCCTTCCTCTTAGAACCTTTCTTCGAGGAACCAACTAACAGTACCGTCTTTTGATCCTGCTTCACAGAAGGCTCTATAGTCTTCAGCAGGTTGAGCAAATCAGGAATGGTAGTCTCTAGTTTGTTCATCTGATAGTTCATCACAAATTGTGAATAACTTTTGGGCAAACAATGCAGAATTAAGTCAATACTTAGTTCATGATCCATTGCAAAACCGAGTGTGCTCAGTCGCTCAATGTACCCCAACATCTTCAACACAAACTGTGAGACAGAAGTGCCTTCCTGCATCTTAGAGGTGAAGAGGAGTCTGGAGACCTCGAATCTTTCGGATCTCGTCTGCTCGTCAAACAGCTCATGAAAATGGAAGATGATGGTATAAGCATCCATATGCTCATGCTGCTTTTGCAGCTCAGGTACCATAGCGGCTAACATGATGCAACTCGCAAGTTCAGAATCGGTCACATGTTTCTGATAGGCCACTAACTGGTCTGGAGTTGCATCTTCTGGAGGACGGTTGGGAAGTTGATCTTCAAGGACATAAGCAAGCTTTTCTGCCTTGAGGACTATCCTCAGGTTTCGAAGCCAGTCCATGAAGTTTGGCCCAGTCAGCTTATTGGTGTCCAAAATGGAACGCAAATTTAGAGAAGACATGATCGAGTGATTATCCTAGAAATACAAATTGAGCTTATGTGAGAAGAATGATAAAGAATGCATCAATATACATTAATTAAATCCTATTTAATTTTTCGAATTGAATAACCCTTTTTATCAATTCGGGAGATCGTAGGAACATCTCCAAATAGGTTGATATCCAACCATAGATAAGAACAACCATGGCTGTGACCATCAAGTTATTCCTAGCTATGAAGGTAGGTAATTATACCGATTACATATCACATATATGTAACTATCACTTTATGCTATCAACTAATTGAATGTTTGCATAAATCATTGGGTTGTTAACTCATTAACAAGTATGCAACAATATACATAGCACCCAACTGCACCTCTCTTTACATCGACCTTAGCTGTGGCACAACAAATCGATGTTCCAAGCTTAAGGCTGACCCATTAATCAAGAAATAGTTTTAATATGGTTGGAGTTCATTCAACCGTTTAGTCAGGCTTTGATGTGTCCAACAACCAAAACTAAGGATTGACCTCTGACTCCAACTATATTAATCATAAACTAATTCCATGGTTTGAACATGTTGAGGTTCAAGCCGGGCATGGATGTGTCCATCAACCCAAATGAGAAACAAAACTCCAGTTCTAACCATATTAATGGAAGGTGTTGGCCTTAATATTTTGTAAGGGGTTTTGGGTCTCACCCTTTCTTTTCTAAGCACATTCATGACATATAATTATGTCATGTACTAACGATTTCCTTAATAAAGTATGTATGTGACTTAATTTATCAAGTCTCATTAATTGAAATAGGAACCGGATTTCCTAATTCTAATTTCATACTTTATTCAAGGAATTGTTTTGGGAAACTATTTCCTAAATTGTCATAATCAATTTCGGAAATAATATGTTTAAGACTTTGATTTCTCTAAATCAAATCTTATTAAATTAAGAGACAGATTCCCTTAATTCAACCACATATTATTTTCATGAAAATTTTATTTAAGAAAACTCTATAGGAAACTATTTTCCTAATTAATTTTGGAGACAACAATATGTAAGAGCATCACCTCTTAAATCAAATAAGGAAATTATCGTTTGAGAATCACCTCAAAATTTCCAAGATTTGATTATATATTTTATTTATGGATTTATTAATTACACCAAAATATTTTCTTTGGATGGCTCCCCGAGGCTCAGATACCCAAAAAAAAGGAATTTGTTGTAAATCTAATTTGGTCCGCTCCCCGAGGCGTAACCAAATTAAACATGACAATTTTATTCAAAATTAGGAAATTAAATTATAACAACTAACTTTAAATTGGACGGCTCCCCGAGGCTCAATCCAAAATAAAGAATTTTGTTGATAATTTAAAACCAATTCGAATTTAATTGTCAATTAATGATCCATAAATTTGTCTAGACTTTCTTTGAAAAAAGTGCCCAAAATTGCGAGATTTCATAATAGGTTTTCAGAATAATTGTAAGTTTCTGGTACAAAGAAAACTTACATATTTACAAAATTAGAAAATTTCCAAAATTGGAAAATTTCCAAAATAGGAAATTTCCAAATTGGAAAGTTTCCAAAAATGGGAAGTTTTCACAATTATCATAAAATTTCATAAACTAGGATATTTCAAAAGTTTGCGAAATTTCATGAGGATTTCCAAACTTTGAAATTCCTAAGTCTAAAATATATCATAATTGGAAAGTTTCCATAATTGGAAAATTTTCCAAAATTGAAATCATGACAAAGTTTTCCGCAAAACAATTATATGATTATGTCGAATACTAACCGGCTCTGATACCACTGTTGGGAACGGGTGCATGTTGACATGGATACGGGTTCGTAATTTTAAAATTTAATTACGTGCAGCGGAAGGTTTAGCATAAATAATTTCTCAAATTATTTTAACCACGTATCTAGCATGCAACCTTATGTTGTGGAGACATGATCATACATTTAAAATTTTGCAGAAAGTAAACTAATTTACTTAATACCTCGCGTAACTCGTAGAAAGGGACGAGATCCAACCGTAGCGTCCCTTGGAAGCTCCGCCTCTATTCGCGTCCACGCCGAGTTTTCTTCGGGATGACTTCGCAAAGCCACGAGTTTCGTGCCGACAAGAACTACTAGATTCTCCAAAGGCACGACAAGAATACCAAGAGAGAGATGAAAAACTAACCACCAAACGAAGAACGGAATCAAGATTCCGGGAGGAGGGAAGGAGTCGCGCCCGCTTCTTCTTCTTCTTCGGCTTCTTCTTGGTGGTGGAAGCTCACGGCAAAGGGGGAGGGCTCTAGGGCCGGCGGCACTAGAAGAGGGAGAGGGAGAGAAGGAGAGGGAGAGAGGCTAGGCAAGAATCCTTGATCTCTTGGATTAATTTCCAAGACTTGCCTTGGTACCTTTATATAGTAGCCTCTTAATCGCCAAGTCTCCTCTTAACGGAATAAATTTTTCATAAGAAATTTATTTTATAAATTTTTCTATGAATTATTCCGTTATGCCAAGTTTTATTATAACTTAATTTATAATAAAAACAACCATGTCTCCCCTTTTATTATGGAAAGAAATTTCTTTATATAAATTTCTTTATCATGGTAAATCAATCCATTATTGATTTTATAAAATAAAATAAACCAATCCAAGGTTTATTTTAATTTTCATGAAAAATAAATTTCTTTATATAAATTTCTTTATACAAATTTCTTTATCCATAATTTTATAAGACAAACCACGTGCGGTTTATTTTATAAATTTGAACCAAACAATTTGGTTCTTCCCTCTTATTGTGGCCGGCCAAACAAAGAGGGTGGGGACCCTCTTTGGCCGACCAAACCCAAGCCACGATTTCATGAATTAAACTCATTTAATTCGTTCAATAAGTCTTCAAAAGACTTAGCCATTTTATGCTTCCGATGCGTCTCTAAAAAATTCAGATTCGACTTATCTTTCTTGATCGGAAAATCCAATTTTCAACTCGTTTTAAATCCCTCGGACTACTCGTAGTGCGTGTGACTAAATAGGCTTTCGATTTATGTTGGCCGTCTATAATTAACCAATTATAGAACGATCATGAGTGGCACCTAGTAGTACATCATGATCCCCAATTAATCGAAAGATCAACGGTTGACCTCAGAAACTATTCTAAAACCCTTCAGCAACTTTAATGAATCGTGCCTCATTCCCTTCACCATCTTATACCCACTTGGTTCAGGACATGGTCTATGTGTGTTAGTCCCCACTAGGCTGACTACGTCACACCTAGCCCAAGTAACGTTCTCTCGTCCTACGGATTCTAATTACTCTCATGTATTTAAGAGATTCATACTCTGAACATGTCATGCTCTGGCCAGAGGCTTCGAGTAACAATCCGACGATAGGCCTTGGGTATACATCCCCTCGCAAGGAGTGGTGAATCCTTTGTAGGCTGTTTAAACATCTTCGGGCACTTCGGCTTATACCCAACCATCCTGGGTCCACACCTCCTTGGAGATGCTTGCTTAAGATGTCAAAGTATAAGTCTTCATGACCAAGATGACTTGAACACCGCAAGTCAAAGGAACATCGCACTTAAGCTGCAGTAAGAACTTCATTGACATATCTATATGTAGATTACCATATGAAGTCTTACAGCTAGTCACTCCAATGAACTAGTTCCCTTAACTAGCATTCATGTTTATCTCCGGACATCCCAATGTCACCAGCCAGTGAGAATCAGCTGATTAGAGAATAACCCATGCTAGTCTTAACGGAATTGATAGTGTTCGTATTTATCAATTCATCGACTAGGGACAATTTCAATACTTTACAATTGCACATGTAGAGATAATCACTAGTTGTGAATTCATCACAAATTCTCTCATGCTGTGAATTGTATTGCGGACATTCAGTAAATGAGTTTAAGATCTCAATCAAATACACGAACATGTATACTCAAATAGTGAATATTCATTTATTAAAGTAAATGATTACAATCATAAGGTGATTGCCTTAGGACACTTCTCTCATATTACTAACAAGTGGCAAAAGGATATCGTCAGAAACTAGGAATTGATTATGACGAAACCTATTTGCCAGTAGCTTTGCTTAAATCCATTCGGATGCTCCTGGCCATAGCAGCTCATTATGATTATGAGATATGGCAAATGGATGTGAAAACAGCTTTCCTTAATGGAAACCTGCTTGAGGATGTATACATGATACAACCTGAAGGTTTCACAACGGTTGATAAAACCAAAGTATGCAAGCTTCTACGATCCATATATGGACTAAAGCAAGCATCCAGGAGCTGGAACATCCATTTTGATGAGACAATCAAAGAGTTTAATCTCACAAAATCCTGACGAACCTTGTGTGTACAAGAAGGTTAGTGGGAGTGCAGTCGTATTCCTAATGTTATATGTCGATGACATATTACTTATAGGAAATGATATATCAGTCTTACAGTCGGTTAAAATTTGGTTATCCAAAACTTTCTCCATGAAAGACCTGGGAGAAGCAACCTATATCCTTGGGATTAGAATCTATAGAGTTCGATCAAAACGATTGCTTGGTCTTTCACAGTCTACATATATAGACCGAGTGCTAAAAAGGTTTAGCATGTCGAAATCCAAGAAAGGTTACCTTCCCATCAGGCATGGGATCAACCTTTCAAAGTCTATGTGTCCGCGCACAGAAGACGAGACGATTTGCATGAATAAGATTCCTTATGCATCCGCGATAGGATCTATCATGTATGCTATGTTATGTACTAGGCCCGATACATCATATGCTCTGAGCATCACAAGAAGATACCAATCTGATCTAGGAATGGATCATTGGGCGGCTGTCAAGACAATCCTTAAGTACTTAAGAAGAACTAAGGATGTATTCTTAATATATGTAGAAGGTGATATGATAATACGTGGGTATACAGATGCCAATTTCTAGACAGATAAGGATAACTCCAAATCTAAGTTCGGATACGTATTTATTCTAAATGGAGGCGCAATATGTTGGAAGAGTTCGAAGCAAGACACTGTAGCGGATTTTACCACGGAAGCGGAATATATTGCAGCTTCGGAAGCAGCAAAGGAAGCAGTTTGGATCAAGAAGTTTGTCATAGAACTTGGTGTGGTTCCAACCATTGATGAAGGAATACTGGTTTACTGCGACAACAATGGAGCTATTGCACAAGCAAAGGAACCAAGGTCTCATCAGCGATCCAAACATGTGCTTCGCCGCTATCATCTGATCAGAGAGATTATAAGTAGGAATGATATACAAATTGAGAAAATTCCCACTGAAAGGAATTTAGCGGATCCTTTAACTAAGGCCTTGCCTCAAAGCAAGTTTGAGGGTCATGTTAGAGCCTGTGGTATTGGATACCGTAGCGATTGGCATTAGGCCAAGTGGGAGTTTGTTAGTGATATGAGAGAAGTGTCTTAAGGCAATTGCCATATGATTGTAATCATTTATTTTAATAAATGAATATTCACTATTTGAGTATACATGTTTATGTATTTGATTGAGATCTTAAACTCATTTACTGAATGTCCGCAATACAATTCACAGCATGAGAGAATTTGTGATGAATTCACAACTAGTGATTATCTCTACATGTGCAATTGTGAAGTATTGAAATTGTCCCTAGTCGATGAATTGATATATACGGACACTATCAATTCTGTTGAGACTAGCATGTGTTATTCTCTAATCAGCTGATTCTCACTGGCTGGTGACATTGGGATGTCCGGAGATAAACATGAATGCTAGTTAAGGGAACTAGTTCATTGGAGTGACTAGCTGTAAAACTTCATATGGTAATCTACATATAGATATGTCAATGAAGATCTTACTGCAGCTTAAGTGCGATGTTCCTTTGACTTGCGGTGTTCAAGTCATCTTGGTCATGAAGACATATACTTTGACATCTTAAGCAAGCATCTCCAAGGAGGTGTGGACCCAGGATGGTTGGGTATAAGCCGAAGTGCCCGAAGATGTTTGAACAACCTACAAAGGATTCACCACTCCTTGCGAGGAGATGTATACCCAAGGCCTATCGTCGGATTGTTACTCGAAGCCTCTGGCCAGAGCATCACATGTTCAGAGTATGAATCTCTCAGATACATGAGAGTAATTAGAATCCGTATGACGAGAAAATCATGGGCTAGGTGTGACGTAGTCAGCCTAGTGGGGAATAACACACATAGACCGTGTCCTGAACCAAGTGGGTATAAGATGGTGAAGAGAATGGGGCACAATTCATTATAGCTGCTGAAGGGTTTCAGAATTGTTTCTGAGGTCAACCGTTGATCTTTCGATTAATTGGGGATCATGATGTACTACTAGGTGCCACTCATGATCGTTCTATAATTGGTTAATTATAGACGGCCAACATAAATTGAAAGCCTATTTAGTCACACGCACTACGAGTAATCCGAGGGATTTAAAACGAGTTAAAAATTGGATGTTCCGATCAAGAGAGATAAGTCGAATCTGAATTTTTCAGAGACGCATCGGAAGCATAAAATGGCTAAGTCTTTTGAAGGCTTATTGGACGAATTAAATAAGTTTCATGCATATGATCTTGGCTTGGGTTTGGACGGCCAAAGAGGGTCCCTACCCTCTTTGTTTGGCCGGCCACATTAAAAGGGAGAACCAAATTGTTTGGTTCAAGTTATAAAATAAACCAAGTGTGGTTTGTTTTATAAAATTATGGATAATATAAATTTTATAAACCGAGATTTGGTTTATTATTTTCATGGAAATTAAAATAAACTTTGAATAGTTTAATTTATTTTATAAAATCTATTATGAATTGATTTTTCCATGATAAGAAAAATTTATATAATAAATTTCTTGTGAAAATTTATTCCATAAGAAAAGTGAGACATGGTTGTTTTTATTATAAATTAAATTATGATAAAACTTGGCATGATGGAATAAATCATAGAAAAATTTATATGATAAATTTCTTATGAAAATTTATTCCATAAAAAGGAGACTTGGCGGTTGAGAGGCTACTATATAAAGGAACCAAGGCAAGGCTTGGAATTCAATCTAAGAGATCTAGAAATAAGCCCTCTCTCTCTCTCCTTCTCTCCCTCTACCTCCTCTAGTGCCGCTGGCCCTAAAAGGAGAACCCCTTTTGCCGTGAGCTTCAGCCACCACCAAGCAGCTACCGAAGAAGAAGAAGAAGCGGGCGCAACTCCTTCCTTCCCCCCGGAATCTTGATTCTGTTCTTCGTTTGGTGGTTAGTCTTCCCATCTCTCTCTTGGTATTCTTGTCGTGCCTTTGGATAATCTAGTAGTTCTTGTCGGCACGAAACTCATGGCTTTGCGAAGTCATCCCGAAGAAAACTCGGCGTGGACGCGAATAGATGCGGAGCTTCCAAGGGACGCTTACGGTTGGATCTCGTCCCTTCCTTCGAGTTACGCGAGGTATTAAGTAAATTAGTTTACTTTCTGCAAAATTTTAATGTATGATCATGTCTACACAACATTAGGATGCATGCTAGATGTGTGGTTAAATAATTTGAGAAATTATTTATGCTAAATCTTCCGCTGCACGTAATTAAATTTTAAAATTACGAACCCACATCCATGTCAACATGCACCCGGTCCCAACAAAAGGGTTAAAGAATTATTTGAAATAATAGAAAATAAAGACATGTAGGCTAAAATCAAGTGATCATGTAATCGATCCTCATCTTGAACCAATGACTTATGGATTAAAAAGTAAGAGAGAACACAACCAAAGTCACTATAATTACAAGAATACTCTAATTGATAGTTCATTATGGCTCCAATTTTTACCTAAGAGGAAGCACATGAAAATACAAATATGCAAGCATGTGGAGAACATCATAGCAAAAGGAGGGTGAAAATTTTTTAAAGGAACCTAAAGATGTTGTGGACAAGGTGAAAGGAAAATTTGATGGGGTGATATGGAAGAAGAAAGACACTCTCTCAATTATGGAAGACAATTTCAAAAAAAAAAAAGATAGAGAAAGATGCAGCTAGGATAGCCCAACTTAACAAAATGAGGAAACAAGTCATTGTCATTGTGTATTTGCATATAAATTAGTTTTACTCATTTGATTTAAATCATTACTTAAATATGTTTTATGTTTATGGTAGTAGTATGTGAAACTTTTTGGTGCCGGAAGCACCAGATCAAACCTGGTTTGATAATGATAAAGGGTTCAAAGTTAAGTATACTTTTGGATCTAATCTGTTATATTAAGTGTGCAGGAAAGTCGTAGTGTAACTAGGCACGAAATCTTGACCTATAGGGTTGAGCACGACCTGGTGAGTGAAGCCGGGCACGAAGACCTGGTTCGGAGGATTGGGCACGAAGACTTGACTGGGGGTCGGGCACCGAAGACCAGATCCGGAAGATAGGGCAGGAGTCTTAGCCGAGCGTAAATTTCAAACAAAAGTAGGGACAGGTCGAGGTATGAACGTCTTAAGATTCAAAATCTTCAAAGGTCGAGCAAAAATCCAATTGGAGGTGCTGGTTGGCAACAGGTAACTTCTCCAGAGTGGAGTAGGTGAGGATGCATTCCCCGAAAGAGGGAACAATAAGCGTCGGTCCAACCTAAGATTTCAGTTGAAATTCAAAGTCAGGATCGAACAACACTGGCTGTCGTACATGCACTTATTTTATATATTATTTGTATTCAGACTAACCCTGCATTACAACTAAAGAATATAGAGATTGGCCATATCTGGGGCGCCCTAGAGGACTTGGGCACCCGGGAACATAGGCGCCCGAGAGGTCTCGGGCGCTCCTATGCGAGTGACTCAGCCTGGGCGAGGCTAAGTTAGCGCGCGCTGGTTGGAGTCGCCATATCAGCAACACAGGCGCCTAAAGGCTCTTAGGCGCCTGAGAAGGAGAAAGTTTGACCAGGGAGTGGATTGGGACGCGCCTGGATCACAACGTTGGGGCGCCCCTATAGGCACTCGGACGCCCGTATACCCCTTTATAATGGGTTTCGACCACACACTTCCAATATTAATTTTCTACAGCTTTTGTGCACTAGTGTGCTGCTCTAAAGAGATCCAGAAATACCAAAATGTTGCTCCAACAACGACGCACTACTTCTTCTTCTTCTTAATTAAAGTTGTCGGTATATTTTTATTATTTTTTTTATACTTAACATTTTGTAATATCATTTGCGACTTATAGAATTGTCCAAAGTAAACGGTCGAGAACTATGGGCCTTGGAGTAAGAGCTGTCATAGACTCGGAACCAAGTAAAAACGAACGTATTAGCGATTGTTTTTCTTGTATTTATTCATTCCACTGTGTAAACTCTTACTTAAATCTTGAATTTTTCGAAATGCAAGATTCACTCCTCCTATCGCTCTCTACGATCCCAATTGGTATCAGAGAGGGGTTGCTCTAAATTGGTGAAACCACCATTGCAACATTTCTTTCGTTTTCGAATTTTTCACTTTTTCATTTAAATAAAAAATAATTGGTATCAAAGCAAGGTTGCTCCTATCACTTGTTTACTTTTTCGAATTTTTCACTTTTTTAATTTTGAATCCTCATCTTTTCAATATAAGTTAGAATTGATAGAACTATTATTTTTAAAAAAATTTGTCATTATCATCATTATTATTATTTTATTATTTTGTTGAAATTGCAGCAACACCTTCCGAACTATTTTTTTTCTCTGGCACTACTAATCCAAGACCAAGTCTTGGTACTCATTTTCATTGTCTGTATTTTGCGAGATTTCTTCCTCTTTCTCAATTGCCCAACAAGAAGGCTACAGTATCATCCGCCTGCCTCTTTTCTTCGGCGAGGACTTCAACTACTGGAAAAGTCGAATGGAGATTCACCTAAAGACCAAGTTCAAATATGGGTGATCATTCAGACGGGTTTCACACTACCTCTCAATCTAAATGGAGAACCATTAGGATATGAACTCTGGGTCGCAATCCTGATGAAAAGGATTGAGGTTGATGCAAAAGTTACCCAAATACTACAATGTGCCCTAACCAAAGAGGAGCTGAACCGGGTTAGACCATTTATAAGTGCCAAAGACTTTTGGGAAAAACTGATCAAGCTACATGAAGGGACCTTTAAAATGAAGGTAAATAAATGTCATTTGTATTTTAATAAAATATATAATATCAAAATGTAGGAAGGAGAATCGACAAGTTAACTTCTTGCCAAAATTCAAGATATGCTCAATGGACTACATGTGATCGGACAGCAAGTTAAAAATCGTGACATAATCAGATACACTTTGAAAGCATTCTCAAGAAATACTCTGTGGGCATCTATGATAGATGTATACGAAGTTTCAAGGGATCTTTCAATGGTTATATTAGATGAATTATTTTCTGAGATTGAACTTCATGAATAGGCTAATACTTCTCCAATCGAGAATGATTTTGGTCTACTTGCAGGAAGACTTACAAACAAGAAGCCGAAGTTGAAGTATCAACCTGAATCTGAATTTGAAGACGAATCAGATTCAGAAGATGACAAAGAGATCATCTCCAAAGTAGTAAACCTGGTTTGAAAAAACACTAAAGAAAAAGAGGATGATCCAATCAGAGTACTCAAACACAAATGAAACCAAGAAATAAAAGAAAAGGAAGGCTCTGAAAGTAACATGATCTGAGACATCGGAAGAGTCATACGAAGAAGAACAAACTCAACCAGGATTTCTAGCACTACCGGTACAAGCACATGTTGCCAAGAATGAATCCAACTCCAAGTCCGAGACCGAGTCGGAAGTTGAACTGGGAAGAAGCAATAGATCAATATCCATCTCTAAAAAGGGGAAACTCACTGTAGGTGGATATTCTAAAAATGAACTTTTCGATCTTATCTCCTACCTATCTCGCAAGTTAGCTAAATCCAACGATTGGGGCATGCCCCTCCAAAGGGAGATACAAGCCCTTTAGGAGGAGGCTAACTCAAGTTCCTTAACTAAGATAATTCAGGATGGAACTATACAGGATCGTAGGTCGGCTAGAGGGGGGAGGGGGTGAATAGCTCGATCACCAAATCGTCGATTTTCTCCTACAACGTTAGCTTGCACAATGAAAATACTAATTAAACTAAAACTAAGCTAAGAAGAAAACAAATCGATTTATGTGGTCCAAAGATAAACTCCTAGTCCACGCTGTCCGTAAGGTGGATGATCCTGATCCATCGGTGGATGATTCCCCAGAAGACCTCCAGCTAGCTTGTGTAGCTCCTTGTGAGTGGAGAAACCTCGCCACAAACTTACAAGTACACCTGAGCACTAAGACTACTAATTGGCCTCAAACCAAGATCAATTTCGTCAACCCTAGCCAGCCAAACCGAGTTCCCTTAAATAGAGCTCGTGGCTGAACTAGCCGTTACTAGTCGATTGATGCTAACACGAGTCAACTGCTCCACCTGAATTCGAACGTTACATCCCAAAGTTCGAATTCCAGCCAACACTAGTCGACTGCACAGAAGATCTGTCGACTGACCAAACCCTAAATCTAGGATTTTCTATCCCGAGTACAGTTCACTCAATACTCGAATCCTCACGACTCACTTGACTCTTCCTTTGTAGCCTTGACTCTTGCCTTCAAGCCTTCTTCGACTTTGGCTCTCGTCTCTCGGATGCATACAAGCCCGCGGCTTATCTCCACATGTCATCCTTCGTGTATGCCTCGAGTGCTCTTCCCTCGGCTCATCGTTGCTGCCTTGTCCACTGTCCCTCGAATGCATACAAAACCACGGCTTGTCCTCATGCCATTACCATCCTTCACTAGACCCATAGCTGTCAAGCTGAGTCTATGTGTATACTATAGAACCTGCACACTCAAATACACATATCAAACACAAGGATGAATCTAACTTAAATCTTTTGCCCAAACATCAAATCACATGGTCCCACAGACCATGGATTGCCTCAACAATCTTTCCCTTTTTTATGTTTGACAATATGTTTAAGTTAGGGAAAATAAATAGCAAATACAAATGTTAAACACCAAATGGACTTATGTTGCCAAGGCTATACCTTGGACTTACACCCATAATGCATATGCCAATGCAAATACAAACATGCATGGAATCCTATCACAAGATTTCTCCCACACCTAAACTCCCCAATGAGTTAGGATTTTTACCAAGCGGGCTTTTTAAGAATCTCTCCAAGGCTCCTCCTACATTGGACTTACAAAGGTTTTTTAAGAACCTATCATAAGGCTCCTCCTTTGCCAATAAATGAGCAACAATGCTCCCCCTTCACCTAAGCTCCCCTTTCACCTAAGCTCCCCCTTGACCTAGGATTTCTTGCAAAGGCATGTTTGGTTTCCCACTTAAATTTAACACTTCTCCTCCTTTGCTGTACATAAAAAGGAACTCCAATAATATCCCAATCATTGGATTCTTTAATCTCTAATGACCATAAACATTGTGTAATAATCCCCCAGAAGATTATACACAAGTTTGACATCATTAGGACATTTTTCGACTTTGCTGAAAATAATTTCAGCATGTATCAGTCGCCTGAGACAATTACCAGTCGACTGACCCCTATCGAAAAGTAACTCACAGAATTATCAGTCGACTGCCCTCTGCATTAGTCGACTGATACTCAGATATCAGCCCATTTCTGCATTTCTGATCTAATTTCAAAAATACATCAGAAATTCCATAAATCTCTAAAAATTCTCAAATTTTATGGAGAGGTTTGTGATGCCCATGTCTACTTAGGAAAAATACATTTGAAAATGTATCTATCACTAATCTCAAGATTGATATAAAACCCAAAACTATCTAAATGGTTCAATTGAACCTTCATCGACAATCCTAGTTTTGGCTTCTTCTTGATGTATCAGCTCATACCGAACTACAATGTATCCTTAGCATTGGTTTATATGACATCTATATATCAACAATCAATTTTCATGCAATATGACCTCAATGTCATATTTTTATCCATGTGCCACACATCATATGTGCTAAATCCCTAAGGTTGAGACTCAAATTCGTCTCTAAACTCTTTGGCATATTTCATGGTTCATTTAGACTTCCGGGAGATATCCTCCCAAGATCCATTGACCATGGGTCCCAATTTGACTTTTAGAGCTCCCCCTTGAGCTCTTAACCTTAGTCACCTTCCTAGTGACTTATCTATAATCACAGGGTCATACCGGTGTACTTCCGGTGACTCTTGACCTATAAATCTAACCTTCTTAACCTTGGACAGCTTGTCCTTGGTTGAGGTCTTCTTCACTTTAACCTTGGATACCTTGTTCTCAGTTAAGGTCTTCTTGCCCTTAAATGACACTCCCTTACCATTTTTGGACTTCTCCTCCTTGCTATAGTTATATGATACTCTTGCATATGACTTTTCCTTAACATTGGAGGACTTAGACCTGTATACCAAACCCAATTTATCATTGTTGAGTTTTTGCCTTCCCAACAACTTATCTAACCCCTTAGATACAATAGTGAATTTATCTAGGATTTTCTCCAATTTCTGAAACTTTGCCCTCAAAGCTTGATTTTCCCTTTCTAGGTTCTTAAACCTAGAATCAACATGTTCATCATGGACATTCCTAGACCTACCCATTCTAAGCATATTGTAACGCCCGGAAATTTTCCAGAATTTTCCAAAATAAAAAGAAATTAAAAATTTCTTTAAAAGGGATCGAAGCTGAGGCTCGAACCCAAGACCCCTCATTTAACATTAATTTAAGTTTCTATTAAGTGGTGGTAAAGCATCATAATGGAGTATGGAAACAATATAAGATAAGTGTCAGTAAGCGCCTCTTTATGGAAGTTGTTTCAACTTCCACTTAGTTTATAAAGGATAGAAAAAAGAGGAAACAAAAGGTTTTCTCATTCTCCTTCTCCCTCTCACCGAAAATAAGAAAAGAGAAACTAGGGTTTCTCTCCAAGAGAAACTAGGGTTTCTCTCCAAGAGAAACTAGGGTTTCTCTCCTAGTGCCAAAGGGTGGATGGATCATGCGAAGGAAGTAGACGAGGAGTACCATGCTAGATCCTACGCTGGTATAGTAAGTTTAGAAGCATAAAGTGATAAGTAGATCACTCACCTATAGTAAAAGTAGACAATTTACTAGCTGATGCTTTATCCAGACTTGTTTGTCTTATGACAGGACCATGGACTCCAACTCCTCAAAAGGACGATATACTGCTCCAGATGGAGGCTAGGATATCTTCTTCTCCATCCCGCCAGGTGTCCAACGATTGGAGGACTACGAAAAGCGACAACAATTATCAAGAATTGAAGGAGACATTTCTGCTTCTGCTGTGTTGATTGTTTGGGATGTGTTGACCCAAAGCCTTGTTCTTGTCTCTTGGTGGTACTTAGCTCTTGGACTGGTAGTACAGCGGGTAACTTGATGCATTCAAAGATAATCTGCGCTATAAATTCTCCTTCTGTTAGAATTAAAGGAGATTTTGAAAAATTTAATACCGGTATTTTAATTTCTCCGGATAGTCAGTATCAATGACTCCGGCGCAGAACGTGTGGAATACAAATACAATGCGCAAAAGGAAAAAGAAAGAAAGGAGGCCTATTTTGCACTTCGACAAGAAGAACTTCTTTATGAGCCTCAAAATCAAGGATTACATGATAGTTTTCAAGACACATACAGGGTGCTTGAACAAACTCGCAACCACTGTACAGTGCTTCAACATGAGCTGAATGCTATAAACTCCCAACAGATGGATACAAAGGACAAACTCACAAAGACTGCTGGGCAATACCGGGAGGAAATAAACCAACTACAAAATAAAGATCTCTATTTCCAGCCAGAAGATATCCAGGCATTACTTCAACCAAGTCAGGAGCAATCCAGTACTTCGAATGATGAACTTAATAACTACTTCATCAAATTTTATACTGGGCACGAAGATACACCAGAAGCGTCATCTGGTTCCAACAACATGCCTTCTCTATGTGCCAACATTCCTGATCCTGAGCAAGCAATGAACAAATTAGAAGTCAAAGAAGAAATCCAACCTGATTACTTTGAATACCTCCAATATCTAGCTACGCAAGACCAAGGTAATCGTTGGGATACACTGGGTGAGCCTAGTGGCAAATTTGACTACATGGTCAATTATGTCATGCCACCTATACAGCCTTTTATCTATGCAACAAAACCTTCTTAGGATGATGAGGAATATAATACCTCTGATCAGTTCCTCAACCCAATCGCAATGGAAGGTGGTGGTAATACTCCTTCTACTTCCTCTTCTTCTATTTCCCCTGCATATATTGCGACATTAACCCCTCAGGATGATGAAGCATGGGTAATGGATTACCCTCAATTACGAAGCCTGACTGAGCAAGTTTACTCTCAAGAAGCCGCTTCTACATACCGACCACCAGTGGATACCACCATGAACCCTGTTGGAGTTGGACCAACAAGGCCGGAGCAAGAACCTGTAAGTATGGCTACTGAACCAGGGAACAGTCTCCGGGGTCGAGTATTTAAAGGGAAGGACACTTCAGAATGGTGGAATCTTCCAACTGCACAAACTCAGACAGGGGCTATTCTCACCCTGCCAACTCAACTAGGAAAAATTGAAGAAGTATTTCTTCGTTGGGAAGCCATAACAAAGAATGTTGTTGCACTTCAAAATTTCACGGACACCCAAGATAAAGCAGACTTCATTGAAAATCTTCTGGGAGAAGCAGAACGATTAACCTGGATCCAGTGGAGAATGGCTTTTCCAAATGAATATAAAGAGCCGATTAACTCCGCTGAAGGAAGAAACGGTACGCAGAATATTATTTCTCAAATAAGAAGAGTATTTATGCTTGAGGATCCTTTCCAGGGATCCACTGATATGCAGGATCGGGTGTACCGAGATTTAGAAAGATTGACATGTCCAAATATAAAGGATATTTTCTCCTTTATGAATGATTATATGCATCTTGCAGCAAAAACAGGGCAACTTTTTACAGGACCGGAATTATCTGAGAAATTTTGGCTTAAGTTACCTGGAGATTTAGGAAGAAAGATCAAGGCAGAATTCGAGGAAAGATATAGTGGCAATACTATGGGTATTCATCCCAGAGTAATATTTACCTACAAATACCTCGAAGAAGAGTGTAAAAAGGTTGCTTTCAGCAGATCATTAAAAGATCTGTCATTCTGTAATTAGATACCTATCCCAGGTTATTACCAAAATACAAGGCGAAAGTATGGGGTTAGAAAATCAACAACCTACAAAGGGAAGCCACATAATTCCCATGCTAGGATTGAAAAGAAGAAGCATCTCCTTCGAAATAAGAAATGTAAATGTTTTCTCTGTGGGGAAGAAGGGCATTTTGCTAGAGATTGCCCCAAAGAATATAAAAATATCAAAAGAGTAGCAATGTTCGAAGGACTAGAATTACCAGAAGAATACGAAATAATGTCGGTTCAAGAAGGAGACAACCAGTCAGATGCCATCTATAGTATTTCTGAAGGAGAAGATCAGCAGGTACAACAAATAAACTCCTTGTTAAATGAATTTCTCTTGGTCTTTATTGAACAGAAAAATTGCTATATGATTGGAAAAACACATGGATGGCAACCAATGGTCAAAGTATCCCAGAAGCAACATGACTGCAATCACATATGGGAACTTAATGAGGAAATCGTAGCAGAATATGTTAAGTGCCATTACTGTAAAAGAGAAACAATGAGGAAGCATAGGATGCATTGTTTCAGATGTCTCCTTACCTCATGCGGTATGTGTTCTTTACCATATTTTGACACAAAAATACCTATAGAGAAAGAACAGCGATTACCTGTTCTTCCATCCTCATTAATACATGAACAACAGAATTATATCCTGATATTAGAAATAGAAAATGCTAAGTTAAAGCAGGAGTTATCAGAAGAGAAGGAAAGCTATCAGTCACAGCTCCAAGGCTTACAAGAATCTTTTGAAAAGGAAAAATCCTAGTTACTGGCAAATATTACTGCTGAAAGTATGGAACTTGACGCAGAGATTGAAGAATTGAAATACAAAAATGACTTTCTCACATTAGAACTCCATGACTTGAAGAAGATGGCTGAACAATCTGAAGATATAAATGTAATTATAGAAGAAAAAGAGAAGGTTTTTTCCACGCAAGAAGGTACACAACCAAAGAGAAAGATGAACGGACTTTATAATATGACTGTAGAAATTGATGTCCCAGGAATTGAAAGATTCAAGATAAATGCAATCCTGGATACTGGAGCTACAACATGCTGCATTGATCAAAATTCTGTTCCAAAGGAAGCTCTTGAAGACAATACTTTTGAAGTAAATTTCAACGGAATTAATTCCCAAACAAAGGCTAATAAGAAGCTGAAGAACGGAGGTATGAGGATTAATGATCATTCGTTTCGCATACCATACACATATGCATTCCCTTTATCTCTGGGCAATATTTCTATGATTCTTGGATGTAACTTTATCCGCTCCATGTATGGTGGCCTGAGGATTGAAGGCAATGAGGTGACGTTTTATAAAAATGTTACCACTATCAAGACAGCTCAAGAAGTGGTATCTGTCTCAGCTATGGAGGAATTAAATCTGGAAGAAGAAGAATTCATCCAGATTCAGGAGCAGGTTAGTTCTAGCCAAGTACTAGTCAAAGAAGAATATCAACATTTATTAAAGAACCTCCTTGATACGGGTTATATTGGGGAAAATCCAACCAAATATTGGGAAAAGAATCAAGTTAAATGCAAACTGGAGATTAAGAATCCTGATATTACAATTGAAGACAAACCCTTAAGACATGTCACTCCAGCAATGCAAGCATCTTTTAGCAAGCATATAAAGGCCTTGTTAGATTTGAAAGTTATTCGGCCTAGCAAGAGTAGACATCGGACTACTGGTATCATAGTAAATTTCGGGACTACAGTAGATCCTGTTACAAAGCTGGAAATGAAAGGGAAGGAGAGAATGGTCTTCAACTATAAAAGACTTAATGATAACACTCATAAAGACCAGTACATCCTCCCTGGGATTAATACCATCATCAAACGAGTAGGAACAAGTAAAATCTACTCAAAGTTTGATTTGAAGAGCGGATTTCACCAAGTTATGATGGACCCATCCTCCATTGAATGGACAGCCTTTTGGGTCCCAGAAGGACTATTTGAATGGCTTGTAATGCCTTTTGGCCTCAAGAATGCTCCTGCGGTCTTCCAAAGAAAGATGGATCTCTGTTTTAGAGGTATGGAAGAATTTATTGCTATTTATATAGATGATATCCTTGTAATTTCACAGACCCAGAAGGAGCATGAGGAGCATCTTAAGATAATGTTGCAAATTGTCAAGAAAAACGGGCTTATTTTAAGTCCAACAAAGATGAAAATTGGAAGTTCATCAATTGAGTTTCTTGGCGCCACACTGGGGAATTCTCGAATCAAACTCCAAGAGCATATAATTAAGAAAATAGCAGATTTCAAAGATGAGGAGCTGCAGACAACCAAAGGATTGCGCTCTTGGTTGGGACTTCTAAATTATGCTAGGAGTTATATTCCTGAGATGGGCAAAATTTTGGGCCCTTTATACTCCAAAACCAGCCCAACTGGTGAGAAAAGAATGAATAATCAGGATTGGGCCCTTATTCGAAGAATGAAGCAACTTATTCAACAGTTGCCTGATTTGGAACTTCCGCCAGAACAAAGTTATATGATTATTGAAGCAGATGGCTGCATGGAAGGTTGGAGAGGGATATGTAAATGGAAGCCACAAAAGTTCGATCCTAAAGAAAATGAAAAAATTTGCGCATATGCAAGTGGTAAATTTAATCCTCTAAAGTCTACCATAGATGTAGAAATCTTTGCAGTTATAAACAGTCTCAGTAACTTCAAGATCTACTATCTTGACAAAACTGAGTTATTAATCCGCACCGATTGCCAAGACATAATTAGCTTCTACAACAAGACCGCCCAGAATAAACCATCACGAGTTAGATGGCTGTCATTCACTGATTTCATTACAGGCATTAGTTCTCGTTTGATTTTTAGTCATCGTAGAACATGGTTCTAAGTCTTTTGGTGTTTGTGATCTTAATATAGCAAGACCAAGGTCTTGACTCACCGCAAAACGTGTTTTGGGAGTTAGGGCACGTAAGGTGCTCGATAAAAGTTCAGAGTAAGACCGAGGTCTTACTAAGTCTTAGAACGAGTTCTGGGACTAAGCATTTATGTAGGTACAAGACCAAGGTCTTGATGTGTTTCCAAAACAAGTTTTGGGAACATTTCTTTTTTATGTGCAAGATATGTGCAAAGTTAAGCATTATAAGTACAAGCATGAGTATAAGTTTAAGTATATTACTTTTATTAAGTGGCATGTACCGGGCTGAGGCCCACAGAGATCTAGGCGAGCCTAGTAGAGACGCTCTAGTAGGGTTCGGTGGCTAGCTACCCCGAAACCTATTAGGGATGCGCGCATTGGTACTATGACGGTCCCAAAGGAGGATGTTTATCTATTTTAAAGTATAAGAGTATACAAGTTTTTAAGTTTTCAAATGAGCATGTTAAACATTTTTCATTTCAAGCAAGGTTTCCAAATGCAAACATTTGTTACAAGTGTATTCATGAGCATATTCATGTTAAGCATGACATTTCTAGTTCCATATGTTTTAAAGCAAGCATTCTTTTGACCAATAGCATGTTTTATCTTGATTGCATGTTTTGTGAGAACATGGTCTATTTACTAAGCAATTTGCTTATAGTTTGCATCCTTTTACTGCAGATAAAGGTAAAGAAAGGATAGAAGTCAAGAAGGTTAATGGAATAATAATTGGTGTCAGTGGCGGCGGAACCGTGAAGTGAGACCTTGGGATGAGACTTGCTTAGTGTTAAATCTTATCATTTCCGCAAAGATTATAAGTAGTGTTAATTCCGCAAAGCTTATAAGATTGAGATGTTTCATAACTTACTACTTGAGTTGCATGTTAGTTACTACTTGAGATGCATGCTAGATGGTTTATGATTTAGTCCAAGTATTATGATTGTGAGTTATGATTGTGAGTCCTTTAATCATAGTTAGTAGAGAAAATTTTTATTCATGATCTCTTGGTATGTTTCTGAATTCTGGAATTGAAATTCTAGAAGTATCAGTCGACTGCTCAAGGTAGCAGTCAATTGGCCTAAGTGAATTCGAGGGAACAGAAAGATTAGTCGAGTGATTTCCAGGTGGAGTCGACTGCACCAGTCGACTGGTAACTCCACCAGTCGACTGGTCCAGGGCCAACTTTCGAACAGAAAGATTGGGGGAGTGATTTGGCCTAGGAGTCGACTGACACCAGTTGACTGCTCAAGGAGTCAGTTGATTGGTCCTGGTTAAGTAGAAAGAGATGTGACGCCCCTTTAGAGTGAGGAGAGAGGGTCGTTACACATATGTCTCTCCTTCTTGGGATTAATGTCTTAATCCTTAGGTTTAACATGTCTAGGTTTATCATAATGCATGATTTTCCTATATTTTAACCCGACTCCTATCATGATATTTAAAATTAAAATTTTACATAGGTAAATAACTTACATTATTCCTAACATGTATAGAGGAGTTTAAATTTGAATTATATTTCAAATTATGGATTACCTCTCTTACCCTTGTAGCTCCCCCTTGATGTGAGCTCTTCTTCTTCTTCTTCTCCCACTTCTTCAAGTGCGCCAATTTCTTGAGTTCTCTATTCCTTGGGAACTTTGTGTGGTAGTGACCTTGCTCACCACACGTGAAGTATAGAATTTTCTTTCTTTTCTTTTGAGCTTCTTCATTCCTATAACCATGTTAGAATTCAAAGGAATTGAAATGAGTTTATGAGTTACTTTTTTCTTACCCATTAGACATTTATCCTTGTAGTGTCCCTTCTCATTACATCCAAAGTAAATAATGTGGTCTTTTGACTTTGCTTTAGTGGAGGTGCTAGTGAGGTTGACTTTCTCTTCAACCTTTAATGAAGTGGATGGTTCCTCATCCTCTTGTGTCACTTCACTTGAGGAGGTGGATGATTCTTCGACTTCTTTCTTCTCCTCCTCTGATATTGAGCTCATCTCTTCATCCGAATGATCCTTCTCCTCCCCATGGACCATTAAGCTCATTTCTTTGGGCTCTTCTTCTTGTGTAGGCTTTGGTTCGTCCCCTAGAACCATTTTGACTTTGCTCCATAAATCGTGCGCATTCTTGTATTCCCCTACATGACTAATCACGTTAGAAGGCAAAATATCAACTAATATCGATATTACCTTTGAATTTGCCTTTGATTATGATTGTTGCTCCTCGGTCCAATATCTCAGTTGGAGCTTCTTCCCATGCTTGTCTCTTGGGGCTTTAAATGGTTCTTCGATGACCATACTTGTGTCCCAATCTGTGTTGAAGAAAATCTCCATTCTTTTCGTCCACCAAGAAAAATCCTCTCTTTAAAATTTTGGTGGGCCAGCAAACTCGGCCATCTTCTTTGCTTCCTCGGCGGTTAGTCTGATGGAAAGCGACCCGCTCTGATATTAGTCCGGGCTCTGATACCTAAACATATTTTTCAGACTGGAGATTTTTCCAAAAAAACAAAAGAGCCAAGTTTTTCATAACTCTCAAAACTTAAATTCTTTCTTAGTAAGTTCAAAATATAGGATAATACATCAAGGGGAAGCATGATATTACTTAGGTTTAAGTTAATAAATATTTTCAAAAATACTTAGAAAACTTTTCAAAAGCCTCTCTTATTTAGGATGTTTTTACTATTTTGAAATAGTATTCTATTTACTCAGAAAATTTATCCTTTGCTTGAGAGATTTTACATTTTGGAATTCTTTTTTATCATGCAAATTACATGCTTAGACTCAAATCATGCTTGGACTCAAATAGGTGAATATAATTGGTTCTTTAATTTAACCTCTTTTTTTAGTTTATTCTTGTTACTTAACATGATTTACTTATTCTTACTTAGCATGGTTTATTTGCTTCACTTAAAATTTTCTTTTCAAAACTTAGGATGATTTATTTGTTTCACTTAAAATCTTTTTATAAAATTTATTTGCTTCACTTATTTTTTTTCCAAAAAATTATTACGGGCTCTGATACCTAAAGAAAAAATCTTTTTAATTTTTCCAACTTTCTATGATTTTTTTCCTAACCAAATATTTTTGATATATGTCAAAGGGGAGAGAAAGGAAAAGTTAAAAGAAAAAGAGTTTTTCAAAGTAGCAAAAGAGTTTTTCAAAGTAGCTTTTCTAAATTCAAATATTTTAAAAGTAATTTTCAAAGTTTTTTTAAGTTCAAAAAGTAATTGTACAACTTTACTTATTTTCGAAAAGCTTGGCTGTTTTAATAAAAAAAAATTTGTACAGTGTTTACTTTGCTACTTTTGAAGCTTTAATTTGCTGTTTTAACTTAACTTTTGAATTGGGTTGTCATAAATCAAAAAAGGAGAGATTGTTGGTACCGAAAGTACCAAATCAAACTTGATTTTGATAATGACAAAGGGTTTAATGTTAAGTATGCTTTTGGATCTAATGTGTTACATTGAGTGTGCAGGAAAGTCCTAGTGTAACTAGGCATGAAGTCTTGACCTGAAGGGTTGAGCATGAAGACCTGGTGAGTGATGTCGGGCACAAAGACTTGGTTCGGAGGACTAGGCATGAAGATCTTGTTAGGACCGAAAGAAATTTAGATATTTCCATAATTATATGATATTGTCCACTTTTGGCCTAAGCCCTCATAGTTTTGCTCTTAGGTTCTCCCAAAAGGCCTCATACCAATGGAGATATCTTTTTCCTTATAAGCCTATGATCTTTTTCATGTGTTTTCGATGTGGGACTATGTTTGCAACCTTACAACCCCAACAATCCCCCCTCAAACAACGGACCACAAGCCCCCCTCAAGCGGAAATCCTTTCCGTTTGATGTTCGATCCTTAACCAACTAGGACTTTCTGCCCCTCGGTCCACCCAACCTACTAGGACTTCACTGCCTAGCCGCAACTAGGACTTCTCTGCCTAGTGTCTGGTCCTCTTGATCAAGACACGGGAGCCCACACATCCTTTATTCAAGGCTTAACCCACATGGTTAGATCTGGATCATGGCTCTAGCTCATACTTCTTTTGGCGGTTAGTCCGGTGAAGAGTGACCTGACTCTGATACTAATTATTAGGACTGAAAGGAATTTAGATATCTTCACAATTGTATGATATTGTCCACTTTGGGCCTAAGCCCTTATGGTTTTGCTCTTGGGCTCTCCCAAAAGGTCTCATACCAATGGAGATATCTTTTTTCTGGAGCCCACACATCCTTTATTCAAGGCTTAACCCACATGGTTAGAACTGGATCATGGTTCTAGCTCGTGCTTCTTCTGGCAGTTAGTCCGGTGAAGAGCGACCTGACTCTGATATCAATTGTTAGAACCAAAAGGAATTTAGATATCTCCATAATTGTATGATATTATCCATTTTGGGCCTAAACGCTCATGGTTTTACTCTTGGGCTATCCTAAAAGGCCTCATACCATTGGAGATATCTTTTTTCCTTATAAGTCTATGATCTTTCCCATGTGTTTTCGACGTGGGACTATGTTTGCAACCTTACAACCCCAACAGATCTGACCGGGATGAGTCAGGCACCGAAGACCTGATCTGGAAGATCAGGCAAGAGTCTTAGTCGAGCAAAGATAACAGACAGAAGTAGGGACGGTTCGAGGTACGAACGCCTTAAGATCCAAAATCTTCGGGGGTCGAACAAAAGTCCAACCGGAGGTGCTGATTGATAACAGGTAACTTCTTAAGAGTAGAGTAAGTGAGGACGCGTTTCCTGGAAGAGGGAACAGTAGTCATCGGTCTGACCTAGAATTTTAGTTGAAATCCAAAGTCAGGATCAGACAACACTGGTTGTCGTACATTCACTTATTTTATATATTATTTGTATTCAGACTAACCCTATGTTGTAGATAAAGAAGTTGGAGATTGACCGCATCTGGGACGCCCGAGAGGTCTCGAACGCCCGGGAACACATGCACGCGAGAGGTATCGGGCGCCCCTATGCGAGTGACTCAACCTGGGCGAGGCTGAGTTGGCGCGCACTAGTTGGAATCGCCACATCAGTGACATAGGCTCCCAGAGGCTTTTAGGCACCCAAGAAGGATAAGGTTTGACCAGGAGCAGATTGGGACACAGCTGGATCGCAGCGTTGGGGGCGCCCCTATAGGAACTTAGGCGCTCGTATACCCCTTTATAATGGGTTTTGACCATACACTTCCAACATCAATTTTCTACAACTTCTGTGCTCAAGTGTGCTACTCTTAAGTGATCCAGAAACACCGAAATGCTGCTCTAACAACGATGCGTTATTTCTTCTTCTTAATTAAAGTTGTTGGTATATTTTATTATTATTTTTACATAATATTGCATCTTTGTAATATCATTTATGACTTATAAAATTGTCTAATGTAAACGGTCAAGAACAATAGGCCTTGGAATATGAGTCCTCACAGACTCCGAACCAAGTAAAAATGAACGTGTTGGCGATTGTTCTGCTTGTGTTTATTCTTTCCGCTGCGTAAACTCTTACTTAAATCTGGAATTTTTCAAAATGTGATATTCGCCCCCTCTATCGCTCTCTACGATCCCATAACACTTTGAAGAAGAAAAAAATAAGATGAAGATGTAGTCTACTTGTTAAAATAATTGGAGAACTTAAAGTATGGTAGTCTGAATTCGAAATTATATAGTTTATTGAATTAAGCATCAAGTTAAGATAATTATCCAATTTTTTAATTTATTTTCCTGATTTATAATAATTGATTTACTTTGCAAATTTATAACTGAATTTGTTTAAGAGGAACTACCTTTTGCTTTAATTATGTATTCCTTCTTATCTGGTGTGAATGGAGAAGTTGTTACATTAGGAGAATTAATTGACACCTATTATATTATTCTATTTAGGGGGTATCCTCATCTGGTAGGTCATACAATAAGTCTATATATTTCTTCACTGTAAGAAATGTAAATGATTTGAGAATATATAATATTATAATATATTTTATTATTTAGTTAAGTATGTATATCTTTGCATATTTGAAGTCAACATTAAAATCCTCAAAGAAGTTTATCATGCAATAAGTGATAAAGATAGATATGGAAGATGATGGGGTTAGGTATATTTGTATATCTTTGTCGACTGATAAGGTACACTTTTGCTAATTGTTGGTGGACACCAAAGCAATGACTTTCAATATCATCCAATATTCATGTATATGTTAGTATTGTATTAATCTAGTTGATGTCTATTTTTAATTTAATGTTCAATCTTACAGGAATCGGAATTATAACAATATACTTGTAAGGAATTTGCTGTAATTTATCCTTATTTTGAAAATCATTATCCTTTAGAACAATGAGTCTCTCTCATAGTAGAATGTCCACGATAAAAAATCAAGTAAAGGAGAAATAGTATGCATATAAAATTTTATATTAAATATCGAATACTAAATTGTTGTTGTTATTTACAGCGTTGACTATGCTTTCTTTATGATACAATACATTCGATGTCTGTTATATGATCTAAAATAGACTTTAAACAAGAAGACATGAAAAAGATTTGAATTGATGTATTAATATTAATTTTGAGGAACATATTCTATAAAACATCTGATTAATTATCTATAGTGTTGTAAGAAAAATAATTAGATAGAGAATGTAAAGTTATAATTGTATAGAGTGTTGTTACTTTTATATTTTTGCATGTAGTACATCCATAGTATTGTAAAAAAATAGTTAGGAAGGAAATGTAAAGCTACAATTGTATAAAATGTTGTTACTTCTATATTTTTGTAAGTACATGCATAGTATTGTAAGAAAAACAGCTGGGTAGGGATTGTAAAGTTATAATTGTATAGAGTGTTCTTGCTTTTATATGTTTGTATGTAGTAATGCATAGTGTTATCTATGATATGAGAAGTGTTGGTGCAGAAAGCACCCAAGTCAAACCTGTATTTTGATAATGGCAACAGGGTTCAAAAGTTAAGTCTCACTTGTTATCTAACAATGTTACACTAGTGTACAGGGTAAAAAAGCCCTAGTGAAGGAATACTAGGCACTGGCAAAGGAATGCCAAAGTACAAAGCCCTAGCGAAGGACTGCTAGGCACTGGCGAAGGAATGCCAAGGTAAAAAGCCCTAGCGAAGGACTACTAGGCGCCAGGCGAAGGACAGCTTGGGATTGAAGCCCTAGCGAAGGAATGCTAGGCACCGGGCGAAGGACAGCTCAGCATCCAAGACCTGGCGAAGGACCGCAAGGCAAAAGTCCAACCAGAGGAGTGGTTGGCATCAGGTACATTCTCCCGAGAGGAGTAGGTGAGGACGCATTCCCCGTCGAGGGAACAGTAGGCGTTGGTTCGACCTAGGGCTCCATTTTGGAGACCCAAAGTCAGAACCAAGACAGCTAAGGCTGTATAAAAATTAATATGTTACTGCTTTTTGGACTAACCCTGGATGCAGGACCGAAGGACTGAGTGTCTGCAACTCAGATAGCCTCAAAGGAGTGAGGCAGAAGCTGAGCAGGGCGCCCCGGATGTTCCGGGCGCCCCCAAGGTGAAGACCAACCAGCAGGAGCAAACTCTGCTTCGACAACTGACTGTCGGGGCGCCCCGGATGCTCCGGGCGCCCCCATCGCTCCGGGCGCCCCGCATGCTGCGGGCGCCCCCAGCGCCAACTACCGAAGCAGCTCCCCTTGAAGCCAACAGATGAAAGATTGACCCGGTCAATACGGGCGCCCCGAGCGCTCCAGGCGCCCCGGTCAAAGTTGATCCCGAATTTAAAGGGATCAGAAGCTGACCGAGCAATTACCGGATCAACTGACACGTGGGGGGGCACCCCCGATGATCCGAGCACCCCCAGGGCTATATAAAGGGCCCTCGACCCCAAGGCTCAGAGCAACGATTTCTTCAACGCTTCTACGCTCTTCTGCTCCCGCACACTGCTCCATAATCCTCCCAACTCGAGCCGACGACGTCCCTCCGCTCCAAGATTCAATCTACATTGGACGTCGGTAACGAAGAGCAATTTTTCTTTATGTTTACTATACTGTAATTGAAAATTCCTGTAAACTGTTTTTCACGCACTTATAGAATTGCCCGCAGAAAACGGTCAACGACCGTGGGCCTTGGAGTAGGAGTCGACCTAGGCTCCGAACCAAGTAAAAATATCTGTGTTCGCGTGTTTTTGTTTTTAATCTTCCGCTGTGCAATTTCTCTATCTCAAATCCGAACGCTTTCTGATATTCACCCCCCTCTATCGGTTCTCTCGATCCAACAAGTAGTATCAGAGCGGGGAAGTTCAAATTTGGTGCAACCACCAGTTTGAAAATTTTTCGGATTTCTTTTATTTACTTTTTCTCGTTCGAATTTCTACTAAATTTTTTGTTCGAATTTTTTTCGTTAATCGAGGTTGGTGCAACACCCCTCGATATTTTATTTTCCTTATCCCGCACTACTAATCCAAGACCAAGTCTTGGAAATTTTCTTTGTTAGTTATTTTTTTTCAGATTAAATGGCCATGCAAGAAGGATTCAGTACCGCCAGACCTCCACTTTTCAGTGGAGAAGACTTTTCCTACTGGAAAAGTCGAATGGAGGTCCACCTGAAAACTCAGGTGGACATGTGGATAATCATCCAGTCCAGACTAGAGATACCCAAAAATGCTGAAGGAGTTCCTCAAAGCTACACAGAGTGGGACACCGCTCTGAAGCGTAAAATTGAAGCCGATGCAAAGGCGACTCAGACCCTCAAATGCGGCTTAACAAAAGAGGAGCTGAACCGGGTGGGCCCCTTCAACAGTGCCAAGGAGCTGTGGGTGAAACTGATCGAGTTGTACGAAGGAACATCAGACACTCGGATCAGCAAGAGAGATCTGCTCTTGAACAAATTGTATACCATCAAGATGGCCGACAACGAAACAGCAGCCCAGCTTCACGCACGAATCCAAGAATTAATGAACGGTCTTCACACTATAGGTCACAAGGTCGAAAACCGTGACCTAATAAGGTATGCTTTAAATGCTTTCCCTAAAAACACCTTGTGGGCATCTATGGTAGATGCATACAAGGTCGCAAGGGATCTTTTAAAAATAAAATTAGATGAATTGTTTTCCGAATTAGAATTGCATGAACAAACTAACTACAATTTGGCCGAGAAAGGTATTGCCTTTGTTGCAGGAAAAACTAGAAGGTCAACAAAGAAGAAGCCACAACCTGAACCCGAGTCTAACTCAGACTCAGACTCAGAAGACGAAGAACGAGATCGACCTAAGCTGGTCCGACTGGCCCGAAGCTACTATAAAGAATTGAAGAACCAAACCAACAGACGAAAAACAAGCCGAAGAAAAGACGAACCAGCTGAACCCACAAATGACAAAAACAAGCCCAACGTGACCTGCTACGAGTGCAAGAAGAAGGGCCACTACAAGACGGAGTGTCCAAACCTGAAGGAGACCAAGAAGACAAGAAGAAAGAAAGCACTCCAAGCAACCTGGGACGAATCTTCCTCAGAAGAAGAAGAAGAAGCACCCCAGTCAAACCTACTAGCCCTGACCGCCTCAGAAGAAGTCGAGACCGAGTCAGAGTCTGAACAGGATGACAGCAGACTAACCTTTTCAGAAGACGGCGAAATCAAGGTAAGTGGTTTCAATAGAAGTCAGTTAAATGAACTTATTTCGTATCTTTCTCGAGATTTGGTGAAAGCCAGACTCCGAGTCGAATCCCTCCGACAGGAAGTAAAACTCCTGAAAGAGGGAGCTGACTCTAAATCATTAACCGAGAAAGTTCAAGAAGGAACTCCTACTCAAGTTGAAAAACTTGAGAAAGAGAACTCCTCCCTGAAAACTTAGGTTAAAGATCTTAGAGCTGCCTTAGAACGATTCACTTCTGGTTCCAAGGGTCTTGACATGATTCTTGGAAAACAGAAGTCCGTTCTAAATCAATCCGGACTTGGCTATAGAACCAAATCCCGACAAAGATCTTACTTTGCTGTACTGAATCAGTCCAGAAGTAAAGTTCAGGCATGGGTACCTAAACTGTACCTGAACAAACCAACTAAATCAAATCAGTATTGGATCCCCAAGGACAAGATTCACATCTTGCCTAATCATTACCGTGGCTTTAGTCCAGGGGGAGCCAAATTAAAAACTATATTTATTGTTAAATAGAATTTAATTTTTGCAATTTGCCTGATTGATTGTTTATTTAAATTTCTGCAATTTACCATGCTTAGACTAAGGAATGGTTAGTATAAGGACTAAACAAACTTAACTGAAACTTGACAACATAGTATTGGGTGGAGGTGAGATGATAGTACGTTAGGGAAAACAATTCTAATAAGATTAAGTACACTTGGTCTCTTTAGACTGGTGAAACTAGCCGAAGCTACCGATCCAAGACCCAAACTAGTTAGACCAGAATTTTTCAAAGATTAATTTTGAAAATGAAACTTCATTAAAAGGCTTTGTCAAGGAAAGGGTTGATGATCCAATAAGGCTACGACCAAAGAAGGCCTAGTGCCTCGCCAAGACCTGGAAGCCAATTTTTTAATTTCAAATTCAAATTATTCTTTGTCAAATTCAAATCTAACACAAATTTTCAGTTAGGTATAGATTCAAACATTTCTTTTCAAAATAAACTTAACTGTCTTCAAAATTAATTTAAGACCTTCTAAATAAAAATTAACTTTTTCAAAATAATTTTACTTATCAAAACCTGTCTCACAAAACCTATAAGGCTAACGTGATTGAAAACCCTAGATTTGGGTGAGACAGACTAGGCAGTGAAACTCAATTTAAGCTATTCCTGACTCTAATTGGATCCAAATCAATAAAACTCTTTATGTGTAGGAACATAAAGATTTGGACCAATGGATGTTGGATAGTGGTTGCTCCAGACACATGACTGGAGATAAATTGAAGTTCACCAAACTCAAGTTCAAGAACCTAGGCTCAGTGGCATTTGGCAACAATGCTACACTCAAGGTAATTGGGTCAGGTAATATTGAACTCAAATCTGACTTTGTTATTAAGAAAGTTCTTTTGGTTGAAAACTTCAATTTTAACTTGCTTAGTATAAGTCAGTTATGTGATTCTGGTTATATAATCACCTTCAACAATTCTAACTGCCTGATTAGAAATGTACAAGACTCAGAAATCATGCTTAAAGGCATTAGGAAAAATAATGTATACACTATAAACCTACCCCTAGTACCCAAATGTATGTTAACTCAGTTAGAACAATCAAACCTCTGGCATAGGAGTTTAGGTCATACCAATCTGAGAACTATCTCAAAAATCACCCAACTTGGATTAATCAAAGGTATCCCCAAAATTAAAAATAATGAAAACCTAATATGTGAATCATGTAATCAAGGCAAACAAACTAAATCTAATCACAAATTAATCCAATCTGATTTAACTCAAACCACACTTGAGCTCCTGCATCTTGACCTATTTGATTCACATGAAGTCAAGTCACTAAGCGGGAACCGATACTGCTTAGTAATAGTTGATGATTACTCTAGGTTCACCTGGGTTAGGTTTCTAAAAACCAAAGATGAAACCCTAAACCTATTTAATGAATTCTGTAAACTAATTGAAAATCAAAACGATACTAAAATTAAAAGACTTAGGAGTGACCACGGGGGAGAATTTGAAAATCAACGGTTCGAGAAATTCTGTAAGGTAAATGGGTATTTACATGAATTTTCATGTCCTAGAACCCCCCAACAAAATGGAATAGTCGAAAGAAGGAATAGAACATTACAGGAAGCCGCTAGGGCTATGCTCAACGAATTTAGCCTAGCAAACCAATATTGGGCAGAAGCAATTAGTACGGCTTGTTACGTCCAAAATAGGGTTCTGATTAACAAGCGACACAACAAAACACCCTATGAACTGTACTACCATAGACTCCCAAATCTACACTACCTAAGGGTCTTTGGATGCAAAGTCCATATCCTAAACACCAAAGACTATTTAGGAAAATTTCAGTCCAAGTCAAACCCAGGTATCTTCCTAGGATACTCAACCACAAGTAGAGCCTATAGAGTTTACAACAAACAAACTAAGAAAATTGAAGAAACAACAAACTTAATATTTGATGAAGAAATCAACTCAACATCTGATAATCCAGACCTAACTTCATCAAATTCTGATCAAGAAAATAATGAACAAACAAGTGAATCTTTAATTGAACCCTTAAACGAACTAACTATTGAACCAATTAATGAGTCAACTGAACCAATTATCAAACCAACAAATCAACCAGCCCAAAGAGTCGAATCCAATAGTGATCCAAACCGACCAGCCGGAACTGAGGCTGAACCAAGTTCTAGAAAAACCAAGAAACCCAGACTTAGTCACCCAACCGATCAAATTGTGGGTGATCCAACTCTAGGAGTCAGGACTAGATCCTCCTACAGAAACCTTAGTCAAATATCTATGATATCAAAAATTGAACCCAAAACTATAGAGGAAGCCCTACCTGACCCTGATTGGATCATAGCTATGTAAGAAGAATTAGCCCAATTTGAGAGGAACCAAGTCTGGGAACTAGTGCCTAAACCTGAAGGCAAATCCATCATTGACACTAAGTGGGTCTTTAGGAATAAGCTAAATGATCAAGGAGAAATAGTTAGAAATAAAGCCCACTTAGTAGCTAAGGGATTCAGCCAAGTAGAGGGATTAGATTACGATGAAACATATGCCCCAGTAGCTAGACTTGAGTCCATTAGAATGTTGTTAGCCTTTGCATCCCATAAAGGATTTAAGCTATACCAAATGGATGTAAAGTCAACTTTCCTAAATGGATTCATTAAAGAAGAAGTTTATGTAGGACAACCCCCTGGGTTTGAGGACTTAGACAAACCTGACCACGTTTACAAATTAACTAAAGCACTATATGGGTTAAAACAAGCACCTAGGGCTTGGTATGAACGTTTATCAACTTACTTAACTTCTAAAGAATTTAAACAAGGACAAATTGACTC
>JAGFNQ010000464.1:0-69682 GCA_024364735.1 Boesenbergia rotunda
TGTTGATGCAGTCTGGCCCTGATTGTTGTTTTGGTGTTGACAACGATTTTAGTTTAGGAGGATGATTATGATATGGAAAATCCTAATCTGGGAGGTTAGGTGGATTATGATTAAGTCCTGATCGAGGATTAGGCATGATTTGGAAAATCCTAACCTGGGAGGTTAGGTGTGATGATTATGATGATTATGATTAAGTCCTGATCGAGGATTAGGCATGATATGAAAATCCTAACCTGGAGGGTTAGGTGTGGAAAATCCTAGCCTGGAGGGCTAGGTGTTGGAAAATCCTGACCTGGAGGGTTAGGTGTGGAAAATCCTAACCTGGGAGGTTAGGTGTTGGAAAAGTCCTAATTCGGAAGGGTTGGGTGAAAAGTCCTAGCTTGGAGGGCTAGGTGAAAAGTCCTAACTTGGAGGGTTAGGTGCAAATTCCCAACTTGGAGAGTTAGATGGAAAAATCCTTAGCTTGGAGGGCTAAGGTGGATGAATTCCTAGCTTGGAGGGCTAGGGTTGAGTCACTGGATCGGTCTGGTGACCGATCAGGGACATTGGCACGCTGCTCCTTAGTGGATCGGTCTGGTGACCGATCCAGCTATGTCTGATCGGACTGGTGACCGATCAGGGAGCGCACAGTGAGATTGGGAATCTACTGTGTGGCTCCTGATCGGACCGGTGACCGATCAGGGAGCAGGCTGCTTCCTTGCTGTCTTGCTCCTGATCGGTCTGGTGACCGATCAGGGAGCAAACGGTGAGTGAGTTCCCTTGCTGATCAAAGTCTTGGATCGGTCTGGTGACCGATCAGGGATCTTGGATTTGATTAAAAAATTACTGTTCATCTGCCCTGATCGATCTGGGTGACCGATCAGGATCCAATCTGATCGGTCTGGTGACCGATCAGGCTTCACCCTGATCGGTCTGGTGACCGATCAGGCGTGTATAGCTGCGAGAGCTGGGAATCCCAGCAAAGCAGTGGATCGATCTGGTGATCGATCCACACACCCTGGATCGGTCCGGTGACCGATCACTTTAATTCAAATTTCACTGTCAGACGCGGTCAGAGCGTCTGATCGTATCGGATTTGCTGATGTATGTGATATGCTGCGTGATCTTCTGCTCTAATGCTCTGATTGAGTTTCAGGTGACAGGGGAGGATTCAAACACTCAAGGAGAAGTCAAAGCGTGCTTTCCTTGGAGCAGGTTTGTCCCTTTTCACATCTCAGGTTGCAACGGCGAGCCGAAGACTGGGGCTGAGACTGGAGCTTGGCTGAGGAGCTCAGTGAGTCCAGAGATAGCTCAGTAGAGGCTGGCGTTGGCAGATGAGTAGCTGGGAGCTACAGAGATGTGGTCACTTGTCGCTTGGCGGAGAAACAAAAGGAAGCGCGAGAAGACGAGGCTGTAGAGCTTTCGAGCAAGCGATTCAGTTTTGAAAAGTTCTTTGTGTTCTTGCGTTCTGCTGCTACAAGCTTGCTGTTCTTGAGTTCTTCAACCATTCTAAGCAAGCAATAGAGGAGCAATCATCATACTTGAGCGCTAGAAGGAGAAAACAAGAAGCTTGGAGTCCGACAGTGGGAAGACACGAAGCAGATAGGGGTCTGCGTGAGATTGCCACTGGTGGAGCTCAGGGAAGCTTGCTGTGTTTTGTCCTTGCTAAGAGTTTGAGTAAGATCCTTCTTGTTGTTGTTTCATTGTGCTCATTATATATCATTGTGTGAAACACGCTGTGGAGAGGTTTCTCCACCGAGAAGGAGGTTGCTTCATATCCGGTGTTAACCGGGGCTTGATCTGCCGACGATCAAGGGATCGCCCACCTCAAGGGCACGCCAAGGAGTAGGGGCAAGTTATCCCCGAACCTTGTAAACCCTCCTTGTTAGCGATCTTGCTAGTTGTGTTTGTTTCGCTCTCGTTTAGTTTTTCTGCATACTCTGTTTTCCACTCTTTCCGCTGTGCTACTGATATTTGAGTTGCAGAAATCGTGATAAGTTTTCAAGGGGCAAGCGATTGTCTATATTCACCCCCCCTCTATAGCCATCTCGTTCCCAACAAGTGGTATCAGAGCAAGGGGCTCTATACACGGCTTAACAACCGAGAGTTTCAACAAGATGGCTTTGAGAGAAGGCTTCTCCACCACCCGACCTCCATTCTTTGATGGCGCCGACTTCCAATATTGGAGATCAAAAATGGAATACTATTTGAAGATGGATATCCATACGTGGTTCGCGGTGAAGGAAGGATTCATCCCTCCTAAGGATGATGAAGGTAAGGAACTCGAATCTTCGCGGTGGACTGCCGAACAAACAAAGAAAAGTGAAGCCGACGCTAAGGCGGTTGTCACTCTACAATGCGGCATGAACAAAGACCAACTCATCAAGGTTGGTCCCTTCACGAGTGCAAAAGATTTGTGGAACAAACTCATAGAGCTCCATGAAGGCACCCGAGACTCGAGGATTGCAAAGAGGGACTTGTTCCTCAATCAACTTCAAAACCTCTCCATGAAGGAGAATGAGTCGGTAAGTGAGCTCCATAGCCGGTTCAAGGAAGTTCTTAATGGACTTCATTCAATTGATGAAAAGGTCGAGAATCGCGACCTTGTGAGGTATGTCTTGAAAGCATTTCCAAGGAATGCTTTGTGGTCATCCATGGTGGATGCCTACAAAGTATCCAAGGATTTATCTATTGTAAAGTTAGATGATTTATTCTGTGAGATGGAATTGCATGAGATGGCTAACAAAGGCCCGGAAAAGGGGATTGCCTTAGTTGCAGGGGACCGGATCAACAAGAAGAAGAAGGTGAAGAAAAAGGAGAAGGATCTTTCATCATCTTCATCCTCCTACGAATCCGAGTCAACCTCGGAGGAAGATGGCAGTGGCTCCTCTTCATCTGAAATGGCGAACTTCGTGCGAAGGATGATACGAAGAGATCGACGTTTCAAGAGGAGAGGTAACACTAGTGAATTCAAGCTTGATAAGAATAATGCATCTTGCTTTGAGTGTGGTAGGAAAGGGCATTTCAAGAATGAATGTCCGAAGCTTAAGAAGGAGGAGAAACCTAGGAGAAAAGAAGAGAAATCCAAGAAGAAGAAGAAAGCTTTGAAGGCTTCTTGGGATGAGTCATCTTCTAGTTCATCCGATGACGAGAAGGAGGAGAAGAGTACAAGGCAAGTGCTCTCATGGCTCTTGGAGAGGAGAGCAGTGAAGAAACTTCAAGCTCCTCAAACGCGGCTTCGTCATCTTCGGATGATGAAGAGGTAACTTCTCCCGAGCTTGAAAATGTTATAGAGCAATTGCATGTTTAACTAGTATGCTTAAGAAGTCCAAAAACAAAGTTAAAGCATTGCAATTAGAGATTGATCAATTGAAAGCTTCTAGGGATGATAACATTGATGACTTGCATGTTGAATTACTAGAAGATGAAATTAAATCTTTGAAACATGAGATTGTAAGCTTGAAATCCTCTAAGGTTGAGGAAATCAGTGATTTGCATGATAATGAGTTAGTGGAGGAAAACCAATCATTGAAGAGTGAAGTTGAGAAGCTCAAGAATATTCTTGGAAATTCTCAAATAGCTCTAAGACCTTAGATATGATTTTGAATGCCCAAAGAGCGGTCTACAATAGGGCCGGTATTGGTTACCGCCCTAAGGAACCCTCTTTTGTATCTCTCATGTCTAGGACTGACATGAGACAATCTAGGACACCCAAAATCCAAAAGAAAGTTGTCAAGGCATGGGTGCCGAAGTCATGCTTAGTTGATGCTTTAGGTCCCAAGGTTTGGGTACCTAAGACTTCTATTTTTCGAATTGTGTAGGTTGTGATTGAGGGGGAGCATCTATCAACTTGGTTCGTTGATAGTGGATGCTCCAAACACATGACCGGGATAGATCATTGTTTACCACATTTCACAAGAAGAGTAGAGGTAATGTATCATTTGGTAACAATGGTAGCCTTAAGGTCATAGGAATAGGAGACATTCAAATATCCGAATGTCTTAGAATCTCAAATGTCCTTCTAGTCAAGGGGATGAAGTTTAATCTCCTAAGTGTCAGTCAATTGTGTGACACGGGTTACACAATTGATTTCCAACCAAGTCAATGTCTAGTTAGACAAAATGACACCTTGGACACGGTACTAGTAGGAGCAAGAGTAGACAATATTTATCAAGTTTCATTTAAAAGTGCTACTAATGCTTTTGCTAAGTGTTTCATGTCAAAACAAGAAGAGTCCACTCTTTGGCACCGGAGACTAGCACATGTGAACATGAAGAACATCCGGAAGTTGGCCAACAAGGGACTAGTGCGAGGCTTACCAAGCATCAAGTATGGAAAAGATAAATTATGTGATGCGTGTCAAATGGGTAAGCAAACAAAATCTGCACATAAAGGTAAAAGCACTGTAAGTACTTCCAATGCTTTAGATTTACTTCACATGGATCTATTTGATTGTAGTACCATCATATCATTGAATGGAAGTAGATATTGCTTTGTTATCATTGATGATTTTACTAGATATACTTGGACTTACTTTTTAAAACATAAGGATCAAACCTTAGATATTTTCATTTCTTTTTGTAGAAGGGTTGAAAATGAGAAATCATCAACAATTAAGACAATAAGAAGTGATCATGGAGGTGAATTTCAAAACCAAAGGTTTCTAGAATTTTGTCAAGATAAGGGTTATAGACATGAGTTCTCTACTCCTAGAACACCACAACAAAATGGTGTTGTAGAGAGGAAGAACCGTGCACTTCAAGAGGCTGCACGAAGCATGCTTAATGAGTACTCACTCCCGAGTTACTTATGGGCTGAAGCTGTAAATACAGCTTGCTATGTGCAAAATCGAGTTCTCATCCATAGGTTTTTAGAAAAGACTCCCCATGAACTTTGGTTTGGAAAACCACCTACGGTTAAACACCTTAAGGTGTTTGGGTGTAAGGTGTTTATTCTAAACACCAAGGATCATCTTGGAAAGTTCACGGCAAAAGCTGATGAAGGGATACTAGTCGGGTACTCCCTCGTTAGTAAAGCCTACCGAGTCTACAACAAGAGAACTAGACTAGTTGAAGAGTCTTCTGATGTCGTTTTTGAGGAATTTCCAAAATCAATTGACCAATCAGATAATGTAGAAGGAGTTCAAATCGAACTAAGGAGACTTAGTTTGAATGAAAATCCGAGTATTGTTGATGGTGATGAGTCTGATGACGGTGAGCCTAGACAACTCATTGATCAGCTGGACCTGAGGCTGAATTCGTGTCTAGTGAACCTATTCAAGAAGCACCACCAACACCAAGGCAAACGAGACTAGCCTCTAGTCATCCCCAAGACCAAATTGTTGGAGACATCCAACAAGGGGTTAGGACTAGATCATTCTTCAGGAATGAGGCTAATGAAGTTGCTCTAATTTCCGAAATTGAACCTAGAAAAATTGATGAAGCATTAAATGATCCCGATTGGATTATTACAATGCAAGATGAACTAGGTCAATTTGAGAGGAGTCAAGTTTGGGACTTAGTCCCTAGGCCCAAGAAGACCACTATTATTGGAACTAAATGGGTCTTCAAAAACAAATTAAACCACAAGGGAGAAATCATTAGAAACAAGGCACGCTTGGTAGCCAAGGGCTACAGTCAAGTTGAAGGTCTTGATTATGATGAGACTTATGCTCCCGTGGCACGATTAGAGTCCATCCGATTGATGCTTGCATTTGCAGCACATCGAGGCTTCAAACTATTTCAAATGGACGTCAAATCGGCATTCCTAAATGGTTTGATTAGGGAAGAAGTCTATGTCGAACAACCTCCAGGGTTTGAGAGTACCGAATATCCAAACCACGTGTACAAGCTCAAGAAGGCACTCTATGGCCTTAAACAAGCACCCCGGGCTTGGTATGAGCGGTTGTCGACATTCTTGATTGGAAAGGGTTTCGTTAGAGGTCAAATAGACCCTACACTATTTCTACGAAGAGATGGTGACAATATATTTGTAGCCCAAGTATATGTCGATGACATAATTTGTGGCTCAAACAACAAGGGCTATTTACGTGAATTTATCGGACACATGGAGAGTGAGTTTGAAATGAGTCTAGTGGGAGAGTTGACTTTCTTCCTCGGACTTGAAATCAAGCAAACTCGCGATGGTATCCATGTGCACCAATCAAAGTATACACATGAAATGCTTCGAAAATTCAATATGAGTGATTCAAAAGAGGTAACCACTCCCATGGCCACAAACACAAGATTAGATAATGATGAGAGTGGTAAACCCGTTGATCTAACTCAATATCGAAGCATGATAGGTAGTTTGCTATATCTCACAGCTAGTCGACCAGATATACTATTTGCTGTAGGGATGTGCGCTAGGTATCAAGTCTGTGCCAAGGAATCTCACCTAATTGCTGTTAAGCGAATTTTGAGATATCTCAAGGGCACAATTGGTGTAGGTCTTTGGTATCCCCGTACCGAATCTTTTGATTTGATGGGCTATACGGATTCCGACTACGCTGGATGTAAGTTGGACCGGAAAAGCACTAGTGGGGGCTGCCAATTCCTAGGATCGTCTTTAGTAAGTTGGTCGAGTCGGAAGCAACATTGTGTTGCTCTTTCCACTACCGAGGCAGAATATATCGCCATGGGAGAGTGTATATCACAATTGTTGTGGATGATCCACACCTTAGAGGACTATGGATTGAGTTACAAGGGTGTGCAAGTGTTATGTGATAACATTAGCACAATTAACTTAACCAAGAATCCGGTCCATCATTCTAGGACAAAACATATTGAGGTAAGACACCACTTCATTAGAGATCATGTAGCTAGGGGGAACATCATACTCTCACATGTAGAGTCAAAGTCAAACCTAGCTGACATTTTCACTAAACCACTTCCCGAGAGTGAATTTAGTTTCCTAAGACGGGAGTTGGGAATGTGTCGCGCTTCATGATTCTCAAATTGTGTACAAAACCCTTCATGATTAGTTCAAATTGCTAGGGAACAATTGGGTAACTTTGGGAACATCTCACACAAACTATAAGGGTTACCAAAATGTTTTTGATTGCTAGATATGGGGTGAGATGTTAGGTTCAACTCAATTTCTCAAAATGTTATTGCATCAATTGAGAAATTAAGTTGACGAGATAATAATCACGGTGGTGACCAAGTGTGGGGAAAACCATTGCATAACATATGTGTATATGGCTCCATGATCATACTTGGACATTCCAATCAAGGCAACTTGATTGGAAACTTGAAGTTGGAGTAAAAACTTGTTTGAATTTGCTTGATTGATTGATGGTTGAGTTTGACTCCATTAAGATGGGTCAAAGTATGTGATGAACCTATAAGGACTTTAGATTCTTGTTCAAGAATCAATTTTAGTCAGAAGTACCTGTCCAAATTAGACAAAATTCATCAGAGTTCGTTTGAAAATTTTAGAAGTTCTGAAACTGAACATTTCAGTTCGTATCAGGAACCCTGATCGGTCATCGGACCGATCAGGCAATTTGGCTGATCGGTCCCCGGACCGATCTGACCCCTTTCTGTGGTGTTCGGTCCACAGACTGATCTGCGAGGCAAGCTGTAATCTCCCGAAATCTGACTAAGTGTCTGAGCTAGCCTGGATCAGTCTCCAGACCGATCTGGCACCCTGTGGGGATCGGTCCATAGACCGATCATGGAGCTCAGAATTTTCTCTCCGGGACCTACTGATCGAATCCTGATCGGTCACCCGATCGATCAGGATCGCGTCTGATCGGTCATCCGACCGATCAGGACCATTCCAGTCCGATCAGGATGTATCCTGATCGGTCCGGACGCGATCTGATCGAACGGTGATCCGATCAACCGCATTAAATTTTGGTTGGTGGACCGATCCACCAACCGATTAACTCTCCAAATCTTCATTTTCCCGAACCCTAGCGCCGAAATAACCTTGTGCGAGCGAGCGAGAGAGTCTTGTGTCTTCCTTCTTCACTCGCGGGCGAGCGAAAGCTTCTACAGGCATTCTCTCCGAACACCTTCTTCCCGCGCGTGCGTGCTTGAAGTGTTCTTGCAATCTCTTCAAACTAAATCCAATGGCGCCTAAGTAAGATTTGATTTCAGCTTTCCTTTCACAACAACTCTTAGAATATTTGTGAAGCTAACCATGTTTTGTTTTTGTTTTTGTCGTGACCCTCTTCCTCATTTCTTGACCAAAACATTTTATATCTATCTTTTGATTGGGTCTCATCTTATGATCAATTCTTGTGCTTCAATCTATGTGTCATGATCCATTCAAATCTTATTAGAAAGTCATCTAAGGGAAAGGAGGTAGCAGAGGAGAGTTCTAGAGAGAAAACCTCTTCATCCTCTCAAAGGCCTCCACTCCCTCAACTTACTCGGTTTCAGAGTCCTGGTCTCGCCTTCAAGTTCCAGTGGCACAACTTCAAGTTAATGCCGTGTCGGGCGATAGACCCAACTTTTATCTATGAACACTGTCCAACAATTCAACAACGAATTGAGTTATATAATCTTCAACCCCTCTTGCACTTTGAAGGACCGATCAACCTGACCTTGGTTTCTGAGTTCTATAACAATATGATCAGTGGACCGGGCACTGGGTGGAGCACGGGATGGCAGACGCGTGTTGCCGGTATTGATCTTGCTTTCGATCGATCTATCTTGACTGATTTTCTCGGCTGTCGCAGATCACACAACGAGTTCTTTCTCTACCCTTTTCCTCCTAATCCTCTTCCAGTCCCCTTCGATGGAGTGACTTCTGATTCCATTTACGAGTACTTCCTAGGTCATCCTAGACCAAGGGATTCTGGTGAGTGCACCCGTGACTTCCCTACATTTCCAGCTCTTCATCTTTTCCCTGTTGATTATGTCTTGTTTAAGATCATCACAAATTGTCTCCTTCCCTTAGACTTTGACCCAATAGCTTCAGAATTCTCCTCTATCATCGTCCACAGTATGCCATTATCTCAGTCAGTCTATATGCCATTCGGTCACATCATCACCGCATGGCTAAAGTCGGTTGGCATCGACGTTTCACAGGGTCACATTGTGCCCATGATTCGACAGGACTGCCGGTTGGATCGTCGCATGCTTGCTCAGTCCGGCGTTGTTCTTGGGACTCAAGGGCTGAAGTGGAAGGTTCGCTGACGAACGGAAGAATTACCGAGGGCAGCTACTGACCCGGGGACGCCAGCTATTACTACAGACTATGATGAGTTGGCTCCTGATCTGCGCTGGCAGGTCGCAGAGATAGAGCGACAATTGGAGCACGAGTTACACATCTCCGAGCTTTGGCAGCAGGAGGTCAGCTCCGAGTTCCAGTCGTTTGATCGCCGTGTTGATGCCTTAGCATCTGGTGTCTCTGAGATGAGCGCGTTCCAGGACCGATGGTATGAAGAATGGTATCATCATACGTTCCCTGAGGGTGCATCCCCCAGTGATCCGTCACCCAGTGATATCATTTATATTGATGATTCTGATGACAATTGATCTTAAATGTGTTGTATGACTTTTGGGCTGTATGCCCTCTGACTCTGTTGGTGTGACCTTGAGTCACACATATTTTGCTACTTGGTCGGATGCTTTCATGTCTTGATCTATATATTTTTATCTGCCATGCTTAACTACTATTGTTGATGTCATGTTGTTTATGTACTTGTTATATGCATGATTGTTTGATTGTCATATTCATGCTTACATTGCCATGTTTCATTGATACTTATGAATATTATGGCATGCTTTGGGAGTCTATATTTTATACTCATATGATGCATGTGATTGCTATGTCTTGCTATAATTTTTCACATGTGTTCGTATGCCAATTCCACAAACTATCACATTTTTGATGAGTTGGGATACCTCTAGGATTGAGGGGGAGTTCATCTTAATCTTGACAGCCCCTCTTGTCCCTTTTCGATGTTCGACAAAGAGGGAGAGTGTGGATTGATTAAGTTTAGCATGATCATGTTGTAGGGGGAGGATCTGGATTCCCCTATGATTCTAAAGTTGGGATATTGATTGAGAAACCCTAAACTTAAAATCGGGTTGTCAAACAACAAAAAGGGGGAGATTGTTGATGCAGTCTGGCCCTGATTGTTGTTTTGGTGTTGACAACGATTTTAGTTTAGGAAGATGATTATGATATGGAAAATCCTAATCTGGGAAGTTAGGTGGATTATGATTAAGTCCTGATCGAGGATTAGGCATGATTTGGAAAATCCTAACCTGGGAGGTTAGGTGTGATGATTATGATGATTATGATTAAGTCCTGATCGAGGATTAGGCATGATATAAAAATCCTAACCTGGAGGGTTAGGTGTGGAAAATCCTAGCCTGGAGGGCTAGGTGCTGGAAAATCCTGACCTTGAGGGTTAGGTGTGGAAAATCCTAACCTGGGAGGTTAGGTGTTGGAAAAGTCCTAATTTGGAAGGGTTGGGTGAAAAGTCCTAGCTTGGAGGGCTAGGTGAAAAGTCCTAACTTGGAGGGTTAGGTGCAAATTCCCATCCTGGAGAATTAGGTGAAAAAGTCCTGGCCTGGAGGGTCAGGTGCCTAGCTTGGAGGGCTAGGTTGGATGATGTTCTAACTCGGAAGAGTTGGGTGAAAAGTCCTAGCTTGGAGGGCTAGGTGAAAAGTCCTAACTTGGAGGGTTAGGTGCAAATTCCCAACTTGGAGAGTTAGAGGGAAAAATCCTTAGCTTGGAGGGCTAAGGTGGATGAATTCCTAGCTTGGAGGGCTAGGGTTGAGTCACTGGATCGGTCTGGTGACCGATCAAGGACATTGGCACGCTGCTCCTTAGTAGATCGGTCTGGTGACCGATCCAGCTATGTTTGATCGGACTGGTGACCGATCAGGGAGCGCACAGTGAGATTGGGAATCTACTGTGTGGCTCCTGATCGGACCGGTGACCGATCAGGGAGCAGGCTGCTTCCTTGCTGTCTTGCTCCTGATCGGTCTGGTGACCGATCAGGGAGCAAATGGTGAGTGAGTTCCCTTGCTGATCAAAGTCTTGGATCGGTCTGGTGACCGATCAGGGATCTTGGATTTGATTAAAAAATTATTGTTCATCTGCCCTGATCGATCTGGGTGACCGATCAGGATCCAATCTGATCGGTCTGGTGACCGATCAGGCGTGTATAGCTGCGAGAGCTGGGAATCCCAGCAAAGCAGTGGATCGATCTGGTGATCGATCCACACACCCTGGATCGGTCCGGTGACCGATCACTTTAATTCAAATTTCACTGTCAGACGCGGTCAGAGCGTCTGATCGTATCGGATTTGCTGATGTATGTGATATGCTGCGTGATCTTCTGCTCTAATGCTCTGATTGAGTTTCAGGTGACAGGGGAGGATTCAAACACTCAAGGAGAAGTCAAAGCGTGCTTTCCTTGGAGCAGGTTTGTCCCTTTTCACATCTCAGGTTGCAACGGCGAGCCGAAGACTGGGGCTGAGACTGGAGCTTGGCTGAGGAGCTCAGTGAGTCCAGAGATAGCTCAGTAGAGGCTGGCGTTGGCAGATGAGTAGCTGGGAGCTACAAAGATGTGGTCACTTATCGCTTGGCGGAGAAACAAAAGGAAGCGCGAGAAGACAAGGCGGTAGAGCTTTCGAGCAAGCGATTCAGTTTGAAAAACTTCTTTGTGTTCTTGCGTTCTGCTGCTACAAGCTTGCTGTTCTTGAGTTCTTCAACCATTCTAAGCAAGTTATAGAGGAGCAATCATCATACTTGAGCGCTTGAAGGAGAAAACAAGAAGCTTGGAGTCCGACAGTGGGAAGACACGAAGCAGACAGGGGTCTGCGTGAGATCGCCACTGGGTGGAGCTCAGGGAAGCTTGCTGTGTTTTGTCCTTGCTAAGAGTTTGAGTAAGATCCTTCTTGTTGTTGTTTCATTGTGCTCATTATATATCATTGTGTGAAACACGCTGTGGAGAGGTTTCTCCACCGAGAAGGAGGTTGCTTCATATCCGGTATTGACCGGGGCTTGATCTGCCAACGATCAAGGGATCGCCCACCTCAAGGGCACGCCAAGGAGTAGGGGCAAGTTATCCCCGAACCTTGTAAACCCTCCTTGTTAGCGATCTTGCTTGTTGTGTTTGTTTCGCTCTCGTCTAGTTTTTCTGCATACTCTGTTTTCCACTCTTTCCGCTGTGCTACTGATATTTGAGTTGCAGAAATCGTGATAAGTTTTCAAGGGGCAAGCGATTGTCTATATTCACCCCCCCCCTCTATAGCCATCTCGTTCCCAACACTTAATTCATTAAACTTGTATTTTATTTTACGAATTGTAGTAGTGCCCAATGAAAACGGTCAAGGATCGTGGGCTTTGGAGTATGAGTAATCACAGACTCCGAACTAAATAAAAACAAACTATGTTAGCAGTGTTTTAACTTGTAAGTTTCTTTATTTCCGCTTTGCTTACTCTCAATTCATTTTTGAAAATACGTAATCGATATTCATCCCCCACGATCCCACAGGTTTTGCAAAAATTAAAAAAAGATAGATTTTCCAAAAAAAAAATCTAAGTAAAATCATTTTCAAGATATAATTTCTATGTAAAATACAATTCATTTTTAAAAATAAGTAAAATGTAATTTTCAAAGTAAGGATTTTACAAACATACTCCTCTTAATTAAAATTCTCCCTCTAAAGATTTTGAAAATATCTATAATTTCTGAGGAAATAAATTTTGAAAATTCTTACTTTCAAAACATAACTTCTCTCTCCTTTAACATATGTCAAAAAAAAAAAACACTTGGGTCGAAAGAGTGATTTTTCCAAAAGAAAATTCTAAGAAAAAAATAAGACATTTTTGACAATAATCTTTAACTAAAGTCATGATAAATTACTTTTTGAAAAATAAGGTTTTAAGTAGTTAGGATCATTTGAAAGGTTTTCCAAGTTAAATTGTGATCATAAACATTTGTAAGAACACTTTTCAATTTAATTTAGTTTTTTTTTAATCAAAACATGCTTTTTCAAAAACATTTAAGTAAGAAAGTTTCTAACTAAGAAGTGTAGGATCGAGATTGAGCGATAGAGGAGGGGTGAATATCGCTTCGCAAAAACTTCATATTTAAAACATAAATGACTATGTGATAAAGTACACAGCGGAAGCTTTGAGAGTAAGCGTAGGAGTTAGAGAGAGATAGGAAGCAGCGGAAAATAAAATACAGCATGATATCTAACTCAAGTTGATTTTACTTACTTCGAAGTCTTGACCGGCTCCTACTGCAAGACCCACGATCCTTAATCATTTACTTTGGGCAATACTAATAATTGCAAGAATATTACAAATTACATAACTGAAGTGTGCAATAAAAGAAAAACAATTATACCGACTCCTGAAATGAAAGAAAGATTTTCGTTCGGAGAGTCGGACGGCGTTTCAGCGTTTATCGAAACTTCGGTCGCGTAGCAGACATAAGAAGAAACTGATTGTAATCTTAGAATTGTTGTGTTGAACTGCTGCACTCGACCCCTTTTTATAGTACTTACTCAGGCACCTGAATGACCTTTCAGGCGCCCTCATTGCAGCGTTCCGGGGGAAACTCTATCTGTTGTTCGGTCAAACTTTATCCTCCTGAGTCCCATTCAGGCGCCTGAGTGTCGACGTGGATCCTCCACTCAGCACTCGCCACGTAAGCCAGACGGTTGCGCTAGCTTAGCCGCCTGCTGCCAGCTCTCAAACGCCTGAGTCCTATTCAGGCACCCCAGTCAACTGCTTTCTCTTTTTAGCTGCAACAAGGGTCAGTTCCAAATATACAATAATAAAATATAGAATTAAGACATGTATGAATTATAGCCAATATTGTCTTGTTCCTGACTTTCAGGTTTCACTCGAAACCTTAGGTCGGACTGACGCCTACTGTTCCCTCACCGAGAAACTCGTCCTCACCTACTCCTCTCAGGAGAGTTTACCTGTTACCACCTAGAACCTCCGGTTGGACTTTTGCTCAACCTCCGAGAACTCGGAACTCGACGACGTTCGACCTCAACCCGTCTCAACTCCTGTCCGCGATCCCCACTCGGTAAAGTCTTTTGCTCAGCCCCCTAGACCAAGACTTCGTGCTCAACTTTACTCGCCAAGTCTTCGTTGCCCGATCCCCGACCAAGACATCATGCTCGGCTTCACTTGCCAAGTCTTCGTTGCCCAATCCCCGACCAAGACTTCGTGTTGAATCCTGCAGGTCAAAACTTCTTGCCTAACTTACCTAGGACTTTCTTGCAATCTCAATAACTTCAACAGTACACCATACCAGCTTAACTTGAACCCTTTGCCATTTATCAAAATAAGGTTCGTTCTAGTGCTTCCGGCACCAACAATCTCCCCATTTTTGATTATGGCAACCCAGTTCAAAGTTAAGCCTAAGCAAGTTTTTAACAGAGAAATAAAATTACTTTTAAGCTCTCCCCTTTAATCAGTTATCTCCCCGTAGATCATTTAACATTTATGATTATAGAGGAGATGATATTTTTCAAAATAGACTTAGTCTTTTTCAAATATGATTTAAAAAGTTCAAAGACTAAGTTAAGTTTTTTTTTGAAAAAAACTATAAAAATACTTAGTTGACTTAAGCTTTTTGAAAGAATACTTTTGAAAATTTTGCTTACTTTTTGAAAAACTTAAGTACTAAAACATTCTTTTTGAAAAAGTTAAGTGCTCTTCAAAAATTAAGAAGAGAGACTAAGTGGTTATTCAGAATGCTGAGTCATTTTAAAAATAGGTTCTAAGCATTCGAAAAAAAGCTTAGTTTTCGAAAACATAAAAAACTCAATTTTCGAAGAGCGATTTTCGAAAAGCGAACAGACCGGTAAAGAAGAACTCTTTTCTTTGAACTCTTTTTCTTTCTCTCTCCCTTTGCTATATATCAAAATCATGCATCTAATATGAGGGTAAAAATGAAAAATAATAGCTAAGTGTATCAGAGCGAGTAATTTCAAGCAACACAATAAGTCTAAGTAGGTTGTCTAAATCTAGGCTAAGTATAAGTCAAGTCTAGGCACCTCTATTTTGAGTCCATGCATGAAAGAAAAAAATTTGAAAATAATTTTAAATATTCAAAAAATAAAGTCAATTTTTTTTGGATACCTGTCTAATCTTTTAGTTACTTGCTGATTGTAATAAATAACAGTTTTCGCTTGGGTTAGTCGAGTCAAGTGTATTTCATAAATTAGCTCAGTTAGCCAGAATACATGACTTGATTAATTTGAATTGCATTTATAATGCCCCAAACTTGTGTCGATGCACCTAGGGCTCCTTTCTTCTTACTTGAGCTTGGTTCAGGTGGAGTCTCCTTTGAAGATATATCTTGAACATTCGTAAGAATGTCGTCATCGTCTGCCACCTGGTCTGGATCGACCTGAGGCTATCCCTGTGCTCTCCAAGTCATGACCCCATTTATATCTATGTGTATGTGGCTAGGGAGAAGTTCTTAATCCCAATAATATCAAACTCAGTCAACCTAGTCACCTCACCTGCACTAGTGTCAAAACCTAAGCCACATAGTAGGAAAGTCAAAACATGACAGTAAGGTGTGAGAACTCTCCCCCTAGTGGTAATGCTGGAGGCATAGATAATGGTATGAAAAATATGGAGATTAATGTCTATATCAATTCTATGGATAAGGGCATAGAGTAGGAAGGAATGGAAGGGTCTCATCACAACCCTATCTCTGGAAGTAAGGGGTAAGATGCAAAGAACAAGGACTCGATATAATACATAATCCTGAATCTGTAACTCAACGGATCGAAACTAGAAAATCATGGGGTCCCTCTCTCCCTTGAAAACATAAGAATAAGGATATCAAAGGTAATATGGGAAAAGGGGTCATTAAAAGAAAGCTCCCTAGGAGGGTAGCACAGAAAGGTAGATGTAGAAGGTCTGAGTCCTAATTGATCTCTGATCATGCTAGGCGTAAGTATAAAATCTCTACACATGACTCTAGTGTTGTACTAGAAGTCATCAATCTTGACTAAGTTATTATAAAACTCGGCATACATGGTCATGTTAACTAGGCTAGTATAAAAAATGAGGTTCTAGAGTTGATAATGGTTGATAACTCCTATGAATGGAGCATATAATCAAGTAAAGAAAGTCCGGCATAGATACCTAGTATTGAAAGGTTTATATTCTATAGAATAAAACTTAGTCCAAAGATCTAAACTAGGGAACCTAGAGTTCGGATTACGAGTGATGCCCCCACGGGCTGGCTCCATGGGTAAGGCGCCTTCCGCTTGAAACGGAGGTCTCAGGTTCGAGAGTTGCCAGTTGCACACGGGGTAAAAACCTGGTCTACTGGCTTAAATCCTCTCAGCCCCAGGCGCCTCTCCGCCCCCCCCTGGCCAGTAAATCCGTGGTTTACTCCACACCTATGGGGCAAGGACCAGGGGGCCGTTGAGGTGGCAGATCCACCTTTTTTGAAAGGATTAGGAGTGACAAATGGACCGGCCTCAAACTGTCATAGCTTAGTATTCAAAAGTATAAATAATTTATTAAAAATAATATAATTAACTAAGGAGAATGAATTGAGTTTTCGAATTTTATCGAGGAGGCATCGTCGAATATATAAAATAGAAATGATGACCCAAGGTTGAATGCACGAAATCAGACCAAAACAAAGGAGGGAAGAAGTTTTCAGGCACCTGTAAAGCTTCTGCCTTGTTCTTCTTACTCGAGCTTGGTTCAGGTGGAGTCTCCTTTGATTTGACTCCCTTCTTCAATTTGAGGAATTTCTTCTTGTTGTATATTTTCCAAACTAGATTGGCTAGTTTGGCGGCGAAATCCTTGTCGTCTTTGGAATCTGATTTAGTTTCGGACTCCAGTTCAGGTTGCGGCTGTTAGAATTGGTTAGGCAAGCTAAAAGGGGGTGAATAGCCCTACATGTGTAAAACTATATCTTTTATCTTCTTTAAAAAAGATGGAAGATTAGTTTCAGTTAAAGAAACACAACATAGAAATTAACTGAAAGAAAGAAGAGACTCCTATTTTACTTGGTTTGCAACATAGGTGGTTACTAATCCAAGACAATGAATAGCTCTACTCCAAATAACTTCTTGTATGGGTGGAGAAGCCTCTTATAGACTTTCAAACTCAAAGAAGACTCAATAAAGAATCACAGAAGTTGTACAGAATGAATTGCTTTGAAATTTTGAGCTAAGGGGTTCTATTTATAGGGCCCGAAAAAACTTATCGGTGTGCTAATGTGGCACATCACGGGCGCCCCCATGCAACATGGGCACCTGATTAGGACCAACATTTATGCACATCAATCAGCCGAAAATGGCTAGTTGGCAATAAACTCAGGGTTGGGTGTCTAAGTGAATATGGGCACACGTATACCCAGGCACCCAAGTTGACTTGGGCGCCTGTATAGCCAAGCACCCAAGTTAACTCGGGCACTTGATTTGGGTTGGTTCTGGTCAACCTTTGATTGATTAGTCTTTTAGCGCTTCCAGGTAATTTTTGATCATCCGAAGTTGAAGTTGAGCTCGCCCGAACTCAACTTCTGACCTTCTCCTCGAACGGACTTCCTCCCGGCTTCTTATCCCTCAGACGTCGTGTACTCCATTGTCGTTCACCGGTATACTTTTTCGCAGACTTTGTGTCCCTTGGATGCACCGTGCCCATCGGCTCCATTCCCGTATCATCCTTCTCGTCTGCTGCATCTTCCGCTCGACTTCTTGTGCTCCTAAACTCCTCCACACTTAGACACATAAATCAAACCAACAGGACCTAACTTGACTTGGTTGTCTCTATCAAAATTATCCTAGGGAACTTACAATCTCCTCTGTTTGATTTGGATCAACCCGAGTTAAGTTAGGAATATATAAATAGAAAAAACACAAGTAATAACATTTTGCAATAAAAACAAGTAAAAAAATTCAATGAAGACCTTCGCTTAACTTACTTCCTATTTTCTCTCTCATTGATTGCGTAAAAAAAAGGGTTAAGGGTAAAAGTTTAAAAAAGACTTTAAAATTTCTTTATAGAAAATTCTTTGTAATTTGTGTAAGTTTGTAAAAACATAATTACGAGGTATCAAAAGAGTCATTTTGTGAAAAATATTTTTTAAGGAATTTTAAAGGTTTAAAATTTGATTTTTGATATAAAAATCATAGAAAATTATCTTTTTATCCGAAATTTTTAAAAATATTAAATAATATGTCACAATATTAGACTTGGTCACATAAAAAATTTTAAGTGAAAATCCATTTTAGTTGAGTGTGGGAAAATAATTCATTAACAATGTATGAAATTTGGAAAATAAATGATTAAAAATACATTTGACTTTAAAAATTTTGATAATTTTTTATAAGAGTTAAAATCTAGGTTAGTCTCCCAAAAAAATTGGTTTTTCAAAAATCAACTTCAAAGTATTTTTAAAATTAAAATTTCTACTTTTAATCGAAAAATTAAAAAAAATATTTAATAATTTGAAAAATCTCAAAAAAATTTCTATGGATAGATATAAATGAACTCTATCACAAAAAATTTTAAATTATAATTTTTTTAAAAATTCTTGGAAAAAAATTTCAAGATGATACACAACGAAAACATTAGTTTCTAGAACTATAATCTAATAATTCAAAATGGAATAAAGAATCCAAAATAAATTTCTACATACTAGGTTTATCAAATATTTGTGCGAAATATAATTTCAAGGTACTTTTAAAATTTGCCCCTATAATTTCTAATATATCAATTTAATTCATAAAAATTTCTATAATTTGAATTTTAAAGAATATTTGAATTTGAACATACAGATTTCTTTTTTAACATTTCTATTTTTATTTTAAGTTCATATTTTCAACGTTAATTTTGTCAAATAGTTCTAGTGGGCATGCATTAGATAAATTCAATTTCAATTAGATATTTTTCTTTTTCAAATTAACATACTTGGTTCATAATTTACATAAAGATCTACTTAGCATTTAGATAGCATCATACAGTTGATCAGGAGGAAAGTTACGTACCTCACTTACCATATCGAATTCGCAATCTGACAATCCCCCTTTATCGATGCTCATTTGGGAAGAGCTTTCGTTGTCCTCTCCTTGATAGCTTGCTCTTAAAGCAAGCCTAGCATACTCCTCTATCTCGGATTTCGAGGAAGATGATTCACTCCACGTAGCCTTTAGGTTCTTCTACTTGCTTTGACCAAGCTTCCTTTTCTTATCTTTATTTTTCAGTCTCAGACAGTTGTCCTTGATGCGTCCTTTCTCTTGACAATTATAGCAGTGAATTCTTCTATGTAGTTTCGTTGCCTACAACTTATTAAAATTATTAGTTTTAAGAAACTTTGAAAATTTCCTTACCATGTACACTTTTATGTCCTCGTCGAGCAATGTAACTAAATCAGATTCGTCTCTTTGGGCCTTCAAGCATTTTTGACCTTCTGTGCTAGATTCTTACTTGGGCTTTCTTTTCTCTATCCTATACATCTAGATTCATGAAGTTCAAAGATTGAGAATAATTCTTCTAATATACTTACCTTGAGATCTTTCAAAATGTAGTATGAGTCTACAATCGAAGACCAATCCTACATCCTTGGAAATGAGTTCAGGCATATTTGATCGCATCTCTATTTGATACTGATTCTTTAAGGCTCGTTAGTCCAGTTATGAGTTCCTTGATCCTCACGTGTAATTGTACGACAATTTCTTCAATGTCCATCTAGAGATTTATTAGTTGATTTCGAAGTAGATCCTGTCTTGCTAGTTTTGCCTCCGAGGTGCCTTCGTGAAGTTCCAGGAACTCTTGCCAAAGTTCCTTCATCGAACCATAAGAGTCAATCTGGTTGACTTCTTGTGGTGGCAACACGCTCAGCAAATGGAATTCTACTTTGTCATTGACCACGAAATCAGCTTGCTCCTTCAAACTAGCAAGCTGATTTCGTAAAACCATACTTAATTGTTATCTAGGTGCTTCAAAACCATACTTAATTACTAGTAAAATGTCAAAGTCAATCTTAAAATATACCTCCATTTTGCGCTTCCAAAGCATGAACTCCCCCTTGCACTTAGACGGGTAGATGCTAGATCTAGCCATTTGTGCGTTGCTATAGTTGGTGGTTAGTCATTCTAAAGCGTCTTAGCTCTGATACCACTTGTTAGAATCGGTTGGGCCAACTAGAAGAGGGTGAATAAGCCTATAAGTGTAAAACTAAATTTTTTGTCTTCTTTAACAAAGATGGAAGATTAGTTAGCAGTTAAAAAAACATAACATAGAAATTAATTGAAAGAAAGAAGAGACTCGGAGTTTACTTAGTTTATAACCTGAGTGGTTGCTAATCCAAGACAATGAATAGCTCTACTCTAAATAACTCCTTGTATGGGCGGAGAAGCCTCTTATAGACTTTCAAACTCAGAGAAGACTCAATAAAGAATTACAAAAGTTGTACAGAATGAATTGCTTCGAAAATCTGATCTAAGGGGCTTTATTTATAGGGCCCAGAAAAACTTATCGACATGCTGACGTGGCACATCATGGGTGCCTAAGTGCAACATGGGTGTCTGATCAGGGTCGATGTTTATCCATGTTGCAATGGCCAAAAATGGCTAGTTGGTGATAAACTCAAGGTCGAGCGCCCGAGTGAATACGAGCGCCCGTATATCTGAGCACCCGAGTTGACTCGGGTGCTTGTATAGCCGAGCGCCCAAGTTGACTCGGGTGCTTAATTTGGGTTGGTTCTGGTCAACCTTCGGTTAACCAATCCTATAGCGCTTCTCGGTGATTTTTGATCATCCATAGTTGAGTTCACCCCAACTCAACTTCAGACCTTCTCCTCAAATGAACTTCCTCCCTGGCTTCTCATCCCTTAAACCTCACGTATATCTTTCTCGTCCACTGTTGTACTCTTTTGTAGACTTTGTGTCTCTCGGATGCACCGAGCCCGTCGGCTCCTTTCTAGTGTCATCCTTCTTGTCTGCTACGTCTTCCGCTTGACTTCCTGTGCTCCTAACCTCTTATACACATAGATATAGGGATGAAACCAATAGGACCTAACTTGACTAGGTTGACAACATCAAACTATCTCAAAGGTACTTACAGTGGCTTTTTCTTCGTCTTGAGTTTATCTGCAACCAAAGCTATACGTTTCTTAGAAGATCATGCATTAATCTGTTCATGCAAGATAAATTTGGAAAATAATTCATCTAATTTAATTATAGAAAGATCCTTGGAGACTTTGTAAGCATCTACCATTGACGGTCATAAAGTATTCACAGGAAATGCATTTAGGCTACGTTTGGTAGGGTGTAATCCACTCTGTAATGTAATCGAGATTACATTACAAGTTGGATTTCTTTGTTTGGAATCATTTTAAGATTGTAATGTAATGTAATCTCGATTACAAAAGAGGTTAATGATTTGTAATCTGGATTACAAACCAAAACCTCCGTAATCTGGATTACATTACAGCTTGTAAAGTCGTCGATCGGGCGGCGACAGTCGTCAGTCGGGCGGCGACAGTCGTCGGTTGGGCGGTGACAGTCGTTGGTCGTCGCCGGCCGGCTACTGGCCACCGGCGACCGCCGTCGCCGGCCGGCCGCCGGCCACTGGCGACCGCCACCGGCGACAGCCGCCGCCGGCGACGCCGCCGCCGGCGACGCCGCCGCCGGCCGCCCACCGCCAGCCGGCCGCAGCCGGCCGGCGACCGCCGCCGCCGGCCGCCCACCGCCGGCCGGCCGCAGCCGGCCGGCGACCGCCGCCGCAGTCGGCCGGCGACCGCCGCCGCAGCCGGTAGGCGGCGTTCGCCAGCCGGTCAATGGTCACCGGCCGCCCGGCGACGGTCGTCGGTCGTCAATCTTGATTACATTACAGAATGGATTGCCCCTCACCAAACAAAAGAATCCAACTTGTAATGGTTATCAAAGATTACATACAACTCATTACCAAACATAACAATGTAATCAAGATTACATTACATTACATTACAAACTTGATTACATTACATACCAGATTACATTATCCCCTACCAAACGTAGCCTTAGAGTATACCTAATTATATCGCAATTCTTCACCTTCTTGCTAATCGCATAGAATCAGTTGAGTAGGTCCTGGATGCATGCATGGAGTTGGGTGGTCATTTCTACTTCTTGCATTTTTTCATGTTATAAAGCTTATTGAAATAAAGATTGCGTTTACTTTTGTGTCGAAGGTTCCTTTATGTAGCTCTATCAGTTTGTTCGACAACTCCTTGGCGCTGTTGAACGGGCTGACATGGTTAAGTTCCTCCTTCGTTAGGCCACATTGGAGGGTCTAGGTTGCTTTGGCATCAACTTCTATTTTCTTCTTTAAAGCAGTGCCCCATGTCTCGTATCTCATGAGTTCTCCTTCTTCATCGTGGGGTAAATCAAGGTCGCTTCGAATGATGATCCACATAATCACCAGAATTTTCAGGTGGACCTCCATTCGACTTTTCCAATAGCTGGAATCCTCACCTGAGAAGAGAGGTGGACGAGCGGTGTTGTATCCTTTTTGTTGGGTTATAGGGAAAAGCTAGCAATAACACAAAAAGAAAAAGATAGCCTTTGTAACACCCCAAAATTTCCCCATATGAAATATTATGAATTCATGAAACATTATTATTATTATGAAATTTCATGATGGGCTTGGCTTAATGGGCTTGGATGTGGATTAGTGCAAAATGTGATAAAAAGGAAATGTAGACGGGAGGAAGCAAGGATTGAACCTTGAACCTCCTTGCACTAATCATGTCATAACCATTGCACCAAGCCATGTTTCATGTAGAGAGAATAAGAAACATGCTTGTTAAAGCTAGGGAAGCAAAGAGACATGTCTCTTCATGAGAAAAGTATAAATAAGAGAAGGAGAAGTTGGAATAACTTCCTCTCTTCTTCTTCCTCACTCTCCCCACCGAAATTTCACTCTTCCCCTTCCCTTTCATTTTCGAAAAGTAAACCCTAGGGTTCTAACCCTAGGGGATTGGAAGGTAGGAGATCCCACCCAAGGACCTTGCTCTCTACTAGGGCCAAAGGTTCTAGAGAAGTCTTAACAAAGGAGATTCTCACTCTCACTTCAATTAAAGGTACCCTAAGGAGTAAGAGAAGGAGAAATTCAAGCGACAGGATGTAAATATCCCCTCGCCCGCAGTGTAATGGTTATTGTATGATTTTCTTTCTCCTTGTTGGTTTGGAAAATGGGGATTTTCCCCTTGAGTGAGTTTCGGCCACCCCCTTAGGGGAAGGCCTTGAGTTACTCCTTAATGCATGAGAAGACCCTTGGAACTTAGGGTATATGTATATGTTGTATCCTTCAAAATGTTGTAAACAAAACTTAGGGTTTTGTTCTTGTATAGGTTTCGGCCACCTCCAAAGGGGAGTCTTTGGCTACTCTTTGATACATGAGGAGACCCTTGGGACTTAGAGTATACACATATGTTGTGTCTCTTCATTTTGTGATGACAAAAACTAGGGTTTAGGGTTTGTATGGGTTTCGGCCAAGGCATGGAACTAGGGTTAGTGAGGGTTGAATTATCCTATAACATATCCATGCTTAGTGTATTGTATGACAATGTATACAAGGTGTTTGTATAAATGTCTGTGTGAATGTTTCATTGCAAAAACCCTAATTTCCCCTACCCTATGACTTTCGGCCAACACCCTAAGATTAGGGTTTGTGAAGGTTAAACTACCCTATGAGATATGATTATGTTTGGGGATGATGATATGTATATGCATGTGATGTTTAAATGGAAGGTTTGATTGGAAAACTTTAATTTCCTCTAGCATGACTTTCGGCCCAGGGCATGAACCATTAGGTTTGTGAAGGTTGAGTATCCCTTGATATATGCTATGCTTAGTACGATACATGATATATATATGTGATGCTTGTATGGGATGTACTCTAGGAGATATGCTTATGGTTGGGATGATGATATGTATATGCATGTGATGTTAAAATGGAATGTTTGATTGGAAACCTTAATTTTAGTATGCTACCACTTCCTATGATATGAGTATGATCTATGTGACCAAATCTTGTCATATATAAAGTATATTTAAGTGGTTGAACTATGATGTATGTATGAGCATGTCTTATAGCCCATGGGGTACCCTTATGAGATTGCATGTGATATGTATGATAAAATGCTTGAAAGGATACTCCACTAAGTATGGGATCAAGAACACCCTTATGTTGTGAGGTGTGTCCCTATGGGATCAGAAACACCCTTGAAGAGTGGTGTGTCCCTTGAGAAGTGAATTTGGAGTACTCCTTAGCATATATGTAAAGACATGATAAGTATTTTACTTTGTAAGTTGTGTACCCGACTCGTAAGGGGGGTCGTTAAACAAATCCGGGGTGCATGTTAACTTAAGGTCATGGCTCCGGTAGGACGTAAGGGTCCTGCTCTAATGGGATTAGTGGCTCGCTACCCCAACTCATTAGGGAACGCGCATCATGTGGTACACAACTGGGCCCTATATGATATGGATGTATTTTAAAGTAATACCTTTATGGAATTGTTTTGAAAACATTCTTTGAAAACATTTATTATATGTGAAGGGTATGCTTAAGATACTTTATGCTGCATGCTTAGAAACTTTGATGTTTAGTATGCTATGTTGAACTCATGTTTATGATTTATTATGTGTACATGTTGTATGCTTTCATATGGATTTTGCGAGTAGGACAGGATCCTTACTAAGCTTTTGTGCTTACTAGTTATGTGTTGTCTTATGCTGCAGATAAAGGTAAGGAACACTTGAACTAAAGGAAGAGGCAGGAGGGCTGAAGATGTGTGGGGTGGTGGCTCGGGAAAGAAAGATTTCTACATATCTACTTTATTATGCTTTTGTTAATGACTCCTTGATGATGAATGTTAGTGATTAGCCTTATACTTGATTAGGTTTGATTTGGTTGTGAGTCGAATTACTGGTGAACTTATCATGTTATAGAATAACTTTGATAGTTTTAAACAAGCATGCTTAGTCCTTGAACTTTTGTTCTTTTGTTAAGTTAAAATTTGATGAATGACTAGTACGTAACCCCGCCCTGAGAGTAGATATAAGGGCGGGCGTTACAGCCTTGGATTAGTAATGCTTGAAGAAATAAAATAAAGAAAAAAACATCTCAAGTCGTGTTGCACCAACTTCGATAAACGAGAAAATCTTCGAATGTCAAAACTTATAAAAGGGGTGATTTTGCACCAATTCTGATCAATTCAAAAAACACAAATCCAAAAACGATGAAAAATGCTCGAACGGTGGTTTCACCAATTCAGAGCAACCTCGTTCTGATATTAATTTTAGGATCTAGGAGAGCAATAGAAGGGGGTGAATAACATTCTTTAAAAATATTTGATTTCGGAGTTAGAATAATGAGTACGCAGTGAAAATAAAGTAAAGGAAAAACAAACAACGCTAACACGATTAGTTTTTACTTGGTTCAGAGTCTGTGACAACTTCTACTTCAAGACCCACAACACTTGACCATTTTCTTTAGACAATCACTATCAATTCGAAATGATTACAAGAATTAAGTACAAAGTAAACAAAAATTATACCAACAACTTAAATTAATGATGAAAAAGCATGTTGTCGTCGGAGTAGCATTTCAACATCTTTTAGCAACTTTGGGCGCAACACACAAGAAGGAGAATGATAAAAAAACTGATTCTCAATGCACTAGTCGAAGGCCCTTATAAACGGATATCGGGCGCCTATATAGCCATACGGGCGCCCCCATTGTGATGATGTGGCGGGTGCTCATTGAAAGCTGATCCGGAAACTCTATCCACTCTTGGGCGCCTTTATCAACCCGGGAGCCTTTGTGGTGATGTGGGTCGACCACTATGGACATGCCAGGTCAGTCGAAACCCGACTAAGTAAAAGGCCTCCCGGGCGCCTATATGATCCTAGGTACCCAGGACTCGGGGCGCTTGACTTCTCTCGAGCGCTCGAGACTCGGGGCGCCTTACTTCGTACGAGCGCTTGATTATGAGATTCCAGCCTCTAGCTTTCTTTTGATTCATTACAAAACAGGGTTAAAACAAAACACAAACAATAATATATATGAATGCACATGTGTTTGACAACTCGGGCTATCCGATCCTGACTTTTAGGTTTCGATCGAAACCCTAGGTTGGACTGATGTTTACTATTCTCTCTTCGGGGAACGCATCCTCACCTACTCCTCTCGGGAGAGTTTATATGTTGCCAACCCCCAGTTGGACTTTTGCTTAGCCTCCGATCTCGACTTTGGAACTTGTGATGTCTAATCCTAACCCATCTCAACTCGTCTGTTGTCCTCGATCAGCCAAATTTTCTACCCGATCTTTTAGATTAAGACTTTGTTGCCTAGCCCTCGGCCAGGCCTTAGTGTCCAACCCCCGATCAAGTCTTCGTTACTCAGCCCTCGATCAGAACTTAGTACCCAACCCTTTGTCAGGTCTTCATTATCCAGCTCTCGGTTAGGACTTAGTGCCCAATCCTGTAGATCAAGACTTAGTGCTTAGGTCAATTAAGACTTCCTACACACTTAGAGTAGCATATTAGATTATAATGAATCTTAACTTTGAACCTTTGCCAACATCAAAATCATGTTCGATTATCTATTACTTTTAGCGCTAACACATAGAAGAGGGTAAGATGAGTAATTGTTCGTACCTAACATGGATGATAGTCGAAGTTGATGACTTCCCTACGGTTCTCTCATAGGGAATCTATAGGGAAGGAGGTGGGCAAAAGAGCATTAAATTGTCATCCAGATATCCACGATTTGATATTCAATTATGATGTATTTTGTAAGAATTTTTTTATCTAAATGAACACGCAACCATGGGATATTAGACTTTTGGACCGTCCACAGTTAGTGCTTCCTAATTACCCTAGCTAGCGCCTAATGGAAATATTTTATGGAATCAAATCGGTCATCTCATATTCGATTATTATCTGATTCATCTTTTTTTTTCATATGGGATCTATGGAGAAGAAGATTAAATTGACCTACACTATTTCTTTTCAATCCTTTGAGCTAAATAGACAAAAGAAAAAAAAACGACCTCTCTAACAAAATATTCAACTATTACGGTTAATTATTATTTTCGTATGAAATCTACGGGGAAGGAGATTAAGTTGGCCTGCATCGTTTCTTTGCAACCCTTTGAGCTAAATAGAAAAAAAAAATCATGGACTCTTTAATTAAAGGTTGTTATATGTTATAATAATTTTGATAAAATTTATTATAATAATATTGAAGAAATAATAATTTTGAGATAAAATACAATAAGATGCTGATTTGATATTTTAAAAATTACCGCTTCTTTTTAATTTTTTTTAATCAAAATTAAGGGAACGTTTAGTTTATAAATTTTTTTATAAAAAATATTATTTGATTGATATTTTTTACATTTGATTTTTTAAAAAATATTATTTTATGAGAAAATAAAAAATATTTAAAAGTTATTTTGATAAAAAAATATATGATTTTCTCAGAAAATAAAATAAAAAATTTATTAACTTTTGCGAAATGGGATGTGGGAAAATTATCCTAAACTCCCTACATGTAAACAACTTTCTCCTCAATCCCTGCGTCAGAAAAAATTTGTTTTCACTCTGTACATGCAATGTTTCATATGTTTCAACTATAGATTTACCGAATTACCCCTCAATTTTTTTAGGTATAAAAAGTCTGAAATCAAATATAATTCTTTCTAAATTCAGCATCATTTAACTAAAATTCAGTATATTTTATATCAAATTGAGTATTACCTAATCAATTTATCCTAAGTTAATCAATTGGTATGAACTCCTAATCAATTGGTCTGATGGAAAAATAATTGTGCTCAATTTGATAAAATATAAATTAAATTCTAATTGAAATATAGTGAATTTAGGAAAAATTATATTTATTTTTAGACTTTTTTATACGTATAAAATGTGTGGTACTTAATTTGATAAAAATTAAACTAGATTTTAATTATATGATATTGAATTTAGGAGAAACTATACCTCATTTTGGACTTTTTGTACCTAAAAATAATAAGGGCAATTAGGTATGAACTCTTAATCAATTGGTCCGGTGAAAAAAGAATTATGCTCAATTTGATAGAACATATACTAAATTCTAATTGAAATATATTGAATTCGAATTAAAATATACTGAATTTAGGAAAAATTATACTTCTTCCTAGACTTTTTATACGTATAAAAAGTGTGATACTTAATTTGCTAGAAATATACTATATTTTAATTATATGATACTGAATTTAGGAGGAACTATACCTCATTTTGAACTTTTTGTAACTAAAAATAATAAGGGCAATTAGGTATGAACTCTTAATCAATTGGTTCGGTGGAAAAAGAATTGTGCTAAATTTGATAGAACATATACTAAATTTTAATTAAAATATACTGAATTTAGGAAGAATTATATTTTTTCCTGAAATTTTTATATGTATAAAAAGTGTGGTACTTAATTTAATAGAAAATATACTAGATTTTAATTGTATGATACTGAATTTAGTTGGAATTATATCTTATTTTAGACTTTTGTTACCTAAAAATAATAAAGGTAATTAGGTAAAGTAATATTTATTAAGGAGCTGAAGTAAATGAAACTTTGTATGTGAGGAGTGGAAATGAACTTTTTCTGATATAGGGACTGACGATAAAGTTTAAGATTCAATTGGAGATTTAAAGATAATTTTAATTCAATTTTACAAAACTACGAGAGCAAAAGTAGTAATTTGAAATATAAGCAAAATGAAAAAAAGTATAAGTAATAGTATTGGGGGCAAAAATAAATTGTCGTAAAATATGCTCCTTTACTTTTTCTTTTTCAACGCACTATCGAGTATCGAGACGACGCCAAGCCCATCTTCGCTGCGTTGGCGGCGACGGTGCTTTCTGTTCCGGCGTTCCCTTTGATCGCCTCCATGCTATCGATCGAGGAGTCCAAAAACCTCTTCGCCTTGCTCGATTCGGAGTCGAAACCTTTCGATGAGATTGTCGCTGATTACCGATCGCAGTTCCCGCGGGAAGCCCGGTTTAGGGTTTGCTTTTCCCTTACTATCCTCCTCGAGGTAGGAGATCTACTTGTCTTTTTTTTTGCTACTAGATGATGCTTTGATGGATTAGGTTTGCATGATTCGGCTCTCGCTTTGTTCTTAGGCTATTAAATGGTGTTATTGGCCTTCTTGTTTTGAAACCCATTTGCTTAGTATTATTTGTTATTCAGCTTAGGGATGTTGACTTGCCTCCGCTTTTGAAAGTAGTTGTTTTTAAAAAAAAAATGTAAATGCCGTTTCCAAGGACAGCATCACGATCCAAGGGTGCATCCCTGGTTATGTTGCCTTTTCTTTTTTTGACGGATGAGGGATTTGGTCATTGTATTTTTATGTATATGTAATTCATAAAATGCTTGACTTCATACGGTCATGTAGTTGTTCTTGTGATGTCCATGCCTTTCCTTTCATTTATTCTGCTGAAATTATGTTTCAAAAACATAATAATTTAAAGTACCATCTTGTTCATCTGATGATACTAGCATAGAACAGCTCGTAGGTAAAGCACCAAAGGGATAACATTTGTTAGCAGAACTTTTCTTATGATATCAACTTTTAGTCTTTATGCTTATTCTGAAAAATCTGAGAAGTGGGGCGGCCATACTACTTAAAATTTTAAATGCATCATTATTTGAGCAAATGATGATTGATTTGGAAAAGAACCAAACAACTATTTCTCCAGGTTAACTATTATTTAAATTTACGGTGTCAATTATTAACACAACAGACTCGTTTTTTAAAAAACATATATTTGTGAAGAATCTGAGTATATAGGTAATGTATTTCAGTATATATCTCGAGTCAATTGACTCCAATTGCATAATTGATCTCCACCATCAGAGTGGATCTGTTGATGACAACTTTTGCCTGATAATTTTGAAGTGTTGCTTTGGAAATGTGAGGTATTTATCTTTTTCAATCAGAAGGCTTGACTTGGATCATTTGATGGACTTAACCAACTGGCTTCTCCTTATTTTTCTCCCATATCTTTTATGTATCCTTATCTTAGTACTTCTAAATTCCTAGTTATCAGCTGCTACTCCTTTTTTGATTCGTTTTTTATACCATAGGAGGTGTTGTAAGTGGTTCTTTTATACTGGCATCACTTGGTCACAAGATTCCTCGCTGTTTCTTTTCTATATTGATTTACATTCTTAGAGATACTTAGTTTGACTTGTAGCTGATCATTTTGTTTTCTTATTATGAGTTGTGATTGTGCCAAACTTATTAGCTTTTGTGTGAGGTTTAACCTTTGTGCATACTTTTAGCTTTCAGCAGGATGATTCTTGTGTTAACGTTTCATTTTGTGGTAACCAGATCATTGTTCTAGAAGTATACATATGTTGTAGGAAAATATTATTGTGTTTTTTTGCTTATTAAATGTAGAAATAGCACGTTCTTGAGGTTAATATATATGTCCACAAGGAGGGGCTTCAATATAATGAAAAATAATCAATCTATTAGTGCACATCAATCCTTAAACTAGTATAGGGTTGTACCTATACTAGGTGGATACATTTTTTATAAGATACTGAAGAGCATCATAGAAGATGATAAATATAGACTAGATATGGAATATATTACCATTTGATCTTTCTTGTGAAGAAGTACCGTGAATCATCTGAAGTTTATCATGAATTATTTGTGTAAATGCAAATTGAGATTTTCTATCCACCCTCATGGTAGTTTGTTGACCATAATGGATGATTGTTTATGTTTAACGTTCTTCTAATTTTCTTCTTAATATATCCAGGACAAGGTTTTGTTGAAGCTTACCCAACGTTTGGTTGCTTACCTTATACTTCATCAGACTTATTCCTCTAATCCACCATCATCAAATCCATTTATTTCGTTCCTTGTAAATGTGAGTATTTTTTATTCCTCTAAATGATTGAAATTTCGAACTCATGAACTGATTGGATTACAAAAACAGATTTATTCCTTTGTTAATAGTGTCATATACAATTTTCCTTTAGCTGTTATCAGATGGCTACTTCTTGAATAGTATCATTTGTTTGGTTGATCTTGCAGCCACATTTTTTACCTTTACTTTCATTTTATGTACTTTCATCTTTAAGCTTGTAGAAACACAAACAGGGAATTACGCGACTGCAATGATTCTCTTAGCTAATTGTTGATACATGTATAACACCATGCTTAATTACGATAAGTTGCACCATAAATTTTGGGATTTTCAGTAGTTTTTTTCATAATAAAATTAGGGTCTTGAAAATGATTTTTTTTATCTGATTGGAATTTGATGGCACTAGTGGTTTCAGTTTCCTTTTACAACTGTGGCCCAATTTCAGTGAATTACTTTTGTTCCAGAAACTGATGCTACCTTTAATTCCCATAGTCAGATTTGATGCTCACAATAGATGTAGAAATACATCAACTTCTGGTCTTTTTGGGGCCACACACTGTCATGTGATAGGCATTTCCAAATGTCTGCTTATGACATCCTTGTCCTGTCTCATTTAGGACAAGTGTTTGGTTTTGAGTTATTTCACATACAAATGGTGTCTTTTATTTGCTCTGATGTTTCCTGTTGTTATGTCTTGATATTAGCCTGATCCAAATAGTTGAGACTCATTCCTTAGTGTTGTTGTAACAACTTTACCTTCACATTGTCATTTGATCTATGGGCTTGCGGTCTCCATGGCCAAATCCTGCTTTCTTTTGCATTTATGGTCATATGCTTATTCATATTACAAAATTAATTTGTAGGATTGAAATATTATATTCTTATCTGCTTTTATTATTTAGTTATCCGCTTTGATTATAGTTGAAATATTATATGGTCATCCACTTTTATTCAACAACTAATCAGATGACTAGTTGTGCCAACAGATCCTCTATGTTAATGTCAATGAATTTGCAGCTTACTTTGTAGAAGAGCATAGAGAAAAAGAGACATGCATAACATGAAAGAACTATCAACTTATACACACACACACACATAATCACTTAATAGTTTTTAAAAAGGAATTAAAACTTTTTTGCTTGCTTATTAGTCAAACTCTTTGCGAATCAACATTTCTTTGTCATTACAGGCAGCAAGTGATGATACCTCAGAGAAAATGGAGATGGCATTTATTCAACTTTCGATGGGATCTCTAGGTGGAAGCAATAACAAAGAGGTTGCTATTTTTTGTCTTGTCCCTCTTCAGCCGCATTTGTTGTACTGCTGGTTATTTCTTTGTATTAGATTTGTTAAGTTAGTCTGATAATTATTAAAATAGTTTGGAATTGATTTGCATACTCTACTGTCATTAATATTCTATAAAGAAAAATATTAAAATGCTAAGTACAGTAAATTACGACCATTCTGACTTTCTTTGCTCAATTTGAGATGCTCCTTACATTAAGTTGAGTAAGGGGATTGAGCATGGAATGCACTATGAAATTTGTGGTTGAAAAAATTTAAAGATGGGATTAAGGGAACAAGTCAACCCAGCAGCCATATGTCTTAGGTTTACCATGTCTTTTTTTATTTTATTTAAATTAATTGAATTTCTGAGAATAGCTATTCCTGCATTTTAGAATCATGTTTCCCCCAATTTATATCTTATATCTTGGCTTATTAATTTGATGGCCAGGTTATGAAGCTGTCAGCTGTTGATTACGTCAAAGGATTTGACTCATCATCCTATGTAAGTTAATAATTAGAAGATCTGGTAGAGGTAACATTGCAACTGAGGATAATTTCTTTACTGATTTGTGATTTTTGCTGATCTTCTGGTAATTATACTATTGTTGTTAGGTTCTGATGCAACGAGAACAGCTGCAGAAGCTATTTTCTGATGGTTTACAGTCCAAATCATATGAAAACATTTTTCAAGCCGCATCTGTTAAAAATATTATCCCAGATCTGGATATACCTATTGGCATTGATGCTACTCCATCTGAGTATACAACTATCCCTATTCTTAATATTATATAAGGAGAAGTCTCCTAGAAGCCTTGAGGCAATATTGCTATGTTTCAGGCCAAAGCTTCCAGTGACAGGAACAAAACCAAGAATTGGTTCTGATGATAGAGACAATGCGATATTAGGTTTAATGCAAAACTTGTCTGTTGAAGGATTGGGTCCCCAGTGGATAAGACCTGCACCACCAATGCTTCCAGTATTAGATGGAGAAGTAAGATTTTTCACCTGTGAGTTTGCATGCTCAATCATTTTCTTCAGTGTTATTGATCTGCAAGTTATTCTACAGTTTATATGGCTCAATCCTGATAACGACCACGAGCTTTTGTGGGACTATGGCATGTGTGCTGACACCAGTAGAGGGGCTGCAGTGAGAGATTTGATTGCAAAAGCATTGAAAGGCCCACTTGCACCTCCCCAACAAGAGGTTTTGTTCTTTTTGCTCTAACTAGCTTGCATCTGTTGGTCATAGTGGATGATTTTCTTCTACAGTCTATGAACATTAATATTTATTTCCCATTACATATGCTAATATTTTCCATATTCTTGAAGCATTTTGATTTTTTTTTCTTCCTGCAGCAAGTAGTGTTAGAACTTGCCAAGGATGCAAAACTCGTCTATCATTGTGGACTCACTCCTTCGAAGCTACCGGTTGATGTTATTTTCATTATTCTGTTATTTCCTATTTCAAACTTTATGATGTGATTATATCCATGTTTTTTCGTAGGATCTTGTTGAGCACAACCCACTTATTGCTGTTGAAGTTCTTTCAAAGTCAATGAATTCTCCTGAAATTTCAGAGTAAGAGCTTTTAATATTTGCATGTGTTTCAGTGGTAAAATATGTTGGTACTATGCTTTTGTGTTTTGCTTATCAGAGTCTGGTTGGCAGGTATTTCACTGTTCTTGTCAATATGGAAATGAGTCTACATTCAATGGAAGTGGTTAACAGACTCACAACTGCCGTTAATCTCCCAACTGAGTTTGTACACATGTACATCACTAACTGTATTTCATCATGTGAAAACATAAAGGTCTTCCCCTTTTATTCTCAATGTTTTTTTTTATTTGAAGGCATCGGTTTCAAGTTATTAACTCATTGCATCTAAAAAAATTTGATTGTTTTTGAATTGCATAGTTTAGTGATTTAGGTGATATTTCTATAAAAACATTTTTAATTGGGAAATCATATTTCTCTTGTATCTGCTCACAAGTAGTTCTACATGATTTGACATAGTTGTGCAAGTGATGCAAGATTGATCATTAAACAAAAAAATGAGATGAATTTATGGTTGCTCTAATCAAATGACCAATTCTATTATTCCTTCACATTCAATAGTGTAAGAGATAATCAATTTTGATTATTGTTAAGGGAAATTCATGAATTGTACACTTGCAATCAATGTTTGCAAAATCACGATCCTGGATCGTAGGATCGATCCTACGATCCAGAATCATAAATCGATTCTGGATCGTGCAGAATTGATTTTCGTAGTAGGATCGGTAGCATCGGACAGTATCGGAGTAGAATCGGAGCAGGATCGGTGAAAACTTTAAGAGGTCATAACTTTTGTCTCGGATTGAACCATGAGACCTATAATATATCAATCAAAACTCATTCAAAGATATATAGTTAGTTTTAAGGTTGAATCCCAAAAAATATTGTTTAAAGCCTTTTCAGAGGCATAGAAGATTTTTAGTCTTTTTTTATTATCCTTTTTCGTCTTTTACAGAGTTAAGGTTAGGATTTTATGATTATTTAAATATCTGTTTAATTATTTTTAGTTAGTTTTTTATCAATAATATTGTCATATCTTTTTCCTAAAATGATGAGTTTTTGGATGTATATTGTCTAATAGGTTGGCTATTAAATTGTGTCATCTTGTAATCAATAGAATATTCTTGAGGTTGAATGTGATTATTATCATTATAGTATTAATAGAAATTTTATATTCTTTCCTATTAAGGGTTTTTGTTAGGATCGTACGATTTTACGATCCGATCCTGACCGATTTGATCTTGACCACAAATCGGTTCTGCGTAGGATCGCGATTCTACGAACTATGCCTGCAACACTTTGGTAGCAAAACCTTGTATCAGTCTATCTTTAGTTTTTGGCAGTTTGGATTTTTTGCTTTCATTGCCACTGTGATAGTGTCAAATCTTTCTTCTTAGACTGTTCTTTCACTAAAACAACTATCCAAGAAACACTGACAGTTGGACTTTGTTCCACACTTCGTGGTTGCTTTTACTTACTAAATTTCAGCTTCTATGATCTAGAGATTTGGCAGTTAAGCAGTTATATTAATTGTAACTCAACTTTCTAAATTTCAACAATTCTATAATAGAGAATAAAGACCTCTTTGTTACATTCATTGTTTGTTTATATTTCACATGTCCACAACATTTGCTTGTTTCAGCTAAAAATTCACAATTTTGAGGATTCTCTCGTCTAGTGAATTTACTTTGTTGGTTAGCACCACTGCAGTATCAGTACTGGAACCTGAGGCTAACTCCTAATTTCTGGTTTCCAGTCAAAGTTTTTATTTATGGTTATCTTATGTAATCATGTCTATGATGTTTTATATGGTCTGTCGCGTTCAACTACTGGCATCTTAGCATATATCATTATCAACATAAAACGGTGTCGTGTATGTCCCAACCATTTAGTGTCAGCTACACTGACCCAATGAGGTGAATGTCCAGTTTGTTGTTTTCGGCCAATCCTTCTACTTATGTTTGTCTTTTCCAGTCATGTCTGTTATGACCATCAACATTGTCATCTCAAGCTGAACAATTTGGAGTCGGCTTGTGTTTGCGATACAAGGCTAATTATTATTAATATTCAAATTACTTATATTAATTTTATTGTATTAATTTAAAATTTTGTTTGGTCTTTTTGGATACCATACACCTTTTACTCTAACTGATGCAACTTTTCTAATTATAGATTGGTCACCTTTGAACGTGTCTGTATTTTATCAACCTACTCGTTTTCATTTTAGCATATATTAAAGTTACACCTCAATCACATCTCAAGATATATGTTAATGTCAGGTAATTTTTACTTATTGATTCTTAGTGTTTTTCTAGACGGTGCATGTCGTAATTTAGTTGATTGAGCTTGGGTCTCCCTTGTGCTTGGCTGTTTCAGTGAACATTTTCTTTTGAATATGCTATACTTATTCTAATATTGGCAGTTTTTTTCTTGAAGTTGATCCCTATTTTTACGAGAAACTGATAAAAAAATTCTAACATATTATGTTCTTTTCCATGTTCAGGACAAGTACATGCAGAACAGACTGGTGAGATTGGTCTGCGTCTTTCTGCAGAGTCTCATCAGAAACAAGATAATTAACGGTGAGCTTACTTTTGTTTTCAATTCTCATCATGCGCACATATCATTTACTATTTTGCAGTCAGTGCAATGGGCAGGTCCTTGGAGGATTGATCCTGATTGTGTTATGTTAATTTAGAAGCTGTTATACCATCTCCAGGAGCTTATTTGTTTGGATTAATGAACTGTGCTAGCTTCTGTTGCAATCTTTTTGTTATATCTGGTCTTGCTTCCAGTCCTTGTTCTTTATCAAGTGTTTCATCTGACATACACCTGTTTTTCCCCGCCAAACTTTGTTGATTCACGATGGAACTGTTGAATCTGGTCGGAGGATAGATATTTATGGGCATATTGCCTTAGATGGCAACCAAAATTCTGATTATGTGAATTAAGATTTTATTTTGTGTGTTTGTCATGATGCAGTTCGTGATCTCTTCATCGAAGTCCAGGCCTTCTGCATCGAGTTCTCGCGCATCAGGGAAGCTGCTGGCTTGTTCAGACTGCTCAAGACTTTGGAATGATGAAAGAGAGAACACACAAATTCAAACTGCTGCCTTCTACCCATTTTGTACATCCTGCCTAACAGATTCTTGCTGAGATTTCCGACCTCAGGGAACATTGTGCCACACTATGCATCGGCATCGTATGAGATATGCCCATGCTGCTGCATCTCTACAAGCTTGTTGAAATTTGAGAAAAAATTTAAGTATTCAAGTGATTTCATCTGCGCATGCACTAATTGGGGAAAGAAGTCCTGTGTCTTCGTTGCACGCCCTAGATGAAATGTCTTAAATGTCTTGCTTCTCGTCATTGGTTCAATGTATGCTTGCTTTTATCCCACTCTATTTAAAGTTTGCTCTTACACTTTTCAACGCATTATTTATCTTGGATGAAAAACTAGGAGCAAAAGATGGCAATGAATAATGGAAAAAATGGAGCAAGAAGGCAATGAATTATATCAGAAAATGTATAGGATGATCCGTTAGTGATTAGTCATGCTAATGTGTTCTTCTACATGTATGTTAGATAAGTTAAGTTGCTTTCAAGCAAAAATTTCGGGTGATGGTCAAAGAATAATTCAATTGAGGTGCTTTAATTTTTTTTATCAAATAGTAAATTTTATTTATCAAATAAATAATATAATATTAAAGGTGATTGATTTTAGATATTTTTCAAATATAATATATTTTCACTTGACTTTTAATCATCTTGATATTTAATATCATAGGCTTCAACATGTCTTTCAAATTTATTTTGGTTTTATTAAAAAAATTATTAGATTTTTTTTGGGAAATTTTCACAATTTATATTTCTTTTTTTTTATGATATTTCTGTTTAAGTGATTGCGGTGAAATACACGTTTAGATTGTTGATGTGACCTATATTTCTTGTGCTGTTCAATGACCTCATTATTGTCATAGTAGATTGGTCAGTTTTTAATAATGTTTGAAACCATTTCAAATTCAGTAATGAACTTAATCCAAATTGTTTCCTTTACCACTTCTGAAGTCTGTCCCATTGATAGAATTAGTAATGATTTCTTATTTGAAACTTTTTCAACTTGTTACGTCTCCATTTAAGATGAATATGTATCCAGACTAAAATTTAGGATAATTAGGATATTTTTTTTCGTCTGGAAGCTGACATCAGTATAGCTATGTATTGTCATGTTATTTTTCTATATACCAATAATAAGTCCTTAGTTATTCTTAAGTATTTAAGGATGTCTTGACAATCACCCAATAATTCATATTTGGATTAGATTGATATTTAGTTGTAACACTCAGAGCGTACGATACATCATATCTAGTGCATAACATACATGATTGATTCTATAGCTGACGCATATGTAATTTGATTTGTATGCATTCTCTCGTCTTGTGTGCTCGACATATAGAATTCAAAAGGTGAATTCAATGTCATGGGAAGAAAACATTTCTTGGTTTTTTTTAGGGGTGCCAAAAATCAACACGACCCGACGACCCAACCCGAATCGACCCGAAAAAAATCGGGTTCGGGTTGAAAATTTTCGAGTTCGGGTTGGGTTCGGGTTGGGGGGTTCGGGTTGTAAAAATTTCGGGTTGGGTTCGGGTCGGGTCGGGTCGGGTTCGGGTTGACCCGAAATTTAATATTTTATGGATTTTTTAGGGTTAAATCAAATTTTATTTTGAAAATTAAGATATTTTTATGTATATTAATATCAATATAGTATGATCATGATGAAGTATCGAGATAAAAGTGAAGAATTATAGGGAAAATGGCGAAAAAAGACGTTTTGAATCTGTTTTTTCGGGTTATTCGGGTCGGGTCGGGTTGGTCGGGTTCGGGTTTGGGGGTTTCGGGTTGAAATCGGGTTCGGGTCGGGTTCGGGTTGGGAGTTAAAAATTTTTTTTCCCCCAACCCGACCCGACTCACCCGAATTGACACCCCTAGCTTTTTTTGATGCTAAATCATTTTACTGATGAACCAGGCAGCAGACAAATTGAACCTGGGGTGACCGGCCCGGCCCCACGGAAGTTTCCCACCGGTCACTAGGGTAAATCGGGAAGCGCTCGCGGTGGGCAGTCTAGAAGCCCAGCGTCCCAGGGTTCGCGCCCCATTTGGAGGAAAAATTCCTGCAAAATGTGCCGTAGCTGGGAATCGAACCGCGGATGCCTGAGTTAACTACTAGCGACCCTACCGCTGCACCATAGCCCCGGGGGCGATGCTAAATCATTTTAGCACTTTATCTATATATGTAATCTGCGAATGATCAAACAATCTTTTCGATATATTTCTATAGATCTTAATCCTTAGGATATAGGTTGCTTCTCCCATATCTTTCATGAACAATATTATGGATAACGAAACTTTAACTGAATTTAAAACATGCACATTGTTTCCTATGAGCAATATGAAAATCTACATATAATACTAGGAACATAGTCGCACTTCCATTAACTTTCATGTACATGCAAGGTTCATCAAGATTTTGTGAGAAAACAAACTTTTTGATTGCCTCGTCAAAATGAATGTTGCAATTCCTGGATGCTTGCTTCAATCCATAAATGAATCGTTGAAGCTTGCATACTTTGTTTTTATTAACATATGTGAAACTCATATACACATCCTTAGATATATTTCCATTTAGAAAATTATTTTTACATCCATTTGTTATATCTCATAATTATAACGAGTTGATATGACCAACAGTATCCGAATAGATTTAAATATGACTACTGATGAAAAAGTTTCGTCATAGTCAATATATTATTTTTGACGATAGCCTTTAGCAACTAGTCCTATCTTGTAGGTAATTATCTTACCATCTATGTTAGTTTTCTTCTTGAAAACTCACTTGCAACTAATATGCATTATGCCTTCAAGTGGGTCTACCAAGTTTCAAACTTGGTTTGCATACATCGAATCCATTTGCGATTTCATGGCTTTTAACCATGTGTCTTTTTCTAAATCTTTTAGAACTTCATAACTAGTAGACTCATCATTCTCAATGAGTAATATAACTTTCAATTTACTTATAAGAAATCCATATCTCTTGAAAATTAGACCATGTCCTACTAGATCTACGAAGAGGTAAGTAATGTATCAACAGGTTCAACCGTTGTCTCATCCTTATGAGTAATCAGTTGTAGTTCTTGATTAGAAATCTCTTCAGTGTCTATTAAAGTTACTTGAACTATCCCAAGTTCAATCTCACTCTCATTATTTTCATGTAAGAGAAATCCTGTAACAGAAACTCTTTATCTAATACAACACGCCTTGAGACAAATACCTTTTGTTCCAAGGGATGAAAGAATTGATAATCCCTTGTTTCCTTAGGATAACCAATAAATAAACACTCATTAGACTTAGCATATAACTTATATGATACAATCCTCTTTGATAAGCAAGATAACACCAACCTTCAAATAAGACAAATGAGGTTTCTTATCAGTCCATAGTACATATGGAATAGTAGAACTGCCTTAGTCAGGACCCTATTTAGCAAGTAAACAACTATCTCGAGTGCGTAGGCCTAAAAGGATTTGCGAAGACTTGTATGATTCATTATCGACCTAACTATGTCTAACAAGGTTCAATTTTACCTTTTTGACATACAATTGTATTGTGGTGTGTAAGGAGGAGTCCATTGAGACAATATGTTATTGTCTCTAAGATAATTCTGAAACTATTGGTTTAAGTGTTCATTATCTCTATCTGATTGAAGTATTTTGATACTTTTGCCAAGTTGTTTCTCCACTTCATGTATATATTCTTTGAACTTTCCAAATAACTTAGACTTGTATAGCAAGAGATACACCTACCCAAATCATGCGTGATCATCGACGAAGGTACATAATGCTATAACCTCCTTGCTCTTGAGTTGACATATGCCCACATATATCAGTATGTATAAGGTCCAATACATTATTCTCTCGTTCACCTTTTCCCTTAAAAAGTAATTTAGTCATCTTACATTTTAAGTATGAAACACATATAACAAATGAATCCAATTCAAAAGATTCTAAATGCTAATATTTTGCAATTCAGTCATGTGTTTCTTGTTTATATAACCAAGGAGACAATATCACGTGTAGGAAGTTAATTGATCATCTCTTTGAGTGAGCTAGCTACTCATTTCGATATTAAATATGCCATTAGATATGTCTAGCATGCATATCCCATTGCATAACGTTCTAGTCTCATAAATAACATCATTCAAAATTATGTAAGAATGATTGTTACAAAAAAGTAAGATGATAACATTTTCTATTTAAGCAAAAAAAAAGAAATAATATTCTTTATTAATGAAGCAATATAATAACAATTATCCAATTCCAAAACTAGTCAACTAGAGAGTTTTAATAAATAAGTCCCTATTGCTATAGCTGCAACTTTTGCTTCATTGCAACTCACAAATTTACTTCTCATTTGATTAGTCTTTTACTATTCCTTAACACATGTATGTTATTATATATGTGTGAGGCACACTTTGTATCCAATACCCAAGTGTCTGAAGAAATAATATGATATTCAATAACGATGATGCCTGAAGAGGATGGAGCATCAGATGCCTTATTCTTTTCAAGGACTCAAGATAAATCTTATAGTTTCTATTGGGTTATAATAGTTAAAAACAAAGTCTCACATTTAAAACATATGAAAAGGATCATGGACTTATAAGGGAAAGATATCTCTATTGGTATAAGACCTTTTGGATAGAGCCCAAGAACAAAATCATGAAGACTTAGGCCCAAAGTGGATTATATCATACTATTGTGGAGATATCTAAATTTCTTCGGTCCTAACAATTGGTATTAGAGCTAGGTCAAATCATATGGGCATACTTAATGCTCGAGGGGAGGTCCTGAGCAGCTTAAGAGTGACCCGATGCTTGAGAGGAGGCTCGTACCATGAGAATAATGGTGGTCCTTCGTTTGAGGGGGGATTGTTGGGTTGCAATGGTTGAAAATAGAGTCCTACATTGAAAAAATATGAAAGGATCATGGACTTATAAGGAAAAGATATCTCTATTGGTATGAGGTCTTTTGGGTAGAACCCAAGAGCAAAATAATAAGGGCTTAGGCCCAAAGTAGACCATTATGGAGATATCTAAAGTTTTTCGATCCTAACAGTTTCTTCTCCATTATCTCATTTACCACAGTGATGACATAATCCTTTTGGAACCGATTCTTCTTTCTTGACCTTTTTCTTCTTCCCTTTGGCTTGAGTCTTTGGCTTTTTCTTAGAGCCTTTCTTAGAATAGTCAAACAAATCACAACTTTTAGTTCTTTCTTGACAGATGACTCCAATGTCTTAATTATGTTGATCATCTTGGGAATTGTGGATTCAAGATGGTTCATCTCATAGTTTATCATAAATTGTTAATAACTATCAGGTAAATTATGCAAAATTAAGTCAATACTTAACTCGTGATCCATGACAAAATTGAATGATCTCTAACACTCAATGCAGTCATTCATCTTTAGTACAAATTGCATCGTAAATTTACCCTCCTACATCTTTGAGCGAAAGAGGAGTTTGGAGATCTTGAACCATTCGGATCTTGCTTGCTCATCAAACAACTTACAAAGATGATAAATAATAGTATAAACATCCATATATTTATGTTACTTTTGTAGTTCAAGAGACATTGAAGCTAGCATGATGCAACTTACAAGCTTAAAATTTGTCTTATGTTTCTGATAGACTAACCTTTGGGCATCAGTAGCATCATCAGCCAGATTAAAGGGAAGAGATTCTTTAAGGACATAGGCAATTTTCTCAACCTTAAGAACAATTCTCAAGTTCCGAAGCCAAACCAAGTAATTCGGTCCAATCAATTTGTTTGTGTTCAAAATCGAGCACAAATTCATTGAAGTCATGCTTATTCTATTAAGCTAGAAATACAACATTTAGCATATAAGAGAGATTGATTTAAATATGACATGCAAATAATTCACATTCATAAAAGAGACTCACTTGCTTGTACAAATTCATGAGCCTTTATCTTGAATTCGATAGATAGAAGGTTGTCTCTAAGTGAGTTGATATCTACTTTAGATAAGAATAATCTTGGAATGAGTCCAACAAATCATTCTTAATTCTAGTGGTAGGATTTAACATACCAATTATCTCTCTCTCTCTCACACACACACATACATATATATCAGTTTATGTTATCCACTATTGATATTTGCATATAACCCATTGGGTTATATATATATGTGTGTGTGTGTGTGTGTGTGTGTGTGTGTGTGTGTGTGTGTGTGTGTGTGTGTGTGTGTGTGTGTGTGTGTGTGTGTGTGTCCAATTTCAAGTTAGGTTTGGAGAGAGTCTAACAACCCAAGTTTGAAATTAAACTAGAGTTCTTACCGTATTAATAGAAGGTGTAAGTTTTAATATTTTTACACAAGGGATTTGTATTATTTAAGTCTCATCTATTTCTTATAAGGTATCATCATGCATAATATAGAAACACAACATAATGTAAACATGACATGATATAGACATGGTATAAATATGTTTCCCTAACTAGGAATTTGGTTTTCATAAACCAAAAATTCCTTAATTAAAATAAGGAACAATTTGGTAATTTTGGAAATTTCAAAATTAGGATTTATGAAATAATTTTCAAATTTGAAAGTTTCAAATTGGATTAGAAAATAATTTCCAAAATTTAAATTTGCTAACAAATTAAGAAACAATTTCTGAAAATTTCCTAACAAACTAGGAAACAATTTCTAAAATTATAATTTCTTGACAAATTAGGGAATAATTTTCAAAATTGAAAATTCTAACAAATTAGGAAACTATTTTCAAACATAGAAATTCTTAACAAATAAGGAGAAATTACCAATCATATTAGGAAATAATTTCTATAATAAAAACAATCCTAATTTAACATGAAATATACGACTAACACCGTTGGTGCTTCTAGGCGCATCTTCAGTCTTTTTCTAAGAAAACATACTCAAACAAATAAGATCTACGATCTATGTCGAAAACCCAAGAAGTTTTGATAGAACGTAAAATAGAGAACAGAAAAAAATAAAGAGAAAATAATTATTTTGCTTCATTGATTAATTATCGTAGGTTAACCGTTTATTTATATAGATATATGAAATATATGGTAATTGTTGGGGAAATCTGTGGTCCAGAGTGACCATGTGTTTTGATGGTTGGGCAAAGGGTTTAAGTTAGGTTCACCCTTGTGTTTGATGTGTGTATTTGAGTGTGCAGGTTTGTAGGATACACATAAATTTAGCTGGACGACTTCAGGTCCGGTGAAGGATGATGTGAGGAGACAAGCCATGGGCTTGTATGCATCCGAGGGGTCATGGACAAAGCAAGGACGATGAGCCAAGGGAAGCGAACTTTGAGGCATACGCGAAGAGGCATACGCGAAGGATGGCATGGGGAGACAAGCCGCGGGTGTAGGACCGATGCCGTCGATAGGGGGGGTGAATATCGACTCGTTAAAACTTCTTCGTAAACTCATCGTAAACATCGAGGTTCGTTTGTTCATTCTAGATAGAGAGTTAGTAGCAGTAGAAAATAGAAAGAACGAAAGAAACCAAATAACTCAGAGTGCACGTAGGTTTTACTTGGTTCCCAACCCCTCAGGGTTAGTACGTCCAATGCCTAAGCACGGGAAGCACCTGTCCACTAATGGTCTCCTTTCCGGACTTTCTGGAGGCGGAGAAACCCGTCTTACAGTGCAACTTTTACAACCAAAAGATAAGGAAAATTAAATGCATAAAAGTAAAAGCAAACCAAACAGGAAAGTCGACGATCCCGGCCGATCTGGAACTCTGAAGTGCAATGCACTTCCTCCTGGAGCTTCCTTGGTCACAGAGCTTCGTCTCTAGCGTTTTCTCTTCGCTCAGAATGCTTATAATGTCATTGTGAATTATATTCTAAGTTGAGGGGTCGAACCCCTTTATATAGCTTCTTCTCGGGCGCCCAAGAGCCTCTGAGGCGCCTCATTGGCGGTCAAAACTTCATCCGGAATGCTATTTTTGCGAAGCTGATAAAAACCCAGTCTTGGGTGCCCAACAGCATCTTGGGTGCCTGATTCATTCGGGCGCCTGGTATCCAGGGAGCCTGAATGCTTGGGGTGCCTGTATCCATTTAGGCGCCCAGGAGCAGCTTTCCAAGCCGTTTTGTGTGTTTGTTCACTTGCTTTGCCTTTAATTCTAGGTACCTGCAAGATACACAAATACAAGACAAACACATATACAATCTTAGCCTTAATGATTGGTTCTGACTTTGGATTTCTCGCGAAACCCTAGGTCGAACCGACGCCTAGTGTTCCCTTCCCGGGGAACGCGCCTTTCACCTACTCCTCTCAGGAGATGTTTGCTAACCGGCTCCTCCGATTGGACTTTTGTCCAATCTTTCGGATCAGGACTTCGTGCCCATTCCATGACCAGGACTTAGTGCCCAGCTTCACTCACCAGGACTTAGTGCCCAACCCTCGGTCAGGTCTTAGGTGCTTAGCCCTCGGCCAGAACTTAGTGCCCAATTCCTCGAACCAGGACTTCGTGCCCAACCCTCGGTCAGGTTTTAAGTGCCCAACCCTCGGCCAGGACTTAGTGCCCAATCCATGATCAGGACTTAGTGCCCAATTCCTCGAACCAGGACTTATTGCCGAGGTTAACTAGGACTTTGTTTACCTTGATGAGTACTTCTTTTGCTAGTCATGTTAATCCTGACTAGACTTCTCTTCTGCCAAACATCATGTCCTGTTTGGCTTACTCCTCTAACTGACCAACCCTGGATTTTCTGCTAAACATCAGATCCTATTTAGCTAACCCTTGTTCTAACTGATCAAACCACCCTTAGTATATTAATCAGATTAAGTCTAGATTTGATCACCCTGCCAAACATCATGTCTTGTTTGGCTAACCCTTGGTTACCTTAACCAACCCTGGGTTCTGGTTGACTCTGCCAAACATCAGATCCTATTTGTCTAAGTCATTTGTCAACCTGATCAATATGAGTTTTTCCTACCAAATATAAGGTCTTGTTTGATTTAACCCTTGATCATTTTGACTAACCCTTACCACATCTAACATATCACTAACTTAAGTATATTGTTAAACATTGAAACACTAGAGGAGGACATCACTGATGCATCTTGCACTAACAATCTCTCCCTTTTTGATGTTTGACAATATCTAGGCTTAAACCTCTGGGAGAAAATGAAAAATTTTTTTAACTTAAGCTTCTCTCTCCCCCTTTGTCACACATCAAAAAAAAATGACAAAAATTTTGCACCATCAATGAAAATTTCTTTGAATGTACTTAGGATAATTCTTTGAAAGCATATAATTTTTGATAAAAAAATTTGTACTTGGAAAAATATTTTATACTTAGAAAAAAATATTTAACACTTTGAAAATCTTTTGCATTTTAGAAAAATATTTTACACTTAGTACTTTGAAAAATATTGTGCACTAAAAAAAATATTAGTACTTTGAAAATTATTTAGCACTTAAGAATATTTTAAAAGTACTTTAAGACTTTTTGAAAGAAGATTTGCCCTTAAAATATTTTTGCCAGAAAAAGTCTGCACTAGAGAATAAACATAATTTTTTCTTTTTCTTGACTTGGTTTCTTTTCCAGTCTGACAGAATCCTAAGAAATCTTGTAAACTACAAGGAACTTTTCCTAAGTGTTCTGGAAAATCTTGTTAGATCGGGTTGGTTCGGCTAGAGGGGGGGTGAATAGACGGCTAATAAATGAAAAGTGGTGGAAACTCCTCTATTAAAAAAAAACTTGGTTGCAACTTGGTCGTTGCTTCCAAGACGGTTAAAGCTAAAAAAAATCTCCTTGTGGCGGAGAAGCCTTACAACTGAAGATCACTAAACTTAGAGAATTACAATAGAATTGAATGAATTAATTCTAAAGCAAAACCTCTAGGTCTATTTATAGCCTAAGAGAATAAATCTGGATTGTTGATTGTTGATCATATTTCTCTTGGCCGTTGATCCATGGATGTAATCTGGATGGTTGATCTTGGATGGGATTAAACTTCATCCATTGGATTTGATTAAAGGATAATGTAACATTATCCTTTAAGTTTTAATTGTTTTAATTAAAACTTTATCTCGCTCGAGATGGCTGTTGGAATCTCCATATCGCTGTTATAAACTATAAGTAGTAATAGCGGCAACACTTTATTGCCATCGCCCTTCATCCCAAATGGTAAGTGGGTTAATGTTTCTTGTTGAGGACTCGGGTTCGATCCTTCTTTGGCACCAAAACTTTTCTCATTTCTTTTGGGCGAATTTTCTCATTTCTTTTGGGCGCTTGGACTAGTCTTTTTGATTCTTTGTCTTCTGGGTGATTTCCGGCCAACCTAAGTTAGGCTCACCTGAACCCGACTCCGGCCTTTCGCCCCTTGAGCATCCTTCCTCCCGGCTTCTCGTCCCTCAATCACCGCGCACGTCATTCTCGCTCCACTGGTGTACTCTTTCGCAGCTTCCGCGTCCCTCGGATTGTACTGAGCCCGTCGGCTCACTTCCCCGTGCAATCCTTCTCGTCCACTGCGTCTTACGCTCGACTTCCTCCGTACCTAAGTTCCTGCACACTTAGCAGAGGGATTAAAACCAACAGGACCTAACCTAACTTGGTTGATCGCATCAAAACCAACCGGGGCACCAACAATCTCCCCCTTTTTGATGTGCGTCAACCCAAGTTTAGTTAGGGATAAACAACAAACAATTATAATATTGTAACAGAATTAAGCATAAAAAAAATTTTACAATCATGTACATAACCTCCCCCGAACATAAACTACTCTCCCCCTTAACTTAATACTATTCCTCCCCCTTTGATCACATCAAAAAAAAAAGGGGAAATATAATTAGGGAAGAAGAAAAATTTTAAGTGTGATAACAAATATTCTAAGTAAAAAGAATCGCATTACCACAAAATTTTCAAATTTAAAATGGAATATTTTTTTCGAAGTTAATTCTAATTTTTTTTATATCGAAAAAAATAGATTTCAATAAACGATTCATAAAAAATCGAACATTTATAAAAAAACTCTGAATATTTTTGTCAAAGTCGAAGATGAGGATATGAGTTTAGACAAAAATTTTTAACTTTAAATTTGTTTATCAAGTCTGAATAACAGATACGAGTTTTTGAAGAATATTTTTTTAAAAGAAATCGAAAATAGTTCGATTTTTTTTTTAAATTATAATAATTTTTCCACTATATCTGAATCATGAAAAATTAGATCAATAAAAATAAATTATTTATCTATTTTTTTTAAATTTCAATTTCAAATTTTGATCGAAAATATTTGAAAAATATTAATATAACTTTTGTAAAAGAATTCTGCACAAAAAAACTTATCAGTTTAAAATAAATTTTGGAACCCAAAATAAATTTTCATCTACGGGGTTAATCAAAAACTTTGGAGGAATATAATTTCTAGGAATTTTCCTAATCTGGCCCTTATGATTTTTAACATACCAATTCAGATTTTCAGGATAAAAATTCTTTTTAATTCTTAAACATGCAATATCATTTTCTAATTTCTCCACTAGATTCTTCAAATTTTCATTTTCTGTTTTTAATTGGTCAGATAGAACAGATGAGCATACAGTGCCAAATCTTTCTTTTAACTCAGAGTTTTCTATCTCCAATTTATTCATCGACTTAAGCATGGATTTTATTATTGAGTAGATTCGAGTAGGTGGAAGTAGACATACCTCACTTACTGGGTCGGTTTCGAAGTTAGGATCTTTCTCTTCATTGCTGCTTTCTCCCGAGGTGCTTTCTTCATCTTCGTCCTGGTGGCTTGCCATCAGTGCAAGTCCGATGAACTCTCCAGCTTCCGATTCATCTGATGAGGTCTCGTCCCAGGTGGCTTTTAGTGCTTTTTTCTTCTTTGGCTGGTTCTTTAGTTTAGGGCACTGATCTTTCAGGTGTCCCTCCTCATTGCAGTTGTAGCATCGGACCGTTTGTTTTTTCTTTCTTTGCACCCTTTTTGAGCGGTTAGTATTAATGAATTTACATAATTTTCTTACCGCTAGTGCTATTTCTTCATCATCCACTGAAGATTCTTCGTCGAGTTGGATCTTCCTTGTGTTTAGCGCAATGTTGTCAGCTTTCCTGTTCTTTTCTACAAACCGAGATTCGTGAAGTTCCAAAGTAGAAATAACTGTTCTAAAATACTTATTTCTAGATTTTTTGAAATATAATATGCATCGATTACCGAGGTCTGTTCCGGGGTTCTCGGAAACACATTTAGAGCGTACCTTTGAGCATCGCGGTTAGTTACCTTTTCTCCGAGATTTTCGAGGCTTGTGATTAGTTCTTTTACCTTTGCATGTAATCTCGCAACAGATTCTCCGTCTTCTATCCGTAGATTGGTCAGTCAGCTTCGAAGAACATCTCGTCACGCAAGTTTTGCTTCCGAGGTTCCTTCGTGCAGTTCCAAGAACTTTTCCCAAAGTTCCTTCGCCGATTCGTACTTACCGATCCGGTTCACATCTTGCTCTGGGAGGACGGTCAGCAGATGAAATTCTGCCTTTCCGTTTGCTACAGCATCAACTTGTTCCTTCTTGTTCCAAGAATCAAGATCCTTGATCTTTCCTTCATTGTCTTTGGGAGCTGCATAGCCATTTTTCATAATAATTAATAATTTATAATCCGTAGTAAAAAATACCTACATCTTTCGTTTCCATGCCGCGAACTCCCCCTCAAACATAGGCGGGTATATCGCTGGTCCAACCATCTTAAAATTTGCTGCAGTTGGCGGTTAGTCCTTCTGCGACGGCCTCGCTCTGATACCACTTGTTAGATCGGGTTGGTCCGGCTAGAGGGGGGTGAATAGACGGCTAACAAATGAAAAGTGGTGGAAACTCGTCTATTAAAAAAAAACTTGGTTGCAACTTGGTCGTTGCTTCCAAGACGGTTAAAGCTAAAAAAAATCTCCTTGTGGCGGAGAAGCCTTACAACTGAGGATCACTAAACTTAGAGAATTACAATAGAATTGAATGAATTAATTCTAAAGCAAAACCTCTAGGTCTATTTATAGCCTAAGAGAATAAATCTGGATTGTTGATTGTTGATCATATTTCTCTTGGCCGTTGATTCATGGATGTAATTTGGATGGTTGATCTTGGATGGGATTAAACTGCATCCATTGGATTTGATTAAAGGATAATGTAACATTATCCTTTAAGTTTTAATTGTTTTAATTAAAACTTTATCTCGCTCGAGATGGTTGGTGGAATCTCCATATCGCCGTTGTAAACTATAAGTAGTAATAGCGGCAACACTTTACTGCCATCGCCCTTCATCCCAAATGGAAAGTGGGTTAATGTTTCTTGTTGAGGACTCGGTTTCGATCCTTCTTTGACACCAAAACTTTTCTCTTTTCTTTTGGGCGATTTTTCTCATTTCTTTTGGGCGCTTGGACTAGTCTTTTTGATTCTTAGTCTTCTGGGTGATTTCCGGCCAACTGAAGTTAGGCTCACCCGAACCCGACTCCGGCCTTTCGCCCCTCGAGGGTCCTTCCTCCCGGCTTCTCGTCCCTCGGACACCGTGCACGTCCTTCTCGCTCCACCGGTGTACTCTTCCGCAGCTTCCGTGTCCCTCGGATTGTACTGAGCCCGTCGGCTCACTTCCCCGCGCAATCCTTCTCGTCCACTGCGTCTTACGCTCGACTTCCTCCGTACCTAAGTTCCTGCACACTTAGCAGAGGGATTAAAACCAACAGGACCTAACCTAACTTGGTTGATCGCATCAAAACCAACCGGGGCACCAACAAATTTCCCAAACTCAAGTAAAAGTTATTTCAAATCGATTCCAAAAGTCAACAAGATTTTCGAAATAAGTTTTTGGAAAATGATAATATTTTCAAAAGTAACTAGTTTTGAAGAGAAGTTTTGAAAAGATCATATTATGTTTCCAATATGATTTGAAAATATAGTGTATGAAAACATAATACTTTTTGAAATATTTAATAGTTCTTTTAATTTGACCTCCCCTAAACTTGACCCAGTCCTAGGATGCTTGTTGACTACTGTTGGTGCAGGAAGCACCATATCAAACCTGTTAGTGATATGAGAGAAGTGTCCTAAGGCAATCGCCTTATGATGTAAACATTTATATTAATAAATGATAATTTACTATTTGAGTATACATGTTTTGTATATTTGATTGAGATCTTAAACTCATCTACTAAATGTCTGCAATATAACTCACAGCATAAGAGAATTTGTGATGGGATCACAACTAGTGATTATCTCTAATGTGCAATTGTGAAGTATTGAAATTATCCCTAGTCGATGAATTGATAAAAATGGACACTATCAATTCTGTTGAGACTAGCATGGGTTATTCTCTAATCAGCTGATTCTCACTGGCTGGTGACATTGGGATGTCCGGAGATAAACATGGATGCTAGTTAAGGGAACTAGTTCATTGGAGTGACTAGCTGTAAGACTTCATATGGGAATCTACATGTAGATATGTCAATGAAGTTCTTACTGCAGCTTAAGTGCGATGTTCCTTTGACTTGCGGTGTTCAAGTCATCTTGGTCATGAAGACTTATACTTTAACATCTTAAGCAAGCATCTCCAAGGAGGTGTGGACCCAGGATGATTGGGTATAAGCCGAAGTGCCCGAAGATGTTTGAACAGCCTATAAAGGATTCACCACTCCTTGCGAGGAGATGTATACCCAGGCCTATCATCGGATTGTTACTCAAAACCTCTGGCCAGAGTAAATCATGTTTAGAGTGCGAGTCTCTTAAATACATGAGAGTAATTAGAAATCCAAAGGACGAGAAAGACACTACTTGGGCTAGGTGTGACGTAGTCAGCCTAGTGGGGACTGACACAAATAGACCGTGTCCTGAACCAAGTGGGTATAAGATGGTGAAGGGAATGGGGCACGATTCATTAGAGCTGCTGAAGGGTTTCAGAATAATTTCTTCTGAGGTCAAACTGTTGATCTTTCGATTAATTGGGGGTCATGATGTACTACTAGGTGCCACTCATGATCGTTCTATAATTTGTTGATTATAGACGGCCAACATAAATCGAAAGCCTATTTAGTCACACGCACTACGAGTAATCCGAGGGATTTAAAACGAGTTGAAAATTAGATTTTCCGATCAAGAGAAATAAGTCGAATCTGAATTTGTCAGAGGCGCAATAGAAGCTAAAAATGGCTAAGTCTTTTGAAGGCTTATTGGGCGAATTAAATGAGTTTAATTCGCGATCGGTTCGGGTTGGATTGGCCGGCCAAAGAGGGTGCCAAACCTCTTTGTTGTGGCCGACCATTAAAAGGGAAGAAAACCAATTTAATTGGTTTAATTAATAAAATAAATCTAGCGCGATTTGTTTTATAAATTATGGATAAATAAATTGATATATAAAGAAATTTATATAAAGAGATTTATAAAGAAATTTGTAGTAAATTTATTCTTTTTATGGAAATTAAAATAAACCATGAATTGGTTTAATTTTAATTTATAAAATCAATTATGAATTGATTTATCCATGATAAGAGAATTTTATACAAATTTTATTCCATAATTAAAAGAGAGAAAGTATTTGTTTTATTATAAAGTTAGTTATAATAAAACTTGGCTTAAACGGAATAATTAATAAGAGAATTTATAGGATAAATTTCTTATATAAAATTCCGTTAAAGAGGCGACTTAGCAAGGGAGAGGTTGCTATATAAAGGAACCAAAGGCTAGCCTTCAATTCCAATCAATTGAGTTTATTAAGAGTTAATCCTCTCCCTCTCTCTCTCTCATTCTCTTCTCCTTCTCCCTCCCATCTAGGGCCGGCGCCCAACCTAGATTTCCTAGGGCCGGCGCGCCTTCATTGTTCTCCAAGGAGTTGGCCTGAGCAATCTACACCAAGGAGAAGCCAACCAAGAAGAAGAAGAAGCGGATCACATCTCCTTCCTTCTCGGAATTCGATTCCGTTTCTCGGGTGGTTAGTTTCCTATCTTTTCTCTTGTTCTTCTAGTTGTGTCTTCGGAGAATCTAGTAGTTCTCGTCGGCACAAAACTCGTGGCTTTGCGAAGTCATCCCGGAGAGAACTCGGCGTGGACGCGAATAGAGGCGGAGCTTCCAAGGGACGCTACGGTTGGATCTCGTCCCTTACTTCGAGTTACGAGAGGTACTTAGTAAATTAGTTTACTTTTTTCGCAAAGTTTTAATTTATGATTATGTCAACACATCATAAGGTTGCATGCTAGATACGTGATTAAAATAATTTAGGAAATTATTTTATGCTAATTCTTCCGCTGCACGTAAAAATTTAAAATTTTACGAACCCGTATCCTTGTCGACATGCACCCGGTCCCAACAGTTAAGTGTTATTTGTGATCTAACGATGTTACTAAGTGTGCAGGATCCAAAGACCTAGCGAAGGACTACCAAGATCTAAAGACCTAGCGAAGGACTGCTAGGCACCGGGCGATGGACAACCTGGGATCCAAGCCCTAGCGAAGGACTGCTAGGCACCTGACGAAGGACTGCCAGGATCCAAAGACCTAGCAAAGGACTGCTAGGCACCGGGCGAAGGACTGCTAGGCACCCGGCGAAGGACTGCCAGGATCCGAACACCTGGCGAAGGACTGCTAGGCACCGGGCGAAGGACAGCCTGGTATCCAAGACCTGGCAACGGACCGCTAGACAAAAGTCCAACTGGAGGAGCCGGTTGGCATCAGGTACATTCTCCCGAGAGGAGTAGGTGAGGACGCGTTCCCCGTCGAGGGAACAGTAGGCGTCGGTTCGACCTAGGGCTCCATTTTGGAGGCCCAAAGTCAGAACCAAGACAGCTAAGGCTGTATAAAATTAATATAATATTGCTCTGATAGTAGTGGCGAAAGAAGTTGTGAACGTAATTAGCTTATATGCACCTCAAGTAGGATTAGATGAAGAAACTAAATCAAGATTTTGGAGCGATTTAGATGAGGTATTACAAAACATTCCACCAAATGAAATGATTTTAATAGGAGGCGATCTAAATGGACATGTCGGAGCGAAAAATGAAGAATATGAGAGAGTACATGGGGGTTATGGGTTTGAAACAAGAAATGAAGAAGGAAAAACTATATTGGATTTTGCGATAGCATATGACCTTATACTAGCTAATACATTTTTTAAGAAAAAAGAAGAACACTTGATCACATTCAAAAGTGGGAATAATAAATCACAAATTGATTATTTTATGGTTAGGAAGAGAGATAGGAAGATTTGTAAAGATTGTAAGGTTATCCCTGGAGAAAGCTTAACTACCCAACATAGATTAGTAGTGTTAGATATACGCCTTAGTTATAATATCAATAGAGGAAAAATATACACGACTCCTAGAATTAAGTGGTGGAAGTTAAAGGATGGGAAGCAAAACATATTGAAGGAGAAGGTAGGAATACAAGCATTAGATGAAATATATAGCGACTCTAATACGACATGGGATAAGATGGTATCAAAGTTGAAAATAGTAGCTAAGGATGTACTCGGTGAGTCAAAGGGGCATGTACCACCAAGGAAGGAATCTTGGTGGTGGAATGAGAAAGTACAAGAGAAAGTGAAAGAAAAACGAATAGCTTATAAGGAATTATATATTTGTAAGAACGAGGAAAACTTAAAAAAATATACAATAGCCAAGAAAGAGGCTAAGAAAGCAGTGAATGAAGTAAAAAATAAAACTTTTGAACGATTATATCAAAATTTAGATACAAAAGAAGGGGAAAGAGACATTTATAAAATAGCTAAAGCAAGAGAAAGGAAAACAAGAGACCTTAGTCAAATAAGATGTATTAAAGATGAATGCGATAGAGTACTAGTAAATGATAGCGAAATAAAAGAGCGGTGGAAGATTTACTTTCATCAACTTTTTAATGAAAGTTTAGGGGACCAACTTGACTTAGGCAATTTAAGTATTTCAAATGAGTATAGAAATTTTAATTTTCATCGGAGAATTCAAACTTCAGAAGTAGAACAAGCTTTGAAAGGGATGCAAAATGGAAAGGCCGTGGGACCGGATGATATCCCAATAGAGGTATGGAAATGTTTAGGGAAAAAAGGTATTGAATGGCTTACAAAATTATTTAATTTAATATTGAAAACAAAAAAAATGCCTAATCAATGGAGGGTAAGTAGTCTAGTTCCCTTATATAAGAACAAAGGAGACATACAAAATTGTGCAAACTATAGGGGTATTAAATTAATGAGTCATACCATGAAACTTTGGGAAAGAGTAATAGAAAAAAGATTGAGGAAGGAGACCACGGTAACCGAAAATCAATTTGGGTTCATGCCTGGAAGGTCGACAATAGAAGCTATACATCTTCTTAGGCAATTAATTGAAAAATATCGGGAGCAAAAGAAAGATCTACACATGGTATTTATTGATTTAGAAAAAGCTTATGATAGGGTACCAAGAGAAATTATATGGAGAATTCTAGAAAAGAGAGGCGTTAGCGTAACATATATTGACCTAATTAAAGATATGTATGAAGATGTAACGACTAGAGTGAAGACTTCAGGTGGATTGACTGAAGCATTTCCAATAAGGATAGGGTTACATCAAGGATCAGCTTTAAGTCCCTATCTTTTTACACTAATCATGGATGAACTCACTAGGCACATTCAAGATACAGTGCCATGGTGCATGTTGTTTGCAGATGATATTGTTTTGATAGATGAGACACGTGAAGGAGTAAATGCTAAACTAGAATCTTGGCGGGAAACTCTAGAAATGAAAGGTTTTAGGCTTAGTAGAGTAAAGACTGAATATATGGAATTTAAGTTTAGCAATGCTAGACGTAGTGAAACAATTGTTAAGATAGGAGATGATGAGTTGTCTAAAATCGAGAACTTTAAGTATTTAGGATCGTTCTTGCAAAGTGATGGAGGAATTGAGAGAGATGTCTTACATAGAATACAAGCAGGATGGTTAAAATGGAGATTAGCATCGGGTGTCTTATGTGATCGTAAAGTACCTCTAAAACTTAAAGGGAAGTTCTACAAAACGGCAGTTAGACCTGCTATGTTATATGGTGCTGAATGTTGGGCTATGACTCGAGCACATGAGCAAAAGATGAAAGTTGCAGAGATGAGGATGTTAAGGTGGATGTGTGGACATACGAGGATGGATAGAATAAGGAATGAGAGTATTAGAGAGAAAGTCGGAGTTGCATCTATTGAAGAAAAACTTCGGGAGACACGTTTGAGATGGTACGGACATGTACTTAGAAGACCAATAAATGCCCCTGTTAGACGATGTGAAACTATGATAAATACGCACATTAAAAGAGGGAGAGGAAGACCAAAAAAGACTTGGTTGGCAACAATAAAACAAGATAAATTGTATTTAAATCTAGATGATGATATAGTAGGGGATAGAACTCAATGGCGTAAAAGGATCCATATAGCCGACCCCACCTAGTGGGATAAGGCTTTGTTGTTGTTGTTGTTGTTGTTGTTGTTGTTTTGGACTAACCCTGGATGTAGGACCGAAGGAACGAGTGTCTGCAGCTCAGAGAGTCTCAAAGGTGTGAGGCGGAAGCTGAGTAGGGCGCTCGGAGTGTCCCGGGCGCCCCCAAGGTGAACACAAACAGCTAAAGCAAAGGAACTGCTTCTGCAGCTCATGTGCAGGGCGCCCCCGTGCTCCCGGGCGCCCCGGATGGTCCGGGCGCCCCCAGTTGAAGCTAACGAAGCAGAACCCAGCGAAGCCAACGGATAAGAGGAGACCCGGTCAACCCGGGCGCCCCCAGCGTTCCGGGCACCCCCGTCAAAGCCTGACACCGAGTTTTAAGGGATCAGAGCTGACCGAGAGGGAATCAGATCGGCTGACACGTGGGGGGGGGGGGCGCCCCCGACGTTCTGGGCGCCCCCAGGGGCTATAAATAGGCCCTCGACCCCAAGGCTTCCAACAACGAATTCTTCCAACGCATTCACGCTCTTCTGCTCCCGCGCTCTGCTCCGGAAACTTCCCGACTCGAGATACAAGCGCCGACGACGTCCTCCTGCTCCAAAAAGACAATCTACACCGGACGTCGGTAACGAAGAGCTTCCTTTAAAGTTTACTTTACTATACTTGTAATTCAATCTTGTAAACTGGTTTTACGAAAATATAGAATTGCCCGCAGAAAACGGTCAACGACCGTGGGCCTTGGAGTAGGAGCCGACCGCTACTCCGAACCAATTAAAAAACTTGGTGTTTGTGTGTTTGATTTAAATTTCCGCTGCGTAATTTCTCTAACTTATTAATCCTAACGTTTTACGATATTCACCCCCCTCTATCGTTTCTCTCGATCCAACAACTACAAGAGATCTTCCTCTGAGTCTTAGGGTTTGATTCAAACCAAAAGAATTATCTAATAATTTTAAAAAATCATCAGAAAATAGAATCAATTTATTTTGACTTAGACTCCCCCTAAATCTGACACATCCTAGGAGTTCTTGTAGATTATAATGAAGACTTCCTATGTATCTTTAGGGTTTATCAAAATCAAAAGAGTAATTTAAAACAATTTTTGTACGACATTTTGAAATAATAAGCCCCAAAAAAACTTTTTACATGCATATGCATTTTGAAATAATATGATAATTTTCAAAGCAATGATTTTTCAAAAAGATGTTTTGAAGTATATCATAAGTTTTGAGACATTTTCCGAAAACATATTTTGAAATGATAATAATTTTTAAAGCACCATGTATTTTAAAGATCTGCATTTTTTGAAAAGAATACTTTCTAAAACGAGTAAATTTTTTAAAAAAATGCTCCCCCTTAACCCGACACCATTTGACTCTATCTAAGTGTCTTAAGGGACTTTAGTGTTGACTTAAAAGGTTTGTGTCTAAGAATGTAGGTCAAACAATTTTTTGAAAAGATATAATTTTGAAAAAGTATTATATATTTAAGCAATCAGGCAAGTATGAAATCCATAAAAACATTATTATGTTGAAAATATTATTTTGAAAATAAAGTTTTAGAAAAATATCCTAAGGATTTTGAAAACATTTTGAAAAACATCTGTCAGTTAATTAGTTCTTAACATCTCACCCATTCTAAATGTCTCAATACAAGTAAACATGGTTTGCCTTATGGGTGTATTGTGAGATGCTTGGATAATTTTTCTCAATTTTTTTATAGACTGGTTGACCTTGAGTTAGAATCAAGTTTAATCAATTTGTAATCTAAAAGTATATTTCAATAATCGGCTTCCAGGTCTTGGCGAGGCACAGAAGTCTTCTTTGGTCGTAGCCTTATTGGATCATCAACCCTTTCCTTAGACAAAGTCTTTTAAAGAAATAATACCTTTATTTTACTCTTTGAAAAACTCTGATCTAACTAGTCTAGGATGTAGCGAGGTAGCTTTGGCTAGTTCCACTTAGCTAGGCCAAACTTCCCTAACGTACTATCATCTCGCCCTACCCTGGTACTAGGTTAGGCAAGTATCAACTAGTCTTTTTTCTATCTAACCGTTCTAAATCATGTAGAAGATTAAACATGAATGGCATGGCAGATGGTAGATATATATATATATATATATATATATATAAAATTAGCAGATGCATGTACATGACATTTATGCATGATTCAGTCAAGACATTTTAATTAAGTTTCTAATGATGTATCAAATTCTCGATTTGATACATATCGTGTGAACCCGCGAATATGCCAGCCCATTTTGATATATTTAATTTTATTAAATTGATTGTTGCAGTTGTGTAATATTTTATTTAATTTCATAATCAAGGGTATTTAATTGGAAGTTTAGTTCATGGATTGAGTTTGAATTAAGAGTTAATTGAAGTTTGCAAATTAATTAACAAAACTAATTATTGAAAATTAATTAAGATAGGATTAATTAAGGTTTAAATAATATTAAAATTATTAAAAATTAATTAAGGTTGAACTTATTATAAATTAATTAAGGTTTATTAATTGAGGTAAAACTTAATTAAGGTTGACATTTTTAAGAATTAAAGTTGAAATAATTAAGGATTAATTAAAGTTAAATAAATTAAAGTTAAAATTATTAAGGATTAATTAATGTTAAAATAATTAAGTATTAATTAAAGTTAAAATAATTAAGGATTAATTAAAGATAAAATAATTAAGGATTAATTAAAGTTAAAATAATTAAGGATTAATTAACGTTAAAATAATTAAGGATCAATTAAAGTTAAAATAATTAAGGATTAATTGAAGTTAAAATAATTACTTAAGATAAAAATTAATAAAGAGTTAATTAAGGTTGTTAAGATTTAATTTGATTTAAGTTATTAATTAGATTTCAAAATTTCTAGGTTAAATAATAGTTGTGGGTGGTATCATTTTCATTAATTCAAAAATATCTGAATTATCTACCTTTTCATTTTCATTTAATTTTTCATGTTTATCTAATACTTCTGCTTTGTTTGAATTTTTGTAGACTTTATTAAGTATAATCTTAATTCTAAGAAATTATTCTTCCTCCTGATTCTCATCATCAAAGTTATATTCTTCTACATCTTCATAGTAGGTAAAATAGTTTTTAGGTTTGTTAATTAATGTTTCATAATTAATTTCATAAATTAATGTTTCATAATTAATTTCAAGATTATCAGAATTATCCATAAGTCATTAATTAAATCATCATCATTATCTACAGAGGTTTCCTAGATTATCAGGATTATCTTCAGATTTATTCTCAAAAATATCAGAAACAATTTCATCATTATCCTTAAAATTATCATTATTAATATTGTGATTCTTAACAATTTCAGAAATATTAGAGATTAAAGGATTATTAATTTTAATTTCATCATTATCAACAATATTATCAGAAATATCAATTTCATCATTATCCTTATCAACATTATCAGATAAAATATTGGTATTAATTCTAAAAATGGTTGCATTGATATTAAAAATTAAGGAATTCATATATGATATTTTAGTATTATCCATGTTTAGTAATTTGTCATTCAACAACCTAAGTTGATTATGCAAAATATCTAGTTTTTAGAAAAATTAATAGATTTATCTAAATTATCAACATTACTGCAGGAATTTGAAAATTATTACCAAAATAAAATTTTCGTACCTTGGTCGGACACTGGTTCTTGTAGTGTCCGTGCCCTTGACATCTGAAGCATCTGATGTGGCTCTTATCCCTTCGGACTCTTGGCGCTGGTACCACCTTTGCCGCCGGTGGCCGGTGACGACCGAGTCTTGCGAGTAGGACACTGGTTTTTATAGTGTTCTCTCTCCCTGCACTTAAAACATATTATGTGAAATTTGAAAACATACATAATTGAAAAAAATACCTGATTCACCCCTGGCTCCCCCTCAACTCCTGGCGTCTTTGCTCCGTCAACTGTTAGTCCGGTGAAGAGCTACCAGGCTCTGATACCACTTGTAGGACCGGTGCCGTCGATAGAGGGGGGGGTGAATATCGACTCGTTAAAACTTCTTCGTAAACTTGTCGTAAACTTCGAGGTTCATTTGTTCATTCTAGTCAGAGAGTTAGTAGCAGTGGAAAATAGAAGAACGAAAAAAAACAAATAACTCAGAGTGCACGCAGGTTTTACTTGGTTCCCGACCCCCCAGGGTCAGTACGTCCAAGGCCTAAGCACGGGAAGCGCCCGTCCACTAATGGTCTCCTTTCCGGACTTTCCGGAGGCGGAGAAACCCATCTTACAGTGCAACTTTTACAACCAAAAGATAAGGAAAATTAAATGCATAAAAGTAAAAGCAAACCAAATAGGAAAGTCGACGATCCCGACGGATCTGGAACTCCGAAGTGCAGCGCACTTCCTCCTAGAGCTTCCTGTTGGTGCAGGCAGCACCAAAGTCAAACCTGGGTTTTGATAATGGCAAAGGGTTCAGAAGTTAAGATGTTATTGTGTTCTAATATGCTCACTGAGTGTGCAGGAAGAAGCCCTAGGTACACTAGGCAAGAAGTCCTGGCAAAGGGCTGGGCAAAGAAGTCCTGGTCAAGGACTGGGCAAGAAGACCTGACCGGAAGTCGGGCAAAAAAGTCCTGGTCGAGGACTGGGCACGAAGTCTTGGCAAGGGGCTGGGCACCGAAGACCTGGACCGGAAGTTGGGCACGAAGACCTGGTCAGGTGGATTGCGCAAAAGTCCAACCGGAGGAGCCGGTTGGCAAAAGGTAAACTCTCCTGAGAGGAGTAGGTGAGGACGCGTTCCCCGTCGAGAGAACAGTAGGCATCGGTTCGACCTAGGGTTCCATTTGGGAGACCCGAAGTCAGAACCAAGACAACTACGACTGTAAATATTGACTAATATTCTTGCTTTGGTTGTTTTGGAACTAACCTTGGTTGCAGGACCGAAGGAGTGTATTTCTGCAGCTCAAAATGCCCCAAAGGAGAGGGGCAGGCAGCTGGGCTAGGCGCCCGGGAGGTCCCGGGCGGCCAAGGTGAAAGGCCAAAACTGTAATTAAGCAAGAACGCTTCGAAATCACATTGGGCTAGGCGCCCAGGAGGTCCCGGGCACCCAAGGTCAAAGCCAAAGAGGTAATCGAAGCAAATCAGCCACAAAGCCAGCAGACCAAGTCAAGCTAGGCGCCCAGGAGGTCCCGGGCGCCCTAGTCTGACCAGGGGCCGATTCAGGGGGGATAAGCGCTGACCAAGATGCGGATGAAGGTTCTCCGATCTGAAGGCACGTGTCAGGCGCCCCCAGCAAATCAGGCGCCCCCAGGATCACTATAAAAGGGGCTCGACCCCCAAGGCTTCAACAACACTTTTTCCAATGCTCAAAAGCTTTTCGTTCAAGCGCTCTGCTCTGGCAAACTCCGATCTTGAGATTCCAGCGCTGACGATGACCCTCTGCTCCGAAGTACGATCCACATCGGGCGTCGGTAACGAAATGTGTAGTTTCTTTTATTTACTGCAATATTCTTGTACTAAAATCTGTAAACCTTTGCGCGATTATAGAATTGCCCGCAGTAAACGGTCAAGGACCGTGGGCCTTGGAGTAGGAGCCGACTGCGACTCCGAACCAAGTAAAATACTTGTGTTCTTTGTGTGATCGTTTTATTTCCGCTGCATTTTCTCATATTCTTATCCGAAAAGTTTTAACGATATTCACCTCCCCTCTATCGTTTTCTCGATCCAACAAGTGGTATCAGAGCGGGGTAGCTCAAATTTGGTGCAACCACTAATTTGAGAGTTTTTCAGATTTTTACAAAATTTTCAATTTCTTTTTCTTACGAATTTTTCTCGTTAATCGAGGTTGGTGCAACACTACTCGATCGTTTTTCTAATTATCTTATTCCCGCACTACTAATCCAAGACCAAGTCTTGGGACAGTTTTTTTTTCGGTGTTATTTCAGAAATTCTAAATGGCCATGCAAGAGGGTTTCAGTATAGCCAGACCACCACTCTTTAGTGTGGAGGACTTCTCCTACTGGAAGAGTCGGATGGAAGTCCACCTGAAAACTCAGGTGGACATGTGGATCATAATCTAATCTGGTTTGGAAATCCCGAAAAATGCTGAAGGAGTGGCACAACCTTACACAGAATGGGATGCCTCGCTGAAAAGGAAGATCGAGGTTGATGCTAAGGCGACCCAGACACTCCAATGCGGACTAACCAAAGAAGAGCTTAACCGGGTGGGACCCTTCAACAGTGCGAAGAAACTCTGGGGTAAGATGATCGAATTGCACGAAGGAACCTCCAACACCCGAATCAGCAAGAGGGACCTACTGCTGAACAAGTTATACACCATAAAAATGAACGAAGGTGAGTTAGCAACCCAGCTCCACGCTAGGATCCAGGAGTTGATGAACGGTCTACATACAATTGGTCACAAGGTAGAAAACCGTGACCTTATCAGGTATACCCTAAACGCTTTCCCGAGAAATACTTTGTGGGCATCTATGGTAGATGTGTACAAAGTTTCTAGGGACCTTTCCAAAATAAAATTAGACGAATTATTTTCTAAACTTGAATTACATGAGCAGACTAACTGCACCTTAGCCGAGAAAGGCATTGCTTTTGTTGCAGGCAAAACAGGAAAGGTGGTCAAGAAGAAGTCTCAACCTGCACTCGAGTCTGACTCAGACTCAGAAGACAGTGAAGGAGATCGACCCAAGCTGGTTCGGCTAGCCCGGGACTACTACAAGGAACTGAAGCATCAGACAAACAGAAGAAAAGCCAGCCGAAAGAAGGAAGATCCAACCGAACCATCCAAGACCAAATCCAACGTAACGTGCTACGAATGCAATAAGAAGGGACACTACAAATCGAAGTGCCCTAATCTGAAAGAAGCCAAGAAGACAAGAAGGAAGAAGGCCCTTCAAGCAACGTGGGATGAGTCTTCATCCGAAGAAGAAGAAGAGGCCCCACAATCGAACCTACTCGCCTTGACTGCTTCCGAAGAAATCGACATCGGATCAGAATCATAGCCGGACGATGGAAAGCTCACCATTTTGGAGGACGGCAAAATAACTGTAAGTGGTTATTCTAAAGCTGAATTAGCAGAATTAATTGCTTACCTATCTAGTAACTTGGTGAAAGCCAAAATCTGAGTCGAGTCACTCCGATAGGAAGTAAAACTCCTAAAAGACGGCGCTGACTCTAGATCTTTGACTGAGAAGGTTCAAGAAGGAACCTCTACTCAAGTTGAAAAGCTTGATAAAGAGAACTCCTCCTTGAAAACTCAAGTCAAGGACCTTAGATCAACTTTGGAATGATTCACTTCGGGTTCCAAGGATCTGAACATGATCCTTGGAAAACAGAAGTCCGTTCTAAATCGATCCGGGTTAGGGTATCAAACCAAGGCTAGACAAAGGTCATACTATGTTGTATTGATCCAATCTAGACCTAAAGTTCAGGCATGGGTACCCAAACTTTGCCTGAACAACCAAGCTGGACCAAACCACTATTGGATCCCCAAGGACCTAAAGTTCATTACCGTGGCTTTAGTCCAGGGGGAGCCAACTTAAAAACCATTTTTATAATTAAATAAATTCTTTTTCTTATTGTAAAATTGCTTGCTTGCTTGTTTATTTATTTTCTGCAATTTACCATGTTTAGATCTAGGACTGGTTAGATTAAGGACTAAACCGATTAACTGAAATTTGAACAACATAGTATTGGGTGGAGGTGAGATGATAGTACGTTAGGGAAGCCATTTTGGCGGAACTAGCCGAAGCTACCGATCCAAGACCCAAACTAGTTAGACCAAAATCTTTCAAGGAGTAACTTGAAGATGGATTTTCAATAAAAGGCTTTGTCAAGGAAAGGGTTGATGATCCAATAAGGCTACGACCAAAGAAGGCCTAGTGCCACGCCAAGACCTGGAAGTCGATTATTGAAAACCAAATTCACTTTACTATTGTCATATTTGAATCTAACATAGATTTCAATTATCTTAGATTCAACCATTATTTTCAAAAATAAATTTAAAAGCATAATTAATTGGTTCTTCAAAATTAATTTAACTTTTCAAAACTAATCATGGTTTTTCAAAATAAAATTTTTACCTCTATTAAAACCTATCTCACAAAAACCCATAAGTTAACGTGATTGATAACTATATACCGGGTGAGATAGTTAGGACTTAACTTAACTCAAAATCTGGTTTCTGTAATGTTGTTAAATAAAAACATTGATTTTAGAGCTGAATTGACTTGATTATTGGTTGGTCATTAGAGTCAAACCAGGTCAAAAGAGTCAAACCTGGTCAAACTGGTCAATAGTCAAATAATGACCAGCTCGGGCGCCCGTGACCCCTCGGGCGCCCCCACTTTCTCTTCGACCAAGATAGCAAAAGCTGTCAAAACAACCTAGCTAACCCGGGCGCCCGTGACCTATCGGGCGCCTAGGCCTTTAAGTCAATTCGAGGCAGCAAAAGATGCCACACATGGCAGCTGACTCCAGGCGCTCAGGTCCTTACGGACGCCCCCAAGGACAGTGTCAAAACCGAAAAAGCTGCATTTGGCAGCTTACGCTTGAACCAGGCACCCGATTCCTCTTGGGCGCCCAGCCAACCCCTATATAAGGCCACCGATTTCCCCTTCATTTGCCACACCCAAAACAAATCTCATCCCTAACTCTTCTCCTCCCAAGGCGTTCGAATGACCCTCTCGTTCTCTCGAACGCTTCACTTCAACCATGACTCCCCGGATGGCTACCCGGTATCAATTTTCATGCATTTATAATTAATTCCTTTTAGTTATTTCGCTAAATGCATGTTCCTTGTTATGACTTTTAGAAAACGTCGTGCTAATCAACCCAACCCCGGGACCGAGCCTAGCCCTGACCCTAGGTTTCCGACCTTAGAACTATGCAATAAGTTCGCTAGGACGACTTATAAACCCATCAAAACGAGTTTCTTAAATAGGCAATTTTTTACTCAGTCCTGTCCATTAGCTATGAACGCCATCAATTTCTATCAACTTGACAACCTTGTCTTCTGCACCCATCCTGTGAACACAACCCTATGTGCAGAGTTTTACAACAACCTAGTCAGACAAGATGACCTTACCTATGTCACCACAGTACAAGGGATGCCCTTGACAATCACATCCTCATTGTTTAACAGATTCCTTGGACTACGACCTTCCCAGTCCACATTCTGTTGTTACCCTTCTAAGGATCCTCCCTTTGCTCCTCCCTACTCCCATATTAACCTGGACACCCTTTATTCATATTTCTATAGAGATGCCCGAAACCCTTTGGTTAGACAGTTTCAGTCGGTAGATCTTCAGGTTTAGGACTACACTCTTTATAGTGTCCTAGTCCGTTGCATTCTACCCTTGACCACTAGGGACGTCGCGACTATGCGACCATTCCATACCTTCTTGCTGTACGTATTGATCCATCACTTAGACATAAATATTGGATTTCACATGTTCCACACCATTCTATATGCGTCCAGTGTTACGACTCAGGGTCGGGTACACACCCCTTACTGCCACATCATCATTTCTCTTCTTCATCATCACGGTCGCGATATTACCGATGGAGAGATGACCACAATGACTGAATTTGACGAAATTGGGTATAGAAAATTTTCCCTAGCTAGCATAGAGGACTCGGTTACCGGGTGTCTATGAGACGACAGAGAGCCGAAGCCCAGATCAATTCCAACGAGGACGTAGAGGTCGACGTTGCAGATCTCGGTGCCGAGATTCGGGAGCACATGGACGAGCCCCCACCTCTAACAACTGATGAGAGACTAGCACTACTTCAGACAGAGGTTCACAGCCTAAGGGAGGAAATAGAGGCCAATCACACACAGTATATGGAGGCAAATGAGGCCCATTACACTAAGTATTGTTAGTAATATGAGAGAAGTGTCCTAAGGCAATCGCCTTATGATTGTAATCATTTACTTTAATAAATGAATATTCACTATTTGAGTATACATGTTCGTGTATTTGATTAAGATCTTAAACTCATTTACTGAATGTCCGCGATACAATTCACAGCATGAGAGAATTTGTGATGAATTCACAACTAGTGATTATCTCTACATGTGCAATTGTGAAGTATTGAAATTGTCCCTAGTCGATGAATTGATAAATACGGACACTATCAATTCTGTTGAGACTAGCATGGGTTATTCTCTAATCAGCTGATTCTCACTGGCTGGTGACATTGGGATGTCCGGAGATAAACATGAATGCTAGTTAAGGGAACTAGTTCATTGGAGTGACTGGCTGTAAAACTTCATATGGTAGTCTACATATAGACATGTCAGTGAAGTTCTTACTGCAGCGTAAGTGCGATGTTCCTTTGACTTGCGGTGTTCAAGTCATCTTGGTCATGGAGACTTATACTTTGACATCTTAAGCAAGCATCTCCAAGGAGGTGTGGACCCAGGATGGTTGGGTATAAGCCGAAGTGCCCGAAGATGTTTGAACAGCCTACAAAGGATTCACCACTCCTTGCGAGGAGATGTGTACCCAAGGTCTATCGTCGGATTGTTACTCGAAGCCTCTGGCCAGAGCATGACATGTTCAGAGTATGAATCTCTTAAAGACATGAGAGTAATTAGAATACGTTAGATGAGAAAGACATTACTTGGGCTAGGTGTGACGTAGTCAGCCTAGTGGGGACTGACATACATAGACCATGTCCTGAACCAAGTGGGTATAAGATGGTGAAGGGAATGAGACACGATTCATTAGAGCTGCTGAAGGATTTCAGAATAATTTCTGAGGTCAACCGTTGATCTTTCGATTAATTGGGGATCATGATGTACTACTAGGTGCCACTCATGATCATTCTATAATTGATGAATTATAGACGGCCAACATAAATCGAAAGCCTATTTAGTCACACACACTACGAGTAATCTGAGGGATTTAAAATGAGTTGAAAATTGGATTTTCCGATCAAGAGAGATAAGTCGAATCTGAATTTTCAGAGACGCATCGGAAGCATAAAATGGTTAAGTCTTTTGAAGACTTATTGAACGAATTTAATTCGTGAGGTCATGGCTTGGGTTTGGCCAGCCAAAGAGGGTTCCCACTCTCTTTGTTTGGCCGGCCACATTAAAAGGGAGAACCAAATTGTTTGGTTCAAGTTATAAAATAAACCAAGTGTGGTTTGTTTTATAAAATTATGGATAACATAAATTTTATAAACCGAGGTTTAGTTTATTATTTTCATGGGAATTAAAATAAACTTTGAATAGTTTATTTTATTTTATAAAATCAATTATGAATTGATTTTTCCATGATAAGAAAAATTTATATAATAAATTTCTTGTGAAAATTTATTCCATAAGAAAAGGGAGACATGGTTATTTTTATTATAAATTAAATTATGATAAAAACTTGGCATGATGGAATAAATCATAGAAAAATTTATATGATAAATTTCTTATGAAAATTTATTCCATAAAAAGGAGACTTGGCGGTTGAGAGGCTACTCTATAAAGGAACCAAGGCAAGGCTTGGAATTCAATCTAAGAGATCTAGAAATAAGCCCTCTCTCTCTCTCTCCTTCTCTCCCTCTCCCTCCTCTAGTGCCGCCGACCCTAAAAGGAGAACCCCTTTTGCCATGAGCTTCTGCCACCACCAAGCAGCTGCCAAAGAAGAAGAAGAAGCGGGCGCAACTCCTTCCTTCCTCCCGGAATCTTGATTCCATTATTCGTTTGGTGGTTAGTCTTCCCATCTCTATCTTGGTATTCTTGTCGTGCCTTTGGAGAATCTAGTAGTTCTTGTCGGCACGAAACTCGTGGCTTTGTGAAGTCATCCCGAAGAAAACTCAGCGTGGACGCGAATAGAGGCAGAGCTTCTAAGGGACGCTTATGGTTGGATCTCGTCTCTTTCTTCCAGTTACGCGAGGTAACAAGTAAATTAGTTTACGTTTCTGCAAAATTTTAAATATATGATCATGTCTACACAACATAAGGATGCATGCTAGATGTGTGGTTAAATAATTTGAGAAATTATTTATGCTAAATCTTCCGCTGCACGTAATTAAATTTTAAAATTACGAACCCGCATCCATGTCAACATGCACCCGGTCCCAAACAGTGGTATCAGAGCCGGTTAGTGTTCGACATAATCATATAATTATTTTACGGAAATCTTTGTCATGATCTCAATTTTGGAAAAATTTTTAATTATGGAAACTTTCCAATTATGGTAAATTTTAGATTTAGGAATTTCAAAATTTGGAAATCCTCATGAAATTTCGCAAACTTTTGAAATATCCCTATTTCTGAAATTTTATGATAATTGTGAAAGCTTTCCATTTTTGGAAACTTTCCAATTTTGGAAATTTTCTATTTTGGAAAATTTCCAATTTTGGAAATACATAAGTTTTCTTTGTAGCAGAAACTTACAATTATTCTGAAAATTTTATTTTTGGAAACTTATCATTTATGGAAAGCTCGCAATTTTGGGCACTTTCTTTCGAGAAAGTCTAGACAAATTATGGAATATTAATTGGCATTTAAATTCATAATTAGAAATTAAATTATTTACAAAATTCTTTATTTTGGATTGAGCCTCGGGGAGTCGTCCAATTTAAAGTTAGTTGTTATAATTAAATTTCCTAAATTGAATTTAATTTGTCAAATGTTTAATTTGGATTGAGCCTCGGGGAGCCGTCCAAATTATATTATCAATAAATTCTTATTTTGGATTGAGCCTCGGGGAGCCGTCCAAATTAAGTTATTTATTGATATTAATTTTCCATAAATAAAATATGTGATCAACTCTTGGAAATTTTTGAGGTGATTCTCAAACGATAATTTCCTTATTTGATTTAAGAGGTGATGCTCTTACATATTATTGTCTCCAAAATTAATTAGGAAAATTGTTTCCTATAGAGTATATTTCCTTAAATAAGATTTTCATGAAAATAATATGTGGTTGAATTAAGGGAATCTGTCTCTTAATTTAATAAGATTTGATTTAGAGAAATCAAAGTCTTAAACATATTATTTCCGAAATTGATTATGACAATTTATGAAATTGTTTCCCAAAACAATTCCTTGAATAAAGTGTGAAATTAGAATTAGTCAATCCGGTTCTTAATTCAATTAATGAGACTTGATAAATTAAGTCACATACATACTTTATTAAGGAAATCGTTAGAACATGACATAATTATATGTCATGAATGTGCTTAAAAGAAAAGGATGAGACCCAAAACCCCTTACAAAATATTAAGGCCAACACCTTCAATTAATATGGTTAGAACCGGAGTTTTGTTTCTCGTTTGGGTTGATGGACACATCCATGCCCGGCTTGAACCTCGACATGTTCAAACCATGGAATTAGTTTATGATCAATCCTTAGTTTTGGTTGTTGGACACATCCAAGCCTGACTAAACGGTTGAATGAGCTCCAACCATATTTGGAGATGATCCTATTTGGAGATGATCCTACGATCTCCCGAATTGATAAAAAGGGTTATTCAATTCGAAAAATAAATAGGATTTAATTAATGTATGTT
>JAGFNQ010000464.1:76615-158375 GCA_024364735.1 Boesenbergia rotunda
TAGGGGATCAAGAGCACCTTGAAGAGTGGTGTGTCCCATAAGAGTAAATATGGAGTATTCCTTAGCATATATGTAACAGCATGATAAGTATTTTACTTTTAAGTTGTGTACCCGACTCGGAAGGGGGTCGTTAAACAAATCCGGGGTGCATGTTAACGTGGCTCCGGTAGGACGGAAGGGTCCTGCTCTAATGACTTGGTGGCTCGCTACCCCCAATTCATTAGGGAACGCGCAATAGTTCCGCGCGATAGTTGGTACACAACAGGGCCCGATATGATATGGATGTATTTTTAAGTAATACCATTATGGAAATGTTTTGAAAAACATTCATTGAAAATATTTGTAATATGTGAAGAGTATGCTTAAGGTACTTGATATTGCATGTTAGAAACTTGAATGTTTAATATGCTTTGATGAACTTATGCTTACGATTTATTAGGTGTACATGTTATGCTTTCGTATGGTTTTAGCGAGTAGGACAGGATCCTTACTAAGCATTTATGCTTACTAGTTTATGTGTTGTCTTATGCAGCAGATAACACTTAAATGGAAGGAAGAGGCAGGAGGCTGAAGATGTGTGGGGTGGTGGCTCGGGAAAGAATGATCCTATATCTACTTAATGTGTCTATGTTTATGTTCCCTGACAATAAGTGTTGGTGATTAAGATTGACCTAGCATGACAATGTTTACCTTTAGAAGTCTTTTATATTTGATTATGTTATGAGTTACATTACTGGTGAATTTATCATGTTGTAGAATGACTTTGATAGTTAAACAAGCATGCTTAGTCCTTAACCCTTGCTTTATTGTTTAAATGTCATGCTAGAAGATAGAAAAAAAATATTACTATATGATTGAATGTACGTAACCCCGCCCCGAGAGTAGATATAAGGGCGGGCGTTACAACGAAGTCCTCTTTAAATAGGACTCGGGGCTGATTTCTCGCTACCAGTCGACTGGTCTCCAGCTGAATCCCTTCCCGAGTACATTCACACAGCACTCGATCCTCACGACTCGACTGACTCCTCATCCGCAGCCTCGACTATTGTCTTCGCGCCCTCTTCATCTTCGGCTCCCGTCCCTCGGATGCACGCAAGCCTCCAGCTTGCCTCCATGCCATCCTTCACGCATGCCTTGAAGTCCGCACCCATCAGCTCATCGTCCCTGCTCACCAAGGTCCCTCGGATGCGCACGCAAGCCTCCAGCTTGCCTCCATGCCATCCTTCACCGTACCGAGACCGTCCAGTCAAGTCCATATGTGTAACCTGTACAACCTGCACACTCAACATACACATATAAGAATACAAGGGAAAAACCTAACTTAAACTCTTTGCCCAAACATCAAAACCTATGGTCACTCCGGACCATCTTAGGGCCGATTGCTCTAACACTGATGACTTGAGCTCACAAGTCATGGATATGTGATATCAAGTTGACACATGGGTATACATTGGAGAATGTGTACTGAATGACCCGCCATGAGAAAGTTTCATAGATTGTCATATGAGTGTCATAGACTTTCTCATATGACTATTGGTATGAATAGTCCTTAGACCTGAAGTCACTACGGCATAAGGAGTTATGTACTTTGGTATCGTCAAATGTCACCCGTAACAGGGTGGACTATAAAGGCGATCACTGGGTATGTAATGAATTATACGGAGGGATATGAGTGATGTAGATGAGATCTATCCCTCCCATATGACGGGAGTGATATCTGTGGGCCCCTTGATCGAGTAGGACTACTGAAACGCATGGCCATGCTCAAATAAGTCAATATGAGATATTGAGCTCATTTGTTTGAGTGAGTCTACTCGGGGATCAAGAAACACAAGATTGATTGAGGATGACACGGTCTATGCCTCATTGGTCAATCTAGATATCAAGGATAGAAAGACAAGGTCATACATTATCATAGTCACAGAGGTTTAGTCGGATCTCGACTTTTCATGTTACTTAGGTAGCAATGATGCATTGCTAGATGCCTCTCATTGCTTATGTGTCTAAAGTGTTTAGGCACATTGCCAACATCACGAGAACCTATTGGGTCACACATAAAGGACACAATGCTTCGGGAAAGTTGATCGGCAGATCTGAGCCCGAGTTGGAAACTCGGGAGATCTGAGCCCGAGTTGGAAACTCGGGAGGTCAATTCGGGGGACTCGAGTTGGGAACTCGAGAGAGACCGAGTCGGAGCTCGGTGGGCCGAGTCGGAGCTCGACGGGCCAAGTCGGAGCTCAGCGGGCCGAGTCGGAGCTCGGCGGACCGAGTCGGAGCTCGACGGACCGAGTCGGAGCTCGGCGGATCGGGTCGGCACTCGGCAGGCTGGGTCAGAGCTCGGCAAACTGGGTCGGGAGCTCACCACTCGGGAGACTTGGTCGGGAGACCGAGTCGGAAGCCCGAGAGGCCCGGTCGGAGTTGCATGGAGGAAAGAGAAAAGTTTCTTTTCATTGGATGAAAAGATTCTTTTCTTGCATGGGAAAAGATGAAGAGTCACATGAAAAGATGTGCTCTTTATTGGTATTGATGAAGGAAGCCAAAGAGACACAAACCTCTTCATATTCATGGGATGATTATAAAAGAGGGTCGTGTGACTTTGGATGTTTTTTCTTCTCCTCTCCTTCTTCCCTTTCTTCTTCCCTCCCTCATCTTCCTCCTTTGGCCGAAACCCTACTGTAGGGTTCTTGGTGTTCTGCGAGCTACCTCAAGTTGCTAGCACAACTAAGATAGTTCTCCCGAAGTTGAGAGATTGTGTCTGTGTGGATACGAATAGAGGCACGGACACTTGAGCATGCAAGAGATCCGGCGCACCTTGGACGAGCGGAATAAGCAAGGGGCATGCTCCGAAGGTATATCTTCTTTAGAAGTAGATGTAGATCAACTTTGTACGAGTTTTTCTTTCGCATGGATCGCTCGTGGGTTTTTGTTTCCACTGCGTTTTTATTGTTTTGTGCCAGGAGAACCCAACAGCTCCCTAGATCCACAGCGGAAACAATGAAATCTATCTTCGGCCTACTTCCCATCTTGTTGAGAAAAATAGGGAGGTCTTGCTACACACCCCGTCTTTTGGGGACGAGAATCGGCATCGAGAGTACTCAGGGAACTCTGACTTCTGCTACGCTTCTGTCCGGCGCTTTACTGTATCTGAGTCGTTACTGAATCCTAGGTTAACTGCTTGTCTTTATTCTTATCGTCATACACTCATTGTTGAGTCGTCTCTATAAATAGTGCTCGGTCTAAGGCCTCTCGATATATAGTTGTAGCCAATCCGGACATCCGTATCTAAATGTCACGCCCCAGAGGCACATGCTTACTCGAAAATCGAGCAGCATCTCCCTTGTATGGCGGACAAGTTGGAGCATATATACATAACACCTCACCAATATAGCTTAGCCACAAGCGGCTAGCATCACAAAATAAAGAAAAAACACAACCACACAGTTAATAGCTTTAGACAAATTTAAATTAGCAGAGAAGCGAGTCCGAATACCCAAAAGATACGAACATAGCAAACCAACAAGACGATATCGGATAAATAAATAAATTGTGAAACTCACAAAGTGCGGAAAACAAAACAACTAAAATCTAAATACCCAAAACAACTACACCGGGGGACTGACAACTAGATCCTCTCCTGGCTCCAAGAATGCAACTACCTACTATCTGAAATAAAAAGAAGCAGGGGTGGTGAGTCCGGGCGAACTCAGCGGGTATAAGAATAGACAAAAGCATGACATAATAAAGATAGAACAAGTAGAGAAAACAACAGGGTACAGTCCATAAGGAATAGAAGAATACCTAAACATGCATAACATATATAAAACAACATGGTATATAATATAATGACAACTAAACATGTAAAAAAAACCACATGATATAACAACATCAAAACCTCTAGGCACGTATAAAATAACGCGCCATCAAAATCTCGACATATACATGTATGTCAACTGAGTGTAACAATCAGAGCTTATATAAATGCAACAAACACAAGAAAATGCATAAATGCAATCAATGCATATGATGCAATGACATATGTCACCCCTGATGTCAGTCAGCCGCCAATGCATCACATCTGTGTGACCGAGTGGGTAGGGATGTAACAACTGTACGCATTCCAACGAAAACCACTAATACACGTGGTTGAGTGGACAGGATGCTGGGGAGCCAACTGCTCCAAACCCCGGAATAAAGGGGGAGCTATCAACAGCTCTAATGCTGGGGAGCCAACTGCTCCAAACCCCGGACTAAAGGGGAGCTATCAACAGCTCTAATCTCCCTCTAAAACAACGGTGCAATGATACAATCAACCAAGTATCAAAAACCAACGAGTATGCGTCTACACTACTAGGATCTAATGTCAAATAAACCTAGTTGTGTTTAATGAACGTTTAAGTACTCACGTACAAACGGTACTTTACAGAACAGAAATTCAATAGGAGACTGTATGGATACGAAATTTCGAATGCTCGAAGATCAATGAAGAAAGGTATCAAAGGCGACATAAAATAACGACAACAAATCAAGGTCAAGCAGACCTATAAAGACATAATAAGTCATGCATTAAGATAAACTAACTACACGAGTACAAAAGAGAAGTATCTGCCTTTTATGTAGAACGTATACGAGCAGAACCTCCCACGATCAACAACGTGAGTCCAAAGTCAGGGTCCAGTATCAAAGACTAAATTTAGCTATTTATAAAATTAATAAAATAACTAAATTAACTACTAACAATAATTAGGATCTAACTCTAAATCATCATCCATTTAATAATAGAACCTATCAAACTTATACATCACAACCTACATCACGAACATCAAAAATGACAATAACTAAACAACAAAACATGCCAACAACCCACTGTTTACCTTCTACAATTTGCATCCAAATTCATAACCCAAGTAACCTCCCATATCAGAATTCATAACCAAAAACCATATCAGAATTCTGATTCCCAAAGAACAACACAACTAAAGACCTAGACACCATCCCAGATCGATACTGATAGTATCAAAACTTACCTCTGATAGCACGCAGAAACACTCCACTGCCCACTCTAACTGATCAGCCACCAACGAAGACAACACAGATGATAACCCTTCTGTGAATCCCAAACTCACAGGTCAAATTTCAGCCACTCGAAACCATGAAAGATTAGTGAAGAAATCTTATCAAAACAACACCAATTCCATATCTAATACTCACAGCAACTCTCAAGAGCACAGAAACTATCTGAAACACGATCACTGAACAACAACAAATCTAACTCAGATTCCAATTCTACCAAAACATCTTATCACAACAACTTACCTACTTATCAGTTTCAACATAGCGAAAACCAAGTGAAACTCACAGCGAAAACCAAATCTGATCAGTAGGTTTACTAGTCAATTCAACAAAACATCTGATCACAATTCTACCAGAATAACACAGCGCGAATCCAAGTGAAACTCACAGCGAAAACCAAATCTGATCAGTTTCCTACTTTACAACCCAACAACTTACCTTTGTTTGTCGCTAGCGATCAGCGTTGGCTCCGTGGTGGGTTTCACTCGGCCAGGGAAACGGGACGAAGCTGCACTGGCGAAAACGTGGAGAAGTGAGGAAGAAGAAGAAAGGGTGTGGCGACTTCCTTCACGCCAAAGAGAGAGAACCTCAGCTAGGCTTGCGGCGTCGGCTCGAGCGATGAGGAAATTAAGGAGGATGATCAGGCGCAAGGCGGCGTCGGCGCTAGGCACGCTGCGTCGGGCGGAAAGAGGTGATCGGGGGAAAAAAACTCAAACGGGGAGAGGGCTTTTTAAGGTTTTAAATAATGATTTTGCCTTTTTGCAAATAAGCCTTTAAATTTTCATTATTTACAACTAGGCCCTTAATTAAACTTACCTTTTCAACCCTAAAAAAATCAGTATTTAACACTAAATGTAACCAGCGAGGCCCTGGATAAACTACATCATCCACTCCCTGTCATTAGCTACTAGCTGAGGACAGAACTCAGCCAGGAGGTTGAATTCTACATCATACTCCAAAATACTGCAATCTCCTTGCTAAAGAGCCAAAAACTTCTGACGTCTGGCCATACGAATGTGGTAGGATAATACTTCCGTTCAAAGGCCTCCCGAAATGAAGCCCATGTAACACGTTGCACCACAATAATGATCTTCTGCATATTCCACCATATGGCAGCTTGATCCCGAAGGTGGTATGTAGTAAGTAGCTTACTCAGTCTTCTCTGCATCCGTGAGGGTCATATAAATGAATGTGCCCTTCAATGTCTCTAAGCATAAACGCGCAACGCACAGATCTGATCCTCCGCGGAATAGTGTGAATCTGTCATTCACGGATGCATCCAACATTGGTATCTGTGCTCTATCCAAAATCCAACCCACAGGGGTGGTGGATACTAGTGGTGGCACCGTTAGAATGGTTGTTGGATGAGGTGGCGATACTATCAATAGCGGAGACCTCTGCTCACCCAAAAAGTCTTGGCGAGCTGGTTTCCGACTAATTGGCTCCACTTGGATGGGTCTTTCAACATCCTAACTCGAGTTCCTCACCGACTCCACCATCCTCCTCCGTGATCATCGGCCACGATCACATGCATAAGGCGGAGACAGCTCAATACGATGAGGTATATCTGTTAAACTATTTAACAAGTATTATTAAAAAATATATAACTACTAGTAAATTTATCGGGAGGCCTTAGACCAAGCACTATTTCCTGAAAAGAGTTCTTATCTCCTGAAGAAGTTCATCGCTGTCAAGTCCCAATACATCTAAGTCAAGAAAATGACTCCAAAAAAACTAGACACATATCCAAACCTAGGGATCTGATACCCAAAAGGTTTGGTATCAAAAAGACTTAGTAAAATTCTGAAAATCCCAAAACATGAAAAATTCTAAAAATTCTAAGACTCTCGTAAAACCAAATACCAAATAAATCAATATCAAGTAAACTCCGTACAACTCCACAAATATCTCAAATAACCTCGAAAACTTAAAACCTGTGGATTATGGGCCTACCACTCTACAAAATCCAAAAAATACTAAATTTGCACTAATAAATTGGTGTCAGATAGAACCTCAGTAAATCCAAACTACAAAAACATACAAAAATCGCAAACTGCTCTAATATCAAAATTTGTCACACCTCGAGAGTCTCATGCTTGTTCGAAAAATTGTCCTAGAATGATGGGCCGAATTCTTGGTTAAGTTAATTGTGCTAATGTTATCACATAACACTTGCACACCCTTGTAACTCAATCCATAGTCCTCTAAGGTGTGGATCATCCACAACAATTGTGATATACACTCTCCCATGGCGATATATTCTGCCTCGGTAGTGGAAAGAGCAACACAATGTTGCTTCCGACTCGACCAACTTACTAAAGACGAACCTAGGAATTGGCAGCCCCCACTAGTACTTTTCCGGTCCAACTTACATCCAGCGTAGTCGGAATCCGTACAGCCCATCAAATCAAAAGATTCGGTACGGGGATACCAAAGACCTACACCAATTGTGCCCTTGAGATATCTCAAAATTCGCTTAACAGCAATTAGGTGACATTCCTTGGCACAGACTTGATACCTAGCGCACATCCCTACAGCAAATAGTATATCTGGTCGACTAGCTGTAAGGTATAGCAAACTACCTATCATGCTTCGATATTGAGTTAGATCAACGGGTTTACCACTCTCATCATTATCTAATCTTGTGTTTGTAGCCATGGGAGTGGTTACCTCTTTTGAATCACTCATATTGAATTTTCGAAACATTTCATGTGTGTACTTCGATTGGTGCACATGGATACCATCGCGAGTTTGCTTGATTTCAAGTCCGAGAAAGAAAGTCAACTCTCCCACTAGACTCATTTCAAACTCACTCTCCATATGTTCGATAAATTCACGTAAATAGCCCTTGTTGTTTGAGCCACAAATTATGTCATCGACATATACTTGGGCTACAAATATATTGTCACCATCTCTTCGTAGAAATAGTGTAGGGTCTATTTGACCTCTAATGAAGTCCTTTTCGATCAAGAATATCGACAACCGCTCATACCAAGCCCGGGGTGCTTGTTTAAGGCCATAGAGTGCCTTTTTGAGCTTGAACACGTGGTTTGGATATTCGGTACTCTCAAACCCTGGAGGTTGTTCGACATAAACTTCTTCCCTAATCAAACCATTTAGGAATGCCGATTTGACGTCCATTTGAAATAGTTTGAAGCCTCGATGTGCTGCAAATGCAAGCATCAATCGGATGGACTCTAATCGTGCCACGGGAGCATAAGTCTCATCATCATCAAGACCTTCAACTTGACTGTAGCCCTTGGCTACCAAGCGTGCCTTGTTTCTAATGATTTCTCCCTTGTGGTTTAATTTATTTTTGAAGACCCATTTGGTTCCAATAATGGTGGTCTTCTTGGGCCTAGGGACTAAGTCCCAAACCTGACTCCTCTCAAATTGACCTAGTTTATCTTGCATTGCGATAATCCAATCGGGATGATTTAATGCTTCATCAATTTTTCTAGGTTCAATTTCGGAAATTAGAGCAACTTCATTAGCCTCATTCCTGAAGAATGATCTAGTCCTAACCCCTTGATGTATGTCTCCAACGATTTGGTCTTGGGGATGACTAGAGGCTAATCTCGTTTGTCTTGGTGTTGGTGGTGCTTCTTGAATAGGTTCACTAGACACAAGTTCAGCCTCAGGATCCGGCTGATCAATGAGTTGTCTAGGCTCACCGTCATCAGACTCATCACCATCAACAATACTCGGATTTTCATTCAAACTAAGTTTCCTTAGTTCGATTTGAACTCCTTCTACATTATCTGATTGGTCAATTGATTTTGAAAATTCCTCAAAAACCACATCAGAAGACTATTCAACTAATCTAGTTCTCTTGTTGTACACTCGGTAAGCTTTACTAACGAGGGAGTACACGACTAGTATCCCTTCATCAGCTTTTGCCGTGAACTTTCCAAGATGATCCTTGGTGTTTAGGATGAACACCTTACACCCAAACACCCTAAGGTGTTTAACCGTAGGTGGTTTTCCAAACCAAAGTTCATGGGGAGTCTTTTCTAAAAACCTATGGATGAGAACTCGATTTTGCACATAGCAAGCTGTATTTACAGCTTCAGCCCATAAGTAACTCGGGAGTGAGTACTCATTAAGCATGCTTCGTGCAGCCTCTTGAAGTGCACGGTTCTTCCTCTCTACAACACCATTTTGTTGTGGCATTCTAGGAGTAGAGAACTCATGTCTATAACCCTTATCTTGACAAAATTCTAGAAACCTTTGGTTTTGAAATTCACCTCCATGATCACTTCTTATTGTCTTAATTGTTGATGATTTCTCATTTTCAACCCTTCTACAAAAAGAAATGAAAATATCTAAGGTTTGATCCTTATGTTTTAAAAAGTAAGTCCAAGTATATCTGGTAAAATCATCAATGATAACAAAACAGTATCTACTTCCATTCAATGATATGATGGTACTACAATCAAATAAATCCATGTGAAGTAAATCTAAAGCATTGGAAGTACTTACAGTGCTTTTACCTTTATGTGCAGATTTTGTTTGCTTACCCATTTGACACGCATCACATAATTTATCTTTTCCATACTTGATGCTTGGTAAGCCTCGCACTAGTCCCTTGTTGGCCAATTTCCGGATGTTCTTCATGTTTACGTGTGCTAGTCTCCGGTGCCAAAGAGTGGACTCTTCTTGTTTTGACATGAAACACTTAGCAAGAGCATTAGTAGCACTTTTAAATGAAACTTGATAAATATTGTCTACTCTTGCTCCTACTAGTACCGTGTCCAAGGTGTCATTTTGTCTAACTAGACATTGACTTGGTTGGAAGTCAATTGTGTAACCCGTGTCACACAATTGACTGACACTTAGGAGATTAAACTTCATCCCCTTGACTAGAAGGACATTTGAGATTCTAAGACATTCGGATATTTGAATGTCTCCTATTCCTATGACCCTAAGACTACCATTGTTACCAAATGATACATTACCTCTACTCTTCTTGTGAAATGTGGTAAACAATGATCTATCCCCGGTCATGTGCTTGGAGCATCCACTATCAATAAACCAAGTTGATAGATGCTCCCCCTCAATCATAACCTACACAATTCGAAAAATAGAAGTCTTAGGTACCCAAACCTTGGGACCTAATGCATCAACTAAACATGACTTCGGCACCCATGCCTTGACAACTTTCTTTTGAGTCTTGGGTGTCATAGATTGTCTCATGTCAGTCCTAGACATGAGGGATACAAACGAGGGTTCCTTAGGGCGGTAACCAATACCGGCCCTATTGTAGACCGCTCTTTGGGCATTCAAAATCATATCTAAGGTCTTAGAGCTATTTGAGAATTTCCCAAGAATATTCTTGAGCTTCTCAACTTCACTCTTCAAGGATTGGTTTTCCTCCACTAACCCATTATCATGCATATCACTGATTTCCTCAACCTTAGAGGATTTCAGGCTTGCAATCTCATGTTTCAAAGATTTAATCTCATCTTCTAGTAGTTCAACATGCAAGTCATCAATGTTATCATCCCTAGAAGCTTTCAATTGATCAATCTCTAATTGCAATGCTTTAACTTTGTTTTTGGACTTCTTAAGCATACTAGTTAAACATGCAATTGCTCTATAACATTTTTCAAGCTCGGGAGAAGTTACCTCTTCATCATCCGAGGATGATGAAGCCGCGTTTGAGGAGCTTGAAGTTTCTTCACTGCTCTCCTCTCCAAGAGCCATGAGAGCCACTTGCCTTGTACTCTTCTCCTCCTTCTCGTCATCGGATGAGCTAGAGGATGACTCATCCCAAGAAGCCTTCAAAGCCTTCTTCTTCTTCTTGGATTTCTCTTCTTTTCTCTTGGGTTTCTCCTCCTTCTTAAGCTTCGGACATTCATTCTTGAAATGTCCTCTCCTACCACACTCAAAGCAAGATGCATTATTCTTATCAAGCTTGAATTCACTAGTGTTACCTCTCCTCTTGAAACGTCGATCTCTTCGCATCATCCTTCGCACGAAGTTCACCATTTCGGATGAAGAAGAGCCACTGCCATCTTCCTCTGTGTTTGACTCGGATTCGGAAGAGGATGAAGATGATGAGATCTCTTTCTCCTTCTTCTTCTCCTTCTTCTTCTTGTTGATCCGGTCCCCTGCAACTAAGGCAATCCCCTTTTCCTTGGGGCCTTTGTTAGCCATCTCATGCAATTCCATCTCACAAAATAAATCATCTAACTTTACAATAGATAAATCCTTGGATACTTTGTAGGCATCCACCATGGATGACCACAACGCATTCCTTGGAAATACTTTCAAGACATACCTCACAAGGTCGCGATTCTCGACCTTTTCATCAATTGAATGAAGTCCATTAAGAACTTCCTTGAACCGGCTATGGAGCTCACTTACCGACTCATTCTCCTTCATGGAGAGGTTTTGAAGTTGATTGAGAAACAAGTCCCTCTTTGCAATCCTCGAGTCTCGGGTGCCTTCATGGAGCTCTATGAGTTTGTTCCACAAATCTTTTGTACTTGTGAAGGGACCAACCTTGATGAGTTGGTCTTTGTTCATGCCGCATTGTAGAGTGACAACCGCCTTAGCGTCGGCTTCACTCTTCCTTGTTTGTTCGGCAGTCCACCGGGAAGATTCGAGTTCCTTGCCTTCATCATCCTTAGGAGGGATGAATCCTTCCTTCACCGCGAACCACATATGGATATCCATCTTCAAATAGTATTCCATTTTTGATCTCCAATATTGGAAGTCGGCGCCGTCAAAGAATGGAGGTCGGGTGGTGGAGAAGCCTTCTCTCAAAGCCATCTTGTTGAAGACTCTCGGTTGTTAAGCCGTAAACAGAGCAACTCGCTCTGATACCACTTGTTGGGAACGAGATGGCTATAGAGGGGGGGTGAATATAGACAATCGCTTGCCCCTTGAAAACTTATCACGATTTTTGCAACTCAAATATCAGTAGCACAGCGGAAAGAGTGGAAAACAGAGTATGCAGAAAAACTAAACGAGAGCGAAACAAACAGAACTAGCAAGATCGCTAACAAGGAGGGTTTACAAGGTTCGGGGATAACTTGCCCCTACTCCTTGGCGTGCCCTTGAGGTGGGCGATCCCTTGATCGTCGGCAGATCAAGCCCCGGTTAACACCGGATATGAAGCAACCTCCTTCTCGGTGGAGAAACCTCTCCACAACGCGTTTCACCAATGATATATAATGAGCACAATGAAACAACAACAAGAAAGATCTTACTCAAACACTTAGCAAGGACAAAACACAGCAAGCTTCCCTGAGCTCCACCCAGTGGCGATCTCACGCAGACCCCTGTCTGCTTCGTGTCTTCCCACTGTCGGACTCCCAGCTTCTTGTTTTCTCCTTCAAGCGCTCAAGTATGATGATTGCTCCTCTATAGCTTGCTTAGAATAGTTGAAGAACTCAAGAACAGCAAGCTTGTAGTAGCAGAACGCAAGAACACGAAAAACTTCAAGAACTGCAAGTCATCAGTCGTGTTGAACTCAACTCTCCCGTTCCTTTTTGTTTTTCCGCCAAGCGACAGGTGACACCATCTCTGTAGCTCCCAGCTACTCATCTGCCAACGCCAGCCTCTACTGAGCTATCTCTGGACTCACTGAGCTCCTCAGTCGAGCTCCAGTCTGCAGCTTGCCGTTGCAACCTGAGATGGGAAAAGGGACAAACCTGCTCCAAGGAAAGCACGCTTTGACTTCTCCTTGAGTGTTTGAATCCTCCCCTGTCACCTGAAACTCAATCAGAGCATTAGAGTAGAAGATCATACAGCATATCACATACATCAGCAAATCCGATACGATCAGACGCTCTGACCGCGTCTGACAGTGAAATTTGAATTAAAGTGATCGGTCACCGGACCGATCCAGGGTGTGTGGATCGATCACCAGATCGATCCACTGCTTTGCTGGGATTCCCAGCTCTCGCAGCTATACACGCCTGATCGGTCATCAGACCGATCAGGGTGAATCCTGATCGGTCACCAGACCGATCAGATTGGATCCTGATCGGTCACCCAGACCGATCAGAGCAGATGAACAGTAATTTCTTAATCAAGCCCAAGATTCCTGATCGGTCCCCGGACCGATCCAAGACTTTGATCAGCAAGGGAACTCACTCACCGTCTGCTCCCTGATCGGTCACCAGACCGATCAGGAGCAAGACAGCAAGGAAGCAGCCTGCTCCCTGATCGGTCACCGGTCCGATCAGGAGCCACACAGTAGATTCCCAATCTCACTGTGCGCTCCCTGATCGGTCACCAGACCGATCAGACATAGCTGGATCGGTCACCAGACCGATCCACTAAGGAACAGCGTGCCAATGTCCCTGATCGATCACCAGACCGATCCAGTGACTCAACCCTAGCCCTCCAAGCTAGGAATTCATCCACCTTAGCCCTCCAAGCTAATGATTTTTCCATCTAACTCTCCAAGTTGGGAATTTGCACCTAACCCTCCAAGTTAGGACTTTTCACCTAGCCCTCCAAGCTAGGACTTTTCACCTAGCCCTCCAAGCTAGGCACCTGACCCTCCAAGCCAGGACTTTTTCACCTAATTCTCCAGGATGGGAATTTGCACCTAACCCTCCAGGTTAGGACTTTTCACCTAGCCCTCCAAGCTAGGACTTTTCACTCAACCCTTCCGAATTAGGACTTTTCCATCACCTAGCCCTCCAAGCTAGGATTTTCCACACCTAACCTCCCAGGTTAGGATTTTCCAACACCTAGCCCTCCAAGCTAGGATTTTCCACACCTAACCTCCCAGGTTAGGATTTTCAATATCATGTCTAATCCTCGATCAGGACTTAATCATAATCCACCTAACCTCCCAGATTAGGATTTTCCATATCATCATCATCCTCCTAACTTAAAATCGTTGTCAACACCAAAACAACAATCAGGGCCAGACTGCATCAACAATCTACATCTCTCTTAACACATATATAGCACAGCCATAGTCAGCTGGCATTCACAAAATCACAATCATAAGAAATAAAGATAAGCAACCACGTAATTAAATAATATGCCTAATAAATAATAAGCATAATAAATCACCATAAACTAAATACAACAAATTAAAAGTCCGAAGACAATAAATAAATACATGTCCATAAGAAATAAAATATAATCTGTAATGAAAATAAAACTAAAGTGGCACAAATAAGATAAGATTTCTAAAAAGTACGAAAGATAACTAAAAATACTCAAGCAGGGGATTGACTGATGAAATCTTCTCTCAGTGACACGAGATGCAACTATCAACTACCTAAAAAAAATAAAGACAAAGGGTGGTGAGTTTAGGCGGACTCTGCCGATATAAGAATAGATAAATGTATGGTATACAAAAAGGATATAACAAGCAAATAGAATCAAAGATATACAGTCTTTGAAATTTAGAGCATAAATCAAATGCAACAACTATATGCATAAGCATACCTGAAATCAACATAACATGCAGAGACATGATCAGAAATTCCCATAACACACTAGTAAACCTGCTCGTACTACCAAATGGATCCAGATCATAACATGTATAAATCATAACCGTAAATGCATGTCAATTAAATGCAACAATTATAACTCAAACAAATGCAACAAGCACAAACAAAATGTACATGATGCAATGAATTGATTTATACATACTCCAACTACCGCTATACCAAGCGCTAAAAACTTGTGGCTATGCATAAAAGGCTGAAAAGCCATAATACCTGTGGTTGTGCATGAAAAGCCATAATACCTGTGATTGTAAAATCCCAAAATACCTGTGGGGACCCCTATCACCTAGGGTTGTATCAACTATCTACACACAACTCTAACTGAGCGAGGCATAATAGGAAAGATGATCGACGACCCATCTCAACCACAAGTGAGCCAGTGGTCATCAACATGCAAATAATGCTATGATGCATATCACTAATATGCACAACCTCAATCAAACCAAAACCATGCAATCAATATAATACACATACGTTCAAACAATATCAAAATATGTAACTAATTTACTAGGTAGGGTATATCTAATGTCAACCAAACCCTAGATAGGTCAAATAATAGTTCTAAAGTATACGCGTACAAGCGGTACTCTTTAAATCAGAAACTAAGAGTTGAGACTGTATAACTGAACATTTTTTATTACTACTTAAAAGTCAAACAAGAATAAGTATCATGTAGGAAAACAAACAGAATAGATTTAAGGTAAATCAACATACTCAGATAATAAATAATCATGCATTTAAGTACAATAATTACCTAGTAGAAAGAAAAAGTATCCACCTCGTAATTGAAGTCCATTATAAATAGAACTCTTTCACAATCAACCGTGCGAGTCCAAATCAAAATCCTAGATAATTGTTGCCCTAGCAAATCCGTTGCCCAAATTCCGTGGTTCAGCCACCGAACAGAGCAAAGACCTCCCCCCTCATGCACCCTAGATCCACTATAATGGATCAAGTGCCCTGTCGCCATAGGGGAGAAGAAGGTCCTTCGCCCAACACGAAGGATAGCTAGCGAGCAACTCCAATGACCTCCAATCTCCTTTAGTCGACTGTTGTGCCCATGCGCCCCTCCCCTCTGCGATTGAAGGAACTAGAACAAGCAACGCAAGCCAAGAAGCTACGCCAGGTAGCCTCCGATCCACCAACCTCAGATGTCGAGGGAAGACTGAGCGGCTTTGGCTGTGAAGAGAGGAAGAGGTGAATAAAAAGGGACGAGGGCGGAGATGGAGATCGATCGCGCAATGAAATTGGGTGTCTGGTGATTTCACTAAGGAAACAAAATCGCGAAAAAGGGGAAAAAGTTTGGTTTTCGGCACAGAGAAGAGGAGAAAACGGAATTTTAAGTGGGGGATAATTTGCATTTTAGCCCTCCTAAAATAAATTAATTCAAATCTAACCCTTATCTTAGGGCTTTTAAACATTTTAACCCCTCCAAACTTTAGGTTATTAGCCACATTAGCCCCTCAACTTCATCCAAGAGTCCGAAAACCTTAATTTGTCCAGATAAATTCTCCAAAATTTCTGATCCAGTATTTTTTTTATTTTTATTTTTATTTATTATAATTTTTAGATATTTAACAAGGAGAGTCAAGTGCACCTATAATTGGTTATGGGTGAGACTAGACTTAGAAATGATCTAAATCGAATATTTAGCTGACTAGAACTTGAGTCGACTAGTGGACTTAACTGCCAATCGACTAGATAGTCAATTAATGCACAACTAGTCGATTGGTGGTCCAATTCGGTCGATTAATTAATATGTTAATGAAAAATTGCATGTATTGTTATCTTTAATTGTTTTTCTTTTTTTTCGAAGCAAAATGATAATGATTGTTGAATCAAGCAAACAAATGAAACGATCAATTAGTCGTCCACCCATCCTCTAGCCTGAACAACAATCCAATACAAAAATTTTCAAATTCTTTAAGAATCTTCATAACCACCTTATCTCTTGTATAATCGTTGAGCATGCCATGCACTTCATTTCCATCATTGATAAAACAAAATATTTTTTTTTTTTACTATTTCAATAATTGACCCCTCTTATAAGTTTATTGGCGAATCTACATTTCTATAGCCTTTCAAGCACAAAGTGATCCTTCAAAACATAATCAAAGATTTATTGTACCCTTTCAGATTTTATTTAAAAACACCACGAGAGTGTTTTCCAAATTAGATTGTAAGCAACTTACAAACCGTACAATATAATATATATCAGGATTTGTACACAACACTATGTACTTTAGATTATCTATTGCACTAACATATTAAATGTGTTGGAAATACACCAGATAATTGAACTTGTATTTTGATGTTAGCAAAGGATTTAAAGTTAAGTCCTTGAGATCTGATATATTCGTTAAGTGCATAGGTTACTTAACAAAAAAACCCTAGTAGGTTAAGTGGACCAAATACTAAGCAATAAAAGTCTTAGTAAATCAGAGAAAGTCCATATGAGTCAGCAGGATCGAACATCTAGTAAGACAGAATTGATAGGTCAATAAAATTGGACAACGAGTCAAAGAAAGTCTTGGTGGATCAAAGAATTAGATACTAAACAAAGGAAGCTCAAACAGATCAGCTAGACCCGATGTTTGTCATGAAGTTAAGATAGGTAAGTCCTGGAGAGGTCAGTGAGACGTGTCCCAATATTGGTACAAACTTAGATATTTATATAACTAAGAAACCAACCCGAATTTTGAAGTTATTTAACTATCATATTTAGAACAAGCATATTATAATTTATTTTATTCTGTGCTAACTCTATTTTGCAGGGTTCAATTGACCAGAAAAGTGTTTTCAATCAATTGGACATTCGGGTGATCGAATAGGTAGGTTCACTGGACCAGAAGCTAATGTGGCACAAAAATTTGACATGGCAATTGAAGTATTCATCGTGTTGACGTGACATCATACATGGACATATATATGTCTCTGGTTGTTGACGTGATACAAGATAAAGTTTAAGTTGTTGATGCGACATAGTGCATTGTCAAAGATAAGCTCGACAGAGTTGACATGGCACATGGAAGATGGATTTCATCAAGCTGACATGACAATTGGATAACAACAAAAAATAGATTCAGTGAGGTTTAGGCAACCGAAAAACCAAGTTAGTAGTGGAACTTGGATAACAAAATGATGTAGCAGGTTTAGTCAATCGGAAAACTAAATTGGTCGATTAAAAAACTAGATCTGGATCCCGTTATCAAGGTGATCGATAGGCCATATAGCTGGATCGATAAAAATATATAAAAGTGGTGTCGAACAAAATGTTTATACACATCTCATTCACATCAAGCAATCTTCAAGTGATCAAAGTTCTGCTTGTCTGCATCGCATTATTCTTTGACAACCTATGCCAAACTGTGGATCACTAAAAAGTTGTTGGTAATCTTCCATTTTTTTTTAATCACTTGCATATTCCATTGTTAAAGAGGATGGTACAAGTATTACCGTTGCCATATCTTATTAGTAAGAGGTTTCTCTATGTTCGAAAAACTTTTTGGAAGGAGAAGATTCGTGCTTGCCTACTCATAAGCAATCTGCCATTGGATCACAGATCTTAGAGTAGTATCCCTGAGTTGTGAACCAAGTAAAGGATTATGTGCTTTTGTGTTGTTTTATTCTTTTCACTGCATTCTAAATTTTAAAAAGAAAAGAAGATTTTAAATGTAACAGCACGAGCTATATTCAACGCAACTCCCCTCTCCCCTATCGCTTTCGATCCTTCACATATGGTTTTTTTCTTCATTACAACTATTTTCTCTACTTCAAAAGTTTTAGTACTCATGATCTTATTGGAATAGTGCCGTATGCTATAACTATTAGTCAATATCACAATTCACACCAAAAATGTATTATTCTTCCCCATGACTTTTTTTTGTTATTTTAATTTTGAAGATAATTGGCCTAGTCTTATGAAAATTTATTTAGTCTCATGGAAAGTTCATCAGAATAAATTGGAAAACGCTCACAGAGGCTCATCTAAGTTGTCATCGTTCTTAGAGTTGTCCTCCCACTAGAAAAAATCTCTACAATGCGTTACAATTGAGATCTAATCCTTAAATATCTAATTAACTACTTGGAGAGTTTAACCACTGCAATATTATCCTGAGAGCCCAATTCCTTAACTTTGATAATAAATTGTTTGTAATTTCTAACTAGGACAAAGTAATTGGCTTTATCAATATAATAAATTATCCTAGTTCCATTTTTGATATAGACATAGTGGTCTTCCGTAATCATCCTTAGAAGCCTAAGAGATGATGACTTCATTGAATTTTAGTTTCCATTGAATTGATGCTTTCTTAAGGCCGTAAGTTATTTTCCCCAAATTACAAATTTTATTTTCTCAGCCGTGAGCTATAAACTCCTCTATTTGTTCCATATATTTTCTTTGTTAAGATTATCATCTAGGGAATTGATTCTTGTATCCATTTGATATAAGGGAAAATTTGAGAAAACTCCCCAACATCAAAGTGGGTTTTGCATGCACTCCCCAATCAAAAATGTCTTTGCATGCACTCCCTGATCGGATTGACAAGACAGTTTTGTGTGTTATTTTTTTTATCAGTATAAAAGAGTAAAAATTCAGTATAAATCGTAAAGATTTGAGTATAAATTGTTTGAGATTGAGTACTAATTTAAGAAATTTGAATATTATTTGAAAAAATTTGAGTATACATTATTTCAGTATATAGTAAAAATTTCAGTATACATTATCAAAATTTAAGTATGAATTGATTTAGATTGAGTATTATTTGAAAAAATTTGAGTATAAAATTTAGAAATTTGAGTATGTGAGGTTGCATCCACCACATCAAGATTTTCACATGAGAGGTCGTCGAAATTTTATACTCAAATTTCTTAAATTAGTACTCAATCTTAAACAATTTATACTCAAATCTTTATAATGTATACTGAGTTTTCACTCTTTTATACTCACGACATCAAGATTTTTACATGAGGGGTCACCGAAACTTTGTACTCAAATTTTTTAAATTAGTACTCAATCTCAAATAATTTATACTCAAATCTTTACAATGTATACTGAGTTTTCAGTTTTTTATACTCAATCTATTAGGGAGTGAATGCAAAGAATTTATTAAGTGGGGAGTGCATGCAAAGGCCAGTTTGGGATTGAGGAGTTTTCTCCAATTAACACTTGATATAACTCTAAATTTAGATGTACTAATATAATTAGATTTAGACAAACGGATGCAAATTTCACCCTTGGAAAAATGATTTTATCAAAATAAATACCCACTTTCTTGGGCATATAATCTTTTGTAGAAAGCCTAGTGTCGTGCCATTATATAGATTCATCTACCTTATTTTTTATTTTGGCAACCTACTTGTTCTAATTGCTTTCCTGAAGGTAAGCCGATTACTTCGACAACATGTCTTTTTCAGACGACTTATCTGCTTTTCCATGTCATCTTTTCAATGTTGCTTTGTCATAGACACAATTTCATCTTAATGGTCTGAGGTTAATTCTTCCAAGCTAGTAACTATAGGTTATTGTTTTTTTTGTAGGATCAAATAACACCAAATAGAGGGCATGAATAGATTATGATAAATTTTTTCACAACAATAAAATTTTATTGCAATGTTAGGTACAATGTGTTCATTGATCTACGTGGACAATTTTGAGTGAGAAAAATAAGACATGGAAAAAAGAAAAAAAGATAAACCACATGCTAACATAGTAAGTTTAATATGCTTCAAAACACCAATTCTTGTTCCATATATATGTATATCACTTTTTTAAACTAGCTAATCCTAGAGGTGACTGATTCAATCATATAAAAAATTTTCATCGGCTGTGAATAAATCCAGAAGGACTCATGGAGAGTTGTCCAAGCGGCCAATATTCTGTTTGAGGAAATACTTCTTTTCGGAGAGTTAACAAAAATTAAATTAAAATTACAGAAATTTCAACTAGCTGTTGAGTGGTCGCAGAATGCAATCTCCCGGGCAGGAATTCCCGACCAGGTTTCATGAACCGGACTTCCCGAACCGCTCTTCCCGAACCGGACTGGAAGAGTTGCTGAGGCCTGCGTAATGCAGTTTCCTAGATTTGTCCTTTTCCAAGGGTACTTTGAGGTTTCAATGAACGTCTATCTCTCATGATACAACAGCGGAACCATAGGCACAACAAAGCACTCGTTACTCGTGGCGAACTGAAGAAGTACCCGAATGCTATCAAGGGAAAACACACAGGGAATTGGGAACGAGGTGGAAGGCAATCTCTGCTCTGTATTTTGTTCTCGGTTACAGCCTCTTTATATAAGGCTCAGCCGCTTGGACAAATTTTGCCTCGACCGGTCGGGCATTTGACGCGCACAGGTCGTGCATGCACACGAGTCTACTTGGTTCAGTACAAATCCGAGCCCTGGATTTGCACCCCCCTGCGCACCCACGCGTGAGAGAGAACTTCTCCCCATGCATTTGTTCACAATTAACATGCTTGTGAAACAATATAAACCAACAATTATGCCTTGAGGCTCCCAATGTGGGACTAAAATCTCATTCACAATGGAGCCTCTTTATACTCCACCTCCCTTTCCATTCACTTGAAACTCTCAATGTGGGACTAAAGTCTCATTCACAAAGGAGTCTCTTTCTCCCTTTCCATTCACAATATATCCAACATATTCTTAGAGTTGTTATCCCACTAGAAGAAAAACCTTGCAGTGCGCCTATATGAGATATTCGATCCTTAGATGTCTGGTTAATAGCTTGAAGGGTCTAACCGCTGCATCATTATCCCGGGAAAAGAAAAGATAGACTCGACTATGGTTTGAAACCGTTGGTTTGACGGTTTGAAACTTTGAAACAATCGATTCGACGATTCAAAACAACTAGTTGAACAATTCCTAAAACATCAACCCTTAACTTTAATTGTCCAAGACAATTACAATTCGAAACCGCCGATTCATGATTCCATTCACAGTTCACGACGATTCAAGAGGGTTCAATATTATTATTTTATTATTATTTTAAAAATAAAGATTATAAATTAATAAAAAAAACTAATTGTCGAAATCAGACCATTCACCCGGTGATGAACCCGAATCTAGTCCATAATATATATTTAATTTTTTAATTAATTTTATATGTTTAATGATAATTTTTAATATGTTATATAATTTTTAATATATATTATCATACCCCTAGAGGATCATGCTCGTTCGAAAAATGGACATCTCTCCTGTACGGTAAACAATCGGAAATATTTATACATATCATCTCACACACTATATTGCTTAGCCATCACAAATATAAAAAAACTCCAAAACCACATAGTATAAAAATAATAATAAAAGGAATCACATATTCTAATTAAAACTCCAAAGAAATCCAACGACAAATATACCAATACTATACATAAGTCTACTAAAATGATAAATACCAATCTAATAAAGTAATTACGAAAATAAAAATAATGTTAAAATTAAAGTAAATGCGGAAAACTCTAATACGCTCAAACCATGTGACTGACAATTTGATCCTCTCCTGACTCCAAGTAATGCATCTATCGACTACCTGAAACAGAATTAGATGGTAAGGGTGGTGAGTCTGAGTGGGCTCTGTAGATATAAGAGTAGATAAATGCATAGCATAATAAAAAATATAACAAACAAGTAGAAACAACAGTATACAGTCTCCGAAACAGAATAACATGTATAAAAATGAATGACAGTGCAATAATAAACCATACATGTATGTCAACCAAATGCAACAATCATAGCTCATACAAATACAGCAAACATAAGAAAATGCAAGATGCAATAAATGCACATGATACAATTATATGTGTCACCCCTAACGCTAATCAAGTCATCATCACATCACATCTATGAGGTCGAATGGGTAGGGTTGTGACAACTGTACGCACTCCAACAACTACTACTACTATAAGTGGTTGAGTGGGCAGGATATAGGAAGCCAACTACTCTAAGACCCCAGGAAAAAGGGGGAGTCACCAACAGCTCTGTTATCCTTCAAAAACAACAATGAGAGTGTCAACTGCTTGTCTATAACTCCAACATCCACTATCTATAAGTGGACGATTGTGACAGAACAGGACGATTGTTCGCACTCTAACAACTACCACTACCCATGAGTGGTTGAATGAGCAGAGAAACTAAATAACTGATGACGAACTTAACCATAAGGAAGCCGATGTTCGTCAGCATGCAACTATGCAGATATGGTGTATGATACTAATATGCACGATTAATTAGGTCACAACTATACAACAGTATGAAAAATAAATACCAGAAGTAATAAACATGCAACTAATCTACTGGGTAGGGTAAATCTAATGTCAACCAAAACCCTAGTTGTGTTTAATGATTATTCCTAAATACTCGCCTACAAGCGGTATTTTATAGATTAGAAAATCAACATATAAGACTGTATGAATATAAATTTGAGTAGCTCCAAGACCAAACAAAGAAAGTATCAACGATGATGTCAAATGACAAAGATAAGGTGAAACGTCCTACTCGAAAACAAAATAGGTCATGCATTCAAGTTCAATAAACTACAGGATACAAAGGAGAAGTTCCCGCCTCGTATATGAAATCTGAATCGGAGAGAACCTCCTCACGATCAACAATACGTATCCAAATCATAAATCCTGTATCATTTACATAATTTAGCTATTTATACAATTACTTATACAGCTAAACTAAATATGAAATATAAGTAGATCCATTCTAGTTATATGGTTCATTAGTTAACCCTAACTAATGATTAAGTTAATTCTGACACCCAACTCCACATTTTACCCAAGTATTGGTTAACCTTCAATTAGCCTCACTCTGAACTAACATTTCCAAATCCCATGTAGTACACGGTAAGAACACAACACCCAAAAGACTATAGCTTACACGGTAAGAACATAACACCCAAAAGATCCAACTGACCTTGAACACAAGACAACACCAACACAAAATAAAAAGAGCTAAACATCCGTTTCATTGCTGTTCAAGACAAGGCACAAGGTGAGTAGGTACACCTCCAAGGTCAACCCATTCATTACTACCTCGAAAACAAAACCTCAACAAAACATAGGCAGCTCACAATCCAATTCAAAATGAGCAGCTCCAAAAATGACTCTAAATCCCATACTCAACTACATCTACAAATTTTTATCCAGGACAAAATGGAAACATCAAAGGAATATCCAAAACAAAGTACACAATTAGAAATCTCACAAAGTCACATCCCAACAACATCTTAGTAGAAACCCCACAACCAAAAAGGCAGAAACCATAAGACATGAATTCAGCTTCAAAACACAGATCCAATGTAGTGCTCCACAGCTCCTACAGATCTAACAATCCAAAGGAAACAATCTCCAACAAAAACCAAAGTACATGCGAGAGGAAACCCAAGCATTGTCCTATACCAATTCTGATATCAACAATTACTGATCTAAACAATCCAATACCAAAACCTATCATCACATGATAAAACCCATAGGATCAATTAACAAAAACAGAGCCAAACGCAAACTTCAAACAGAATATTTGCTAACCGAATTGCAGTTTGAATCAAACTACACCTACAACCATTTACTACTCCGAATAGCATCAGTTCATACTCACTACTAATCCAAACTGATCCCAGATCCCACAGTAAACTCACAGCATCACAGATCATTACTACACAAGCGGCTACACTTTGAAGCCCAAACCCACTGTACGATTGACCCAATGTATCAAACTTTTCAATAGGCAGTAATTTCACGACCCGATCATGGTGGATTCAACAAGGTTACAGATTCAAGATTAAACACGACAGATTCAGTAATTAGAAAACCCCTAAAGCATATCATCTTACCTAGCGAGAACCCATGCATGAAGATCACCTCCCCCTGTTTAGATCTGATAGCTCAGCCCCCTTCCAGAGACCTCGGTAGAGTGTCCACTTATCCAATCTGATACAAGCTGATCATTGGGGAAACAAAACGGCAGCTCCAATTCAGCCATGATGTCCGGATTCAAAGAAAACATCAAGCAGGAAAATCCACCCAGTCAGGGAAGAGGCAATACCTAATGGAGGATGACCGAACAGCGGTCAGCTCGTCGCGAGAGGAAGAGTGAAGACCAGGAGAAACAGTGGCACGATTTGCTATCCTCGGCAGCACCAACCAAGAGCGAGGATCGTCGCCGTAGGAGAGGGGAAGAGGAATCGGCTGTGGCGTCCATCGCACAGAGGAAAGGGGGAGTTGGCGTCGGCGATGGAAGGGAGAAGAAGAGGGAAGGGAACGGGGATCCGTGTCATGAAGTAGAAAAATCGCGAAGGTTGCGGCGGAGAAAGGAAGAAGAGGAAACCGCTCGGTGTGGTCTGCGAAGAGAAAAGGAAGAGGCGGGTTTTGAGGGCACACTTTTACAATTAAGCCCATGATACTCTGTTAATAACAGCTTCCTCCCTCAACCAAAGTTTTAGATACTCTGTTACTTCCCTGCAAGTTATGTTTTGCACTATTTAAGCTCTCCAAAGTTTGGTATCTCACACTTCTACCCTTCAAACCTCATCTAACAATATAGAAATCTTAAATTAAATCTCCAAAATTTCCGATCCGATATTTTTATTTACCATATTTAATATATATAATTTTATTATTAAATAAATTATATTTCATTTTCTAAAAGTTATTATGCAAATTAAATATTTGTTATAAATCCAATATTAAATTAATAAAATAAAAATTAAGAGGGTTAAATAAGATTATTAAATTTAATAAGTTATAGATAGAATAATCTTGAAGATAAATAGATTGTTAATTAATTTTAATAGAAAGATAGAATAGTGTCATCAAAACCTCAAGATAAATAGACTAAAAAATTAGATTAAATAGAAAGTAAAATAGTTTCACATCAAATAAATCAAGATAAACATGTTTAAAAAATTAGTTTAAATAAAAAAATAGAATACACTATTAATATTAATTAAATATTATAAATATATTAAATAAAAAATACATAACTAACAGTTAATTATCGATTTTATTAGGTTGGAACCGTAACTAATTCAGAACCTAATTGCGTCTGTTACAATTTTGACTTGACAGTTGAGTTGATAGGTACTCAATCCGTTACCTAGTTACGGAGCCGGGTCTGATTTAGGCCCGATTCCGATATATCTTAAGGTGATGAGTTATTTTTTCCTGTGTGTGTGGTTTATAAAGAGAGAATGTAGAGGTTCATCCTCAAAAGCAGGTCCTATAACTACGAAAATGTGAGATATATTCTTAGTACTACAAGCTTGTAAGCACACTTTAACTCGATCGCTTTTCATGGTGAGATTTTTGTTTTTAAAAGCTGCCGTGCCGAAGTTATATGCGTCATTAATTAGGAGAAATACCTAAATCATGTTAAATTTCTTTATTAGCAGCGTCTTAAATTTCGTTCCTATTGTTGTTTTGTAATTTAATTATCCTTCTTGGCGTCGTCTGTGGGAAAGCAGGTACACTAGAGGGGCAGGCTGTGCCATCGTCGGTGTTAGAGGATACCTCATCGGATGGGTACTTCTCCTTCGGCAGCTCCTTAATCTGGACTGGTTGGAAGCCCCCAGTCATTGCCTTCTAGACCGCTTTTACCTTGCGGCGCAGGCGGGCACTGGTGAGCGTGGGTTCGCCTGGTCTCGCCCTCTTGCCCTTGGAGCTGCGGGAGGCCTCGGGGACGTTAGGGCGGACTTCGACTTCACCTTCCGCTCCACAATCGTTGGTGGCTCCCTCCGGAAGCTTTGGGAGAGAGGAACACGATCCTCCTCCTCCTCGGCAGACCTGGCCGCGTAAGTCCTTTCCCTTGGAAGAGCTGAAGGGACTGCGAGGTTTTCGATGGCGGCCTTGTGGCTCACTCTCCTCCTCCACTCCCTCCTCAGCAAGCAGGATGAGGCGCGACTGTCTGGTGGGTTGTTGGCTCGCCTTCCCAGTTGACTCTGTTGCCAACACATTAGTTCCTTGTCACCACCTCCCTCCTCAGTGGGAACAGGAGATAAGGAGGCTTCCTGAACGCCAGATGGCTTGGTAGTGGTCAGCTCCTCACCTGAAATTTGTTCGGAGCCCTCAGAAGGCTCGCCCACAGAGGGTTGGGAGGTTGGAAGGGGGAGTCAGAGCTTGTTCATCCGTAAGCTCCCACTTAAGAAGTTTGCTCATGGCCCAAGAGAGCATAGTATTCCCTGCAACACAAACAACAAAATGTCAATTAGCATAGATAAGCGATCAATAAAACAATGCACTTATGAAAGTCAAGGCAGAGACGGGTGACTTTGGGGCTGATCCCAATCCGATACAGAAGCTCCTCGCCTGAAACCAAGTTGGGTCCATGGAACTCCATCCTGGCCAAAGTGATTCTGGCCCGCTGGTACCCAGGATCTTGCTGGAAATCACCTAGGTCTGGAGGAGAAGGCAAATCCTCATGCCAACGTGTCAGACAGAATGGGTGCTCATCAAGTTGGATAAAGAAAAAGCGCTTCTTCCATCCCTTATGGGAGGAAGGGAGGTTACTAATAAAATTATGGCTCGGACGGGCAATGAAGCTAAATGCTCCCCTAGACGTTAAATTTGGAAGGAAAATAGTGGAAGGAACAGGGGGTCAAGGGTATATTGAATAATTTGAAAAGGATGAATACCCCACCCATCTGGACGAAGACATTTGAGGTCATCTGATGCAAAGACACATCAAAATATTTGGAGATGATCCCATGAAGAAGGGAGGGATTAAAAAACGTAGGCCAAACTTTACCTGTCCTAAGAAGAAAGTGTAAAACCCTAAGGGGGTTCTATAGGAGACTGGTCAAGACGTGGGACCCTAACCTCCTACTCCACCAGTATGTCATAGGCCTCACAGGCAACTCTCAGGGTAGCGGACTTAATCTTAGACGACGTGGCCTCGTACCACTCCGGGTGACAAACCCTTTCCTCTTCTGGTTTTTCTTTCCTACCTTGGTCTCTCTTCACCTTTCCCTCCTTGCCCATGACTTTGCATGAAAGAAAGAAAAGAAGATAGAAGATTAGATGAAGAGGACTTACGCGTGAAGAAAAAGCCCTAGCGAAAGAAGATTCTAATAGGCCGAAATAGGATGTACAAGCTTTGAGAATCGGTAGTGCAAGAAGATAGAAGGTCATTTTCGCCTCCCCCATTTATAGGGAGAGAGCCGCTCTCGTGCGAGAATAGAGGCGCAACACGTGGACGATGATAACCGCGAATCTCGAGGCATTGCCGTTCCTTAAGGTCGCGCGGTTGGTATAACCTTGTTAAGCGTATCAGGGGGAGATCACGCAGAAAAGACCCTGCCACATGGCAGTACCCCATTTGCCAGAGCGCTCTTTCGCCATTAAGACGTCGAACGCGCTTGTAATGGGTGATGGACAACTATCATTACCGGACCTTAGAACTCACGGGGACTTTTAGATTTATTCAAAGGGCCACCTCGGGGCAAGGGACGAATGCTTCGATTCCTCAGACCTGACAAGTCATCAAGAGAAAAAGTAATGGTAATATGGACTGCGCAGATACTTAGCTTCCCCTTATTGTACTACCAACCTAATCAGTCAGCCATATTTCCTTCGATTAGACTTGAATGTGGGAACTTGTGATAAGGATGAGCATTCTGAGATGGGCACGTGGCGCGGGGAAGCTACGTGGCAGGGCTCGCCGAACAAGAGTCCTGAGGTCAGATCGGCAATCAGGCTCCTGAGACTACCTCAGGAGAATTTAAGAAGGCCCCGAGGTTAGATCGGGAATCGGGCTCCCGAGATTGTCTCTGGAAAATGAATGAAGGTCCCGAGGTCAGCTCGGGAGATGAGACTTGAAACTGACTCGGGAGAGTGGAGCCCAAAGATCAAGATAGAAGTCAGAAAGTCCGACTTCAAGTATCCGTTCCTCTTTCCATAATAGGAAAGACATCGAATAATTACTGCTGCAATGCACAGTAATTAAGGTCTTAATGATCGCAGCAGTCGCTATTAAAAGATAGGATATCTATTAAGTAACCGATGATTAAGGGACGTGAAGAAGAACGTGGGGACACTTATAGCAAAGATCTCAGATATATAAGATGCCTCGACATCCAGGTAAAGGGGGTAAGCTTTCCAAACTGAGAAAAAATTTGATTCCTCATTGTCCTCCGAAAAAAATAAGATTTCTAATTTGAGCGTCGGAAAGGGCTCTACCGGAAAATCTTCCGGTGCGTTCCCTTTAACGTTCGTGTTAATCTCGCACGGCGCGGACATCCTCTCCTCGTCGCCGTCGTCGTGGCTTGTATTTTGATGACTCATCATCCCCGTCGTTCGCTTCCGGAACACTTCTCATTGTAATTTAGTTATTCTTATTGTTGCAATTTAAGTTTCTCATTGTCCTTTATTTTGTTCTACCAACTCCATCCGATCTCTTTGACGATCAGGTAACTTGGACTCGCTTTAAAGATTTTAATTTTGATGATTGCTTTATCCGACAAGGATTGGGAATTAGCAAGGGGTTCGTTGTCGGTTCCACTGGGGTTGAATCATGACCTTTAAGCCTCTAACTTCTTTTAATTTTCTTTGATTTTGTTTTTAAAAATAGTTTTATGATATCTTCGTAAACTTGAAATAGTTTTATTCCTATCACTATGCAAAACCGTCAAATGTCTTATTCTCTCTCTGTTATTATTTTGCTCATTTCGTCTTCGCAAGTATACAAATTTAAGAATCATGCTCATAAAAATGAGATGAGGTTTCAAATACTCGAACATTGTGTTCAGATTCAGAAGGTGGAAGAAAGTTTACAAACTTTACAATGCAACGGCGGAATCGAGAACCTTTTCATTGGAAGCAAAAAAGGGGCGGGGTGCGCATCGATGGAAGGTCTAAGTTATTTTATTAAATAAGTTAAGTAGCCGAGTCAGTCAGGAATTAAATCAGAGCAGCGTCCTCCCCGAGCAAAAAGGACGCCATTATCCTTGAACCCCTCGTCGCCAGATGAACACGCACACCGTAAAATAAAATTTTGCCCTGTTGCTTGTTCTTGTCCTCGAATCGAATCCGAGCGCGGGTGTCGCAACCCTCCCGCCGCTATCTCCTTGTAGCAATCTCGTCCGTGAGCACGCCCCGAGGCGATGCCGATGCAATTGCTATAATTATTGCTGCGGTTGCGCTAGCAGCTGCTGCTTCTGGTGAGGTAGAGTTTGGGTTTGCGGTAGAAGTAGGTGGTCTGGTGGTGGAGGCCTGGAGGGTGGTGCATGGTGCTGCTGCTGCCTGCTGCTGTTGTAATCTCGGCTGAAGCTACTTGTTGGCTTCCTCTCCTCCGCCGAAGCCCCGAAGTGGCATGCGTCGAGCTGCTTCCCTTTGTTTTATGTGACGCTAGCTGATGGCCTCCACTTCCTTTCTCTTCTCCACTCCCCAAGCTCATGCCTCAACGGACCGCCCTAACTCCATCATCTCTACTACTACTACTACTACTACTACTTCATCCTCCTTTATTAATACCAACTCCCCATCTGCTCCTCAATCCTCCCTCTTCCTCTTGCCTTCCCAACAGCACTCCTACTGCCAGCAGCAGGAAGAGGAGCTACTGCAACTATTGCTCTTCCAGCACCAGCAGGAGCAAGCCAAGATGGTGAGGAAGCGCCTCGCGTCCGAGCTCGACTTGCAGCCGGACGACGCTTCTTGTGCGCCCTCTCGCCTTCCTCGCCGTTCTGCTTCCGCTGCTTCTTCCTCCTCGAACCCTCCTCCGCTCCTGGGGCAGTCGTCGCCTCTTCTCCTTCCGTCTCCGGTCGATGCCTCTTCGGTCCTGTTGCCTAGCAGCACTAGCTCGATTCTTCCATCTTTGTTGAATCCTTCGCCGCTTCTGCCGCTGCCGCTTCCACTGCCTCTGCCGGTGTGTGGTTTCTCTGGTCTGCCGCTGTTTCCTCCGGAGAACGATCGGATTGCTTTGCCGGCTTCGGAGATGGCGGCTGGACGCCAGTTTGCTTCTTCTTCGGCCGTTGGCGGAGTCGATGATGCCGGGGCTAGCACAGCTTTTGTGGACGGGATCATTCGGGATATTATTAGTAGCTCCGCTGCCGGTGGGGAGGTTTCTATACCTTTGATAGTTCAAAGTGTCCGTGAGATCGTGCACCCTTGTAACCCAAGCTTGGCAGCTTTACTGGAGTTCCGGCTGAGATCGCTTCAACCGCCGGCTCCGTCATTGCCGTCTCTCCCGGACACCTCGCAGTCGGCACATCAGCGGAGGATGGACGCGAGGGAGGCTCTTCCAGTTACGGAGATTGTCTCGCCGTCGCTAAAGCGGGGGAACCCCGCACCGCCCCGTTCGCGTTCCCCGCGGTGGCTACTAGCAGCGCTGGATCGGAAAAGCTGCAACCTGCACCGCCGCCTCCACAGCAACCACAACAACAACCCCAACGGAGCTCCACGTCGATTTCGTCCGATGAGGCTACTGCGGCGACGGCTGTTGCTACTACTTCAGCGGCAATGGCGGCGAGGGAAAAGAAGGTAGAAATGGAGAAGAGGAAGCGGGACGAGGAGGGGCTACACCTGCTGACGCTGCTTCTCCAGTGCGCGGAGGCGGTGGCAGCCGACAACCTGGAGGATGCAAACCGCCTGCTCCTCGAAATCTCCGAGCTCTCGACTCCCTTCGGCACGTCCGCGCAACGCGTGGCGGCCTACTTCTCGGAGGCCATGTCCGCGCGGCTAGTTAGCTCTTGCCTCGGCCTCTACGCCCCTCTCTCCACCGTGCCCCATCGCCACCGCCTCGCTGCCGCCTTCCAGGTCTTCAACGGAATCAGCCCCTTCGTCAAGTTCTCCCACTTCACCGCCAACCAAGCCATCCAGGAAGCGTTCGAGCGCGAGGACCGCGTGCACATCATCGACTTCGACATCATGCAAGGTCTCCAGTGGCCGGGCCTCTTTCACATCCTCGCCTCGCGCCCTGGCGGCCCACCTCGGGTGCGCCTCACTGGCCTTGGTTCCTCCATGGACGCTCTCGAGGCCACCGGCAAGCGCCTCTCCGACTTCGCCGAGACCCTCGGCCTCCCCTTCGAGTTCGTCCCCCTGGCCGAGAAGGTGGGCAACCTTGACCCGGACCGCCTCGGCGTCTCCCGCTGCGAGGCCATCGCGGTGCACTGGCTCCACCACTCGCTCTACGACGTCACCGGCTCCGACACCAACACCCTGTGGCTTCTGCAGAGGTACGCAGGCACTTGATTTGCTTCTCTTTCTTTTTTTTTTTTTTTTTTTTTTGGTTTTTAGTGCGATTGCCAATGCCTTGGTGCCCAAGCGAAATGTGAACCCCTCTTTTCTATTTCCCTCGCGATTTTCACCTACTTTTAGCTTTCCTTTACGGTGTTAGCTTCTTCGCTCGATCCAAGTTTCCTCATTTGTGATCTTTCGGTGGAAGATTGTAGTGGTTCAAGGGTTCTGTTTTTTTCCCCTTCTTTTTCTTCTTCTAGTATCATTGTTGTTGCTTTCAAAGCCGTGATGATGGCGGAGGAAGCACTTTTATTCATTTCTTAATTTTTTGCATGTAATTAAAATTGCAGGTTGTCACCGAAGGTGGTGACGATGGTGGAGCAGGACCTGAGCCAATCGGGCTCGTTCTTGGCCCGCTTCGTGGAGGCGATCCACTACTACTCCGCCCTCTTCGATTCGCTCGGCGCCAGCTACAGCGAGGACAGCCAGGAGCGGCACATCGTGGAGCAGCAGCTGCTTTCGCGAGAAATCCGCAACGTGCTCGCCGTCGGCGGCCCCGCGCGCACCGGCGAGGTCAAGTTCAGCAACTGGAGGGAGAAGCTGAGCCAGTCGGGCTTCTGCAGCGTCTCCCTCGCCGGCAACGCCGCCGCCCAGGCTACTCTCCTCCTCGGCATGTTCCCCTCCGACGGCTACACCCTGGTGGAGGAGAACGGCACGCTCAAGCTCGGGTGGAAGGACCTCTGCCTCCTCACTGCCTCCGCCTGGAGGCCCATAAATCACACCCTTGTCGGAACCTGCACGCGGTAGCAAAGCTCAATTCCTGTTTCAAAAAACCCGATCCTTTTCGTCTTCTTCAATTCCTGTGCGCATGATGCTTGATGTGTTGCCTAACGAGCAAAAGTTGGCCGTTGCCGCGGAACGTTTTGGGCGAGGTGTGCGTGGCAGCGACGCGGCCTCTGCCTCGACATGGCCATTGCTGGCAGCGTATGGTCCTTTTCCATCTCACTGCAACTCTGTACCCTCCCTGAGACTTTCACTCCCTCACTCAACTCATTGCTTAATGGTTGAAGGAATCGAGTAATCTGTGTGGTAATGTACTCTCGCTCGATTTTCTGGAGATTTGGGATGCAGCTTTTACTTGTCTTGTTTAAGGAAATCAGCAAATCACACTCTGATGTGTGGGTTAAACTATCAAGAGAGGAGAGAGGGGCATGAAGAATGGCACACAGGTAGGACGTTGGTGTTTTGTTTGGGTCGGCAGATATGGTCTTCTGTAGGTTCCTGCGGCTTCAAGTGTCATATCAACTTTGAATGCTGCTGTCTTCTTCAGGGAATGTTAGCAATAGAAATGAATAAATTGATCCTTACACGTAATTATTTAAGATTCCATGAACAATGACATGGAGGAAAAACAAGTGGGCCGACCTCGCGACATGGTATTGCATTATAATTATATTCTCTTATAAAACATTCTCAAGGATGATCTTACACTGAGAAAAAAAGTAATTTAGCTGGTATGTGAAACCATAATTAGGAGAAAAATAAACAAGAACTGTTAATTATAGGAACGGATTATAGGAAGGGGGAGGGGGGGGGAGGGGTTTGCAAATAGGTCAGTATATATATATATATATATATATATATATATATATACAAATTTCCGCACCTAATTCCAATTGACCTCATCGCCCCGACGGTTTCTCATGCGAAACCCTAGCCGCTTTCTCTTCTCCTTCGTGCGCGTGGAGGGGGGACGCCGCCCAACGCCGAGCAAGTCTATCTCCCCTCGGCTACGATCGGAGGTCCCAGGTTCTTGCAGTTCTTCCTCGCGCGAGCTTTTTCCTTTCCTCCCGTATCTCCCTTTCACCGGAGATCTTCTCGTTTGCTTCCTTTCCTTGCCGGCGCATCACACGACTTCTTCCTTTCTTCGCCGGCGCATCACAGAAGGTAAACTACATGTCTATGTTGTGTTGTCGCCGATGGCAACATGAAAAATGAAAAAAAAATAGAAAGGTAACGTTGTTGGCGACGACAACATGCACTGAAGGCAACAGAAGAAAAAAAAAGGGATATATATATATATATATATATATATATATATATATATATATATATATGAATTTGATCAGCTGCAGACCGATCCCTGCGGACCGCGTGCGGACTGGTGCCTGATCGGTCTGGTGACCGATCAGGTGCCAGTCCGCACGCGGTCACCGCTTGCCTGATGGACCACCGGAGGCTCGGGAGCGTCCCCGACGGGTTCACCCGTACCTGACGGGTTCATCCCACCCCTAGGGTTCATCGTACCCCCCTGGGTTATAGTTTTGTTCGGGGGTGGCTGCCGAAGGCCGCCGTTGGTGTCGAGAAGTCACAGGTCGTGTGCCTGATTGGCCACCGGAGGCTCGGGAGCGTCATTTACGAGGTGGGTACCTTCTAACTTATCTCTGTAAATATTTCAGATGGGGTTTTGCAAATAGGTCAGTATATATATAAATTCCCAAATTTCCTCACTTAATTTCTCTTCCCCACCGACCTCATCGCCCAGACGGTTTCCCGTGCGAAACCCTAGCCGCTTTCTCTTATCCTTCGCGCGCGTGGAAGGGGGGGGGGGACACCGCCCGGCGCCGAAGCAAGTCTATCTCCCATCGGCTACGATCGGAGGTCGCAGGTTCTTGTAGTTCTTCCTCGCGTGAGCTTTTTTCCTTTCCTCCCCTATCTCCCTACCGGAGATCTTCTCGTCTGCTTCCTTTCCTCGCCGACGCACCACATGACTTCTTCCTTTCTTCGCCGGCGCATCACAGAAGGTAAATTGCAGGTCTGTGTTGGGTTGTCGCCGATGGCAACATGAAAAAATGAAAAAAAAAACAGAAAGGTAACATTGTTGCCGACGACAACATGCACTGAAGGCAACAGAGGAAAAAACGGTATATATATATATATATATATATATAAAGGTATAAGCGTGTGTTATTGTTGGGTATTGAATTGATTACTCGAATTAGGTTTGTGCTAGATCTAATATGAACCTAATCTTGTAATCTTGGTAACTTGGAATAATTCAAGTTAAACGTTTAATACCCTAATTAATTAGGATTGCTCGTTTAGCTAAGTATCTAATAGCTAAACTTATGTCTTTTATTACAGGACCCTGATTAGATACAGATTATCTGGACGGGAGGTTCTTTCCAGTATTACACACTTCATTTATGAGGTGGGTACCTTCTGACTTATCTCTGTAGATATTTCAGATTTCTATGTATGGTTCCCTGTATGGATAGTAGTAGGATTTACCTTTATCTGCCTCTTGGTTATCCTGCTTGGTACTTATTGCTTAACCTTTGACATGCTCAAATTTATTTTCTATACAGTCTCTATGCTTGATATTCTAATTTTGGATAGTAGACATGTTTATCGATACCTAGCATTTTTGCATGCCTAGTATGTTATTGGTATATCATGATTTATGATTCAGACCAGTGCATATTATTTGAGGTTATTTGATGGGTGTTAGCATCATGCATCATCTTTGCATTATTGCATAACTGACGATCTCTGGGATCCCTTGTGGTTGAGACAGATCGTCAGTCATATCAGGATCCGCACACACTGCCACTGATGGGTTAGTGGTACTATCAGGAGAGTGTGTGCAGTTGCCCTGTTAAGGCTCCGCTCGACCGCTCACGAGTAGTGGTTCCGCAGCATGATAACAGACAGGGATTCCTCCTCTTTCTCGTGATACGAGGATATGAGAGTGGTGCTCCCTCATATGATTTGAGGTAGGACGAGTGTGACCTCCACCAGCATCCTATCCACTTGGTTACTCAGGAGCAGTGACGGCAGAGTGCGTATAGTTGTCATAGTCCCTACCCACTTGACTCACCCATGACCGGTGATGGTGGCTGATTGGCGTCAAGGGTGACCATGTCATTGCATCATGTGCACGATTGCATATTTGCATTGTTTGTGTTTGCTGCACTTGTTTGAGCTATTCTTGCTGCATTTGGATGACATATACATACAGGAGGGATTTATTTTGTTTATGGTCTGGTGACCATTCAGGTTCAGGGACTTATGACCTACACACCCTAGGGGGGTAGGTATGGATATGTATATTTGCATGTAGTGTACCGATCATGTATCCTGATTTTCTTTTGAGACTGTATCCGTTTGTTTCCATACTACTTTTGTATAATCTTTTTATCACCATACATATCTATCTGTTATATACTTGCGGAGTCCCCTGGACTCATAATCGTTTGCTTGTTTTTCTTTTTCAAGATGACGCCGCCAGGAGAGCCCAGTAGCCAGTTCCAGTCGCGGTGGCGTAGTGTCTTTATTTTATTATTATTTTCTTTCAGTTATGGTTGGGTTGTTATTCTCATTTTAGATACATTGGTATATGTGTCATTCAGTGTTTTGGTATTTTTCTGTATTTTGCATCTTCGGTCTGCCCAAAGGGTAAATTTGGAGTTTGTTTTTATAATATAGGCGTTGGTACATGTTTTTGATGATATAGATAGTATTTATTCATTTATTTATGTCATAGTTGATCATATTTATGTGTGGAGGCCGTGGAGGCCATATTATGTATGTATTGTATGTGAGATTGTCCGTCGTACAGGGGAGGTGCTGTCCGATTTTCGTTGGACATGCAACCCCTTGAGGCGTGACAAGAACAAGGTTGAACATGGGGCATTTTATTTTGCCCCTTTTCAAGCTTATTTGACGACTTTTTTTCCAGTACAGATCCATTTTATGCCGATTAATTTTGAGTTGATTGGTTCAATTCTGTAAATTTTTTTATCAGTTATTAAATAAATAGAAAAATATTCGTAGCAAGCGGTCAATTAGCCTAACATTCTTATATTAAGAGAAACAAAAATGTACTTTACCATTGTACCATTGCTTGCTCCCCTTATTTTTTTTAAATAATTCAAATATCTAGCTCTTTGAATCGATTAATCCTAGAGATGATCGACTCTACCTCGTGAAAGATTCTCATCAGCCATTAGAAAAAATTGAAAAGCATTCGTAGAAGCCCATCCAATCGGCCAATGTTTTTATCCACCTATTGGAGAAAAATCTTTATAGTATACCTCATTTTGGACTTCATCCATAAATACTTGGCTAACCACTTGAATGATTGCATAATTGTCCGAGGCAAATTATCATCAAACTATTGTTTTGTATGAATCTAGCCGATTGAATCTATTCAAATTCACTATTTTCATGATCATATAAGTTTCTGTCTGCAATAAATCAACTATTTTCATGATCATATAATCTTTTGTCTACAATAAATAGTTGACTTGCTTAATCGTCTCTCATCTGATAGTAATTGTCTTTCTTTGATAAATCTATATTCTTATTCTAGCTTTTGTTGGGATTCGGTCAATTACACTCCTTATTCCCTCCCAAATAGAGAGCAATCACTTTCATAAGATAGAGCTTCATTCGACTACTTAGTCCACTTTGTAGGATTGAAATAAAGCATGAGCTGGGTGAATAGCCTTAAGAAATTATTTCAACTAGGAGAGTTATTCCACAAAAAAATAGATAAAAAAAATTGCATAAAAATAAAGTAAGACAATGCTAACTCGATTTTTTACGTGGCTTGGTAGCCTCCAAGTTCTTACTCCATGATCTATTATCTTTCAGATAGATCTTTCAGCATGTTACTCAATAAATTTACTAATTTATTTTCTTTCAGATATTTTTCCTAGATGAAGATATTTCTTATCAACTTTAGTACCAGAGAAGAAAACAAAAATTAGAGAGAGAGAGTGTGGCTTCAATAGGAATTTTGATAGTTTTATTTTTATAGAATTGTTGATGGTTTATAATCAATATGCCCTATGTTTATCACCAACTAGTCGCCCAGACTTCCTTCGATCACCTGAAATTATCAAACTTTGTTTCTTTGTAATTGATACGTGTAATAAGTATGATTGAGAATGTAAAGTTACTCGTATTTATTTTGGCTCTAAATGCTCAGCTCTCAATTAATCCATCTAGTTTGAGTTGTCAAGCTATAACTTTCAACTAATTTCACTTGGACTTTGTCTATGTTTCGGAAGGAATCGACGTCGATGGCCAGTCACCAGGGTTCAGCCCATGCGGATGCTGACGCTAAAGGAGGAACTCCACATCCTGCGAGATTAACACGAGCGTTAGGGGAATATGTCAGAGGTTGTCCGGCGGAACCCACTCCGACGCTCAAGTCAGTGTCTCGATGGAGAAGATGAAAGGAAGACAAGACTGTAAGTGAGTAGTAGAGAAGGCCTAACCGCCTTTTACCAGAGGGGTTGGAGTACCTTTTATTCCTGCGGCGGCTGCCTTCATGCGTCCCCATGATCTGTGCCATGTCCCCTCATTCATCGGTTACCAGATAATCTTTGAAACGGTCCACACCGTCATTAACTTCGACCCGTTGCGACATTTAGGGTCATGATGACTCCGCGATAGTGGGGATGGTTATCCACATATTTGATAAAAGGGGGATCGTTACTTGAGGCCGAATGCTTCTTAATCTTGGGGACTTCTAGCCCGGGGTCCCGAGCACTCTGCTTCCCCGAGGTGGTCTCGAGGCCCGGCTTCCCGGGGTGATCCCGGGAGGGGTTTTCTGATCTGATCTCCGGGGCGTGTTTATTGTGGGGCCCCCGGGAGATCTCCTTCCCGAGAGGGTCTTGGGAGCTCCGAAAAGAGAGTCGCTCAGACTCGCCACATCTTGTCACCCATCTTCTTCAGCCCACGTGTCTACCATGGGATATTCAACCCCATCACAAATCCCTCCCTTCAAGTCTGATCGAAGAAAGTGTTGCTGACTGATTGGACTAGTGTGGTGATGAAGAAGCTGTGTTCCAGTGGGTCCTTGTACCCGTTACTACTCCCTTGGCAGTTATACTGGGTCCTAGGATTGTAGAATTTGCCTCGGGTCCCGAGGCAATCCCTTTTTGGTCTTGCCTTTCCCAAAAGGCTCCTATGGCCTTCGAGGTACTGCAAAGATACCTGTCCATCCTTCATAAAGGCGCATGACGCTCTTTGATGACAACAAAGTCCCTTCGCGAATGCTCCGTCGCCACATGCCCCAACTGCTCTCTTCGTGACCTCTTACTGACGTGCGTAGTTGTAGCCAACTCACGTCAAACGACTATTCCCTGGCATTGCCCCGATGTGGCGATTTCTTACTTTCCACGTGCCTTGCCCCCATTGCACACATGCGGGCGGCTTCCTCTGTATAAGAAGGGGAGGCGAAGACGTTCAGCCACCTTCTGGCTTCGTGGCTTGGTACACCTCGTCTTCGTCTTCTTCTCTAAGGCTTCTTTTTTAACGTAGATCTTCTGCTTCCTTCTCGTCTTTTCGCTTAGGAACCATGGAAGGTTATCGGACGGAGTGGTATGAGTCCGCCTCTTCGAGAGTGAGGCTGGAGGCTCTGCAGGCGGCCATTGAGGCCTACGACATTCCGGCCGAGATGGCGGTGGTGATCCCTAAAGTAGACCAAATGTCAGTGGAGCCTCCCGTAGGTTTCTTTACCTTCTTTTTGGGGCAAGTAGAGTCGGGGCTTCGCTTCCCCATTCCCCCTTTCTTCATGAATGTAGTCTCCTATTTTGATATCCCCCTCCACCAGATGGCTCCTAACGCCTTTGCTCAAATGGGCGGGGCGTACATTATCTTCAAGCTCTTCGACATCGCCCTGACCCCTCGCCTTTTCCATTCATTCTTCGTTCCGATCGGCTCGAGCGGGGTTTCATCTTTTCAGCGCGTCCCGGCCATAGATTCCTAGGGGGTTCCCTTCCTCGCACAAAGGGTGGAAAGAGAAGTTCTTCTTCATCCAACTACCTACGCAGCCCTTTAGTCCTCTCCGCTGGACGGAGGATCTACCGACTCCTCCCTCCTTAGGGGATTTCCTCCAGAGTCTAGCCTACCAGCGTGCCAGGAACATACTCTCCGGCATGGAGTTCAGCGGTCCGAGTCTGGTGCAGAGTGAGGAGCTCATGTACCGAGTGAACTTTAGCTCTAAAGTGACTCAGATCAGCCCCAGCCTTGGTACGTTTATCCTTTTCATCAATGCTTAGTAGTTCTAATTGATATCCCTTTGCCTGACTATTGCAGAGGAACTCATGTTTCTGAGGGTAATGCACCGACTTATCAAGTGGGAGGAGGCCAACAAGGAGGCACTGACTCCTCCCCCCGCCGCTCCTGATGCATCCTCTGCGCCAGCCGAGTCCTCGGAGGGGACAACTGAATCGTCCTGTGAGCTTGACTCGCTAGGACGGGTAGAGGCTACTGCTGCGCCTCTGCTATTTGTGAACCAAGGGACTTCCGGTCCATCGATTGACCCTTAGGTGGGCATCCCTTCAGAGTGTGACTCACCCCCGGCTGCTTGATAAGTACCATTTTGTTGATTATTTTATTTGCTAAAATCCATGTTTGACCCATGTTTTACTTGCTTAATTGTGAATTTACCCTAGGTTTTAGGACTTCCTCTTATTTTGGACTTAATTTCAAATTTACACATATTTAGATTATTTGGCCACTAAATTTTTGATCTATTTTTGTAGGCATGAAAGGATCCTGGACCTAGGGCATACTGGGTCAAACTTGAGTCGGAAGTGGACCCGGATCGAGTTATCAAGCTTCGGATTAATCTGGGTCGTCCGATTCAAAAGCGGCTAGATCTGAGCCATCTGGGACCATCTGAAGCAATCTGAGCTAGGGTTAGGGCTAATCAAGCACTCTGATCAAGATCTGAAGGTTTCATCCCAATCAGAGCTCATTCAACCGTTGGATCAAGCTCGGAGGGCTCTAGACTGTCCATTCAAAGATTAGGTTGATCTGGACCATCCGTTGCACATCTGGAGGATCCGAGCTACCACAAGGCAGATCCTGACCCTTGATCAACATCATCAAGGTTTGGCTCAGATCGGATGAAGATCAGCCATTGGATTTTCTCAAATCAATCTGGGCCGTCCATGTTTAAGTATTTAATCAAACATTTCCCAGCCTTCAGCTTCGTCGCGTCTCCGCCGCACTGTTCTTCCTCTTCGCATTTCTTCTTCGTTTCTTCAGCTGTTTCTTCAATCCAAGGGGCGCGACCACCCTTTCTCTTCATTTAGATCAAGTCGAGGTCACTGGGGAGAGCAATCCGTGGAGGTTTCAGCTCGGAATTGGGCAAGAAAAGAGCTCAGTGCGGGTTTCCTCAGCTCCGTATTTGGTTGCTTCAATTTCGATTTTGTTCAGTTCTACATCAGTCCAAGCTATCTGGAGGGGTTCTCGGATAAGCTTTGATCATTCCCGCACCTTCATTTCAATCAGACAAGGCTGAATTGAAGAAATCGATTGGGTTTTCCCTCTTGAACAGAGTTTGAGCTGAAATGAATCGCAGATTCAGTTCCCCAGTGAATTGCTGAGCTTAGGGGTTCGAGGCCAGCCCTTGCGTGACGAACAAGGAGACCTTGAGCTAATGGAGTGATTGAGGTTTAGATTTCTTGTTGTAATTTCAGTTTGTAGCTGTAATTTCCATTACTGCCTTTTGTTTCGTTTCTGTCTTTGTATCAGATTAGTTAACTTTGTTTACTGAATTGTTCCAGCTTAAATTAGGTTTCAATCTTCAAGTTAAGTAGTTAATGAGTTTGTTTAGTGCAAAATCGCTTTTAATTTAGTTTATTTTCTGTTTTCCAGCTTGTGTATCAGAATTCCCTGTTTTTCTGCATTGCGTATCAGCCTTTGTTCTGAATTTTTAATTCTTGTCTTTAGTTGCTTAAGTTTGTATCAAGCTAGCTTAGTTTTAATCCTCTGAATTCATTTTGAAGTTTGCTTCATTTACATCATTCTCGAATTCAATTTCTGCACTTGTTTGAAATGAGCTGCGTATCAATTCTGTATTCTTAGCTCAGCTCTATCCCTTGCGTATCAACTCTTTGCTGCACATCAGATTGATTTATTTTTGCACGTTCCATTTCTGCATTGGATTTATTTCTTCACATTCATTTGCTCAGCATTTACTTACTCCACATCAGTTGTAGTTCTGTTTTCTTCATCAAATATCAGCTCGAAATGTCAGCTCCATTTCTGCACGTAGTCTCCATTTCTGCAGAGTTCAGTTATCCATTCTGAAATTTCTGAATGCCGAATGCAATTCAGAAACATTATAGCCATTGCCTTTGTATTTGTTTTATCATTTCTGCACTTGATCTCAGCTTCCATTTGCACTTAGCTGATTCCAAATTCCTTCATTCATTTCTGCCCTTGGTTATTTCTGAACATTGCAGTTAGCTGCAATTCTGTGCATTTCATTCAAGTTGGATTTCTGAAGTTTTTGTCTATCCTTTCATTCAGCTTGTTCCTGAATTGATCAGATTACTTCTGCATAGCAAATTCAGCCTGTTAAAGGGTAGTGACTTCACATTCAGTGACTTACAAATTGTAGTTTCCTTGTCTGCATGCCAAGTTGCTGAATTTCTGCATGTTCTATAAAGATTGAATTTCTGCATTGATTTGTATCAGAAGTAAACAGATCTTTTGGTGTTTGGGTTATGCTCGAAATCAGTTTCATTTGCCTTTGACTTGTTTCTGAATTGGAATTTTATTTTGGCACATAAGCTTTCTTTTTGCGTACCAAGTGTTGGTTGCATGCATTTTGTATCAAGTGGATGTTTCAGTTTGAATGTTGTAGATCCTGAAGCTCAATCTAATTTGTAGTGGCATTTTGCAATTGAAATCAGATTTGTTTTTTTTTCAAAATTGTTTTAGTGCCTTGATTGAGTTTTCCATTGATTGAGTTAACCACTGTTATCGCTTGTTTAGTTCATTGGCTATTTTCCTTCTCTTTTCTTTGTGTTTTCATTTCCGAATTGCAACCCAAAACCCAGATTTAATTTGAAACCCAAAATTCACAAATGACACATAAACACGAGCTCGAATCACACAACATCAACTAGTCCCTAGGAAAAATACGACCTGTGGCCCCTTTACTATGTTTTCATTCTTTGATTGCAAAAAGGGTTTCCTGCTTTTTATAAATATCTAAATTTGAGACCCACATTCGTGACAGTCTATTTTGGGTCCATCACTGCTGTCCATCCGGAGGGGGTCATTGAGGAGTCCTCACCTCCTACTACCCCCTCAACACCCCAATTCTCTGGTAAGAGGCGGGTTCCGGAAGGCTCGGGTCCTAGATAGAAAAGGTTGTGCTCCGGTGGCCCCAACACCCTTTCCTCTGTCCCTGAGTAGGTTGTTTCTTCTTCCGATGGTGGGGAATCCATTCCACTATCTCCACCCGTTCCGTCGGCTGCTGTTCTGGAGGCAGGTGTCTAGGCCTCCGGTTCTTCTTTAGTTGACCCTGCCGAGACCCCTAAGGGTAAGAAAGTATTGCCCTCTCAATACTGAATGCCACTTGACCGCCTTCAAAAGAGGCTAGGTGCGGCGTTCGAGGCTTCCATGCAATCTTTCCTCCCGGTGCAGCTGAAGGAGGTTCTTGCCGAGGGCCTTTCTTCCGAAGGGACTTCCAGCTCTGAGGAGGGTGATTCCAGCCCTTCTACACTGCCCCTGGAGCTCCTGATGTCCAGCTACTTCCTCCGTGCAGGGGCTCGTTGCCTTCTGAGATCCGGGTGGACACCTCGAGGTCTCAAGGGGGAGCAGTCATGTGAGTCTCTGCGAGGCCTCTCACCACTCTCCGCGAGTCCCTTCTAAAGGTGTGTGTTCCCGGTACATAGGATGTTTTCTTATATGTTCTATAATTCCTTGGTGCAATGATAGGCAGCTGAAGACTGTCTGGCAGCCGGTCGTGGCTTGTACGCCTGACCCCAGATTGAAGCCTTAACCCACCGGGCCCTGAGAGCAGAGGCCGTAGCTAACCACAAGCACAGAGCAGGACTTATGTAAGCGGGGGTCAGCAGAGCTCTCCGCACGAAGGTGGACCATCAGCTGGACACCTTGTTGGCCATGGAGTCCTCTATTTAGAGTTCCAGGCACCGGGAACGTTTGACATTCGAGAAGGCGGTGGCTGTCACGAACGACCTGCTCCGGGTGACTTGGGAGTGGGACCAACTTCAAGCAAAGGAGAAGAGGTTGTTGGGCGATATCCGCCTTCTAGAGGCCTCGGTCGAGAGGTCAAACGAATGTGTCAAAGACCAAGCATGTCAGCTTGCCCAGAAGGAGTCCGACCTCCTGTTGGCGACTGATCACCTATCAGACTTCGAGGAAGATTTGGCCCAGGCATGGTCGGAAGTGTGTGCCATCTCGGGCAGGCTCAAGAAAACTCTGGCAGACCAAGACAAAATGGCTGTAGAGATGGAGTAGCTAAAGCGTGCCAAGGAGGCTGCTGATGGCGACGCGCACAACTTTCGGGCTGCTAAGGCTTCTCGCATGAAAGTGGCCGAGGCAGACTTCAAGGCTAAGTACCTGGAGTCGGATGAGTTTGGCAACATCATTGTCGGCCAGGTAATGAAGCGCTTGAAGCAAGGCTTCCACAGGGCCATTGACCAGCTGAAGAAGGCCCAACTTTTGCCTCTGGATGCTGACCTGGGCTTCATGAGCATCGACCGAGTTTGGGAAGAGCTCCCTCTCGAGGACAAAAAGTTGTAGGATCATTTGTTACCCAGGAGCTTGGCCCCGATATACCCGTTTTGATTATAATGACAATATCTCTTTGCCTTATTGTCCTGTGCATGCTTTTGTATTTGGCTCCCTGTATCATTCGTCTTTGTCTCGAGGGATCAGAGAGTAGAAGGATCAGTATTTTTCTTTGACTACAGGAGCAAGGCAACAGATCAACTTCTTTAGAGGATAGACATTCCCTCTTTGCCCCTGGGGTAAGGGAGCCAGGGAGCCACTGCTCATCCCCTGCATCCCCCTGGGTTGGTCCTAGGGACCCAGCACCTCCTGTGAAGTCAGGCATTTTCAGAGGGTTTTTGAGTTTGATTCTGGGTGTGGATCCCCCTAGTCTAACCCTGCAAGCCTAACTACCAAGCCTGCAGCTACTCTTCTGCGGGACCCGTGTTGACTCCTTTCTCTAGGGAGTGTTTGCGGTCTCTGAACCGTCATCTCCAATCTCCAAGCAATCCATTGAATTTGTTGATGTAGTCTGACCCTGATTGTTATTTTGGTGTTGACACCGATTTTAGTTTAGGTTAATGAGATGATTGGGAAGCCAGGTCCTAGCTTGGGAAGCTAGGTTGGATGAAATCCTGGCTTGGCCAGGTCCTAGCTTGGGAAGCTAGGTTGGATGAAATCCTGGCTTGGGAAGCCAGGTCCTAGCTTGGGAAGCCAGGTCCTAGCTTGGGAAGCTAGGTTAACTGAAATCCTGGTGAGTGAAGCCAGGTCCTAGCTTGGGAAGCTAGGTTGAATGAAGTCTCGGTGAGTGAAGCTGGGCACGGAGTCTTGGTCCGGGGGACTGAGCACGAGTCAGAGAAGGCTAGGAGGCCCGTTCTCTTGACTTAGAGTGGTATTGACCTTGGCTGGATCGGTCTGGTGACCGATCAGGGAAGTTGGCACGAACTTCCTTCGTGGATCGATCTGGTGACCGATCCAGTGATGTCTGATCGGTCGGGTGACCGATCAGGGAGCATACAGAGACTTTGGTTGTCTTCTGTTCGGCTCCTGATAGGTCTGGTGACCGATCAGGGAGAGAACAGAAGTTTTTCTCTTCGGCTCCTGATCGGTCTGGTGACCGATCAGGGAGACCTTCAGATCGTTCTGGTGAACTATCAATTGTCGCGAGCTCTCACTATAACCGATCAGGCTGGAGCCTGATCGGTCGGAGAGTGGCCTGATCGGTCACCAGACCGATCAGGACCCACTCTGATCGGTCCGGTAACCGATCAGGGGTGTGGCAGAAAGAAGCCCAGCTAGTGCTGGATCGGTCTGGTGACCGATCACTAGAAAGTCACGATTTTGGGTTTCTCACTGGGGACCGATCAGGCTAGAGCCTGATCATACTGAGCCTATCCTGATCGGTCTGTGGACCGATCAGGGTTCACTCTGATCGGTCCGGTGACCGATCAGTAGCTGACATCTTTAATTCAAATCCGCTGCTAGACGTCGGATTGCGTTCTGATTTCTGCTGATACACTACTGATATATGTTTTGAGTCTTCTGATACTTGATCCTCTGATTGATTTACTGTGCTAATGATCTGCTAAGTGTGCAGATAACTCAGGTTTACTCAAGGGGAGTCAAACGGAGGCTTTTGCTACAGCAGATTTGGCTGTTTCCCGTCTGTAGGAAACAACGTCTTCTGGCGCGAGCTGCAACGGCTGAGAAGCTGATGACCTGGGGCTCGACTGGAGAGGGTTCAGTGAGTCCAGAGGAGGTCAGGGGTAGCTGGGTCATTGCAGGTGAGCAGCTGGTGAGCTGTAGAGGAGCATCTATGACCTGGCGATGGTAAGCAGGTTAAGCCACGAAGTGGAGAAGGAGCTGGAGAGATCTCTGCGAGCAACAAGCTGCTTCTCAATCTCTTGTGCATCACTCTGAATTCTGAGACAACTCTTGAGCATTCATTCAACGCTTTGAAGCGATCTCTTGCAAAGTAGTAACCTTGAGTTTGTGGAGGAAGTTGTGAGTGGATCAGCAAACAAACAAAGAGCTGGGAGCTCTTGTGTTGGTGGCGCTGTGCTGTGCTCGGTGATCTGTTCTCCTATTCTCATCCTTGTGCTTTGTTAGCGATCTGTAAGATCTTTCTTTGTGTCTCTGTGCTTTCATTCCATATACTCTATTGAGACATTGTGTGGAGAGATTTCTCCACCGAGAAGGAGGATTTGATATCCGGATTTTCTGGGGCTTGATCTGTCGACGATCAAGGGATCGCCCACCTTACTTGCACGCTAAGGAGTAGGGGCAAGTTATCCCCGAACCTTGTATATCCTCGCGTTAGGGTTTTGGTGTTCTTTGTTTTCTGCATCTCTGTTGTTTTTCTGTTTGCTTTGCTTCCGCTGCTAACATTTAAGTGCAGAATCACTAAAAGAGCGAGAAATTTGTGTCTGGCTACATTCACCCCCCTCTCTAGCCATCCAAGCATCAACAGAATTGACCCATAAAGGGTCGCGAATTCCCAGGTGCCGCAGAGGCATACCAATCGACGTGATGTCTCAGGATTGACGTTCATCACTACTCCTGCGCCATGCCTGCATTAAATGCAGATGGGCAGTCCCCTCTATAAAGGTGGGAGGCCAACGCGTTCGTTCCCTCCATCTCTCCTTCCCCTTCTCATGGACCGGAAAGGAGAATGAGGTTGCAGCCTGGATGGGAACCCGACAAGGGAGGAGGTTCACCGCCCAACGAGGTCCGAAGTCCCGTATGTTCAAGCTAAGTCAGGCCTTCCCAGAGTCCCCTACGAAGTGTACCACCTTCTGGTACATCCTCCATCATCCCCCCTCCTACTAGGGGTTTCCGACGTCCTTGGGGAGCATAGTAGAGATGAGGTTGCATCTTTTCCGGGAGAGCCCGACGGAGATGGAACTACATGTTTCACAGGAGAGTCCGGAAAAGACCTTACATGCTTTGCCGAGGAGCATGGCAGAGATGACATCATTTGTTTCACCCGAGAGCATCTCTTGGAGGTTCATCTTCTACATCTCCTCAGTTGCTCTCCTCCGCCTAATCGCCCGTTTCCCCGTGTTTTGGGCATCGGACACCAGGCGGGCCGGGAGTAGTGTGTCATTTGAGGAGTTGTAGCTGCTGCTCCCCCTTCTCTTCCATTTTGTTTCGGTCTACATGATCCTGCGGCGATGCTGAAGCGATATGGAAGAATTCGGGCATCGGAGCGATCTCCTCTACTGGATCCCTTGATTGTATCCCCTATTCATTGCATTCCTTTTGAGATGTCATTGTCAATGTATTTTCCACAAAGATGAAGGAAAACACTTGTTATCTCCATTGTGTAAGCGCTTCGAGCAATAACCAGATATTTTGCTAGTTCTATTATGCTCGAGGATGCTTGTTCCATGCCAAGTAGGCTGTGTGTATTAAACTCTTGTCCTCGAGCCTCCTTTAGTTCCCAAGTAGGGGTTGCGTAGATCTTGATTGGGTATCAGGCGTACCCAACCCAGACCAAGCTGAGTACTCCGAGCATCCGTCACATCGTGAGGTATTAGGGTTTTGGTTCTTGGTTGGGTGTCTGTAATACCCAGACCAAACCTAAGTACCCCGGGCATCTGCAGCACCGCGAGGGATTAGGGTTTTGGTTCTTGGTTGGGTGTCCGTAGCACCCAGACCAAGCCTAAGTACCCCGAGCATCCGCAGCACCGTGAGGCATTAGGGTTTTGATTCTTGGTGACGAGTCCGTAGCACCCAGATCAAGCCTAAGTACCCCGGGCATCCACAGCACCGCGAGATATTAGGGTTTTGATTCTTGGTTGGGAGTTCGTAGCACCCAGACCAAGCCTAAGTAGCCCGGGCATTCGCAGCACCGCGAGGCATTAGGGTTTTGATTCTTGGTTGGGAGTCTGTAGCACCCAGACCAAGCCTAAGTACCCCAGGCATCCGCAGCACCGCGAGGAATTAGGGTTTTGATTCTTGGTTGGGAGTCCGTAGCACCCAACCAAGCCTAAGTACCCCGAGCATCCGTAACACCGCGAGGTATTAAGGTTTTGATTCTTGGTTGCGAGTCCGTAGCACCTAGACCAAGCCTAAGTACCCCGGGCATTAGCAGCACCGCGAGGTATAAGGTTTTGATTCTTGATTGGGAGTCCGTAACACCCAGACCAAGCCTAAGTACCTCAGACATCCGCAGCACCACGAGGTATTAGGATTTTGATTCTTGGTTGGGAGTCCATAGCACCCAGACCAAGCCTAAGAACCCCGAGCATGTGCAGCACCATGAGGTATTAGGGTTTTGATTCTTGGTTGGGAGTCCGTAGCACCCAGACCAAGCTTAAGTACCCCGGGCATCCGCAGCACCGCTAGATATTAGGGTTTTGATTCTTGGTTGGGGGTCCGTAGCACCTAGACCAAGCCTAAGTACCCTGGGCATCCGCAGCACCGCGAGGTATCAGGGTTTTGATTCTTGGTTGGGAATTTGTAGCACCCAGACCAAGTCTAAGTAACCCGGGCATCCACAACACCGTGAGGTATTAGGGTTTTGTTTGACGTACTGGTACTTGCGCGAGGGCATGTTTCTTTATTTCATGAATTCACTGCAAGGCAGCAAGAACACATAGATAAGTACGCAGTATGCGACACACATCTTATCGGGGGTGACCAGACTGGAGACAGCTGGCCTGCCCTAGCTTTGTGAGCCTTCCGTTCTTGTCCTTCTGTGCATCGCCGCCTCCTCCGGTTAGTCGTCCTGCGCCCTCGGGTTCTACCGGGACTCCACCTTGACTTCCCCACTGTAGCATCGCTGAGACACCAGCTGGCCCCCTTTGACTTCAGCCACTCGGTTGCCAATCGGGAATTTTATCTTCTAGTGGTAGACGGAGACCATCGCCTGGAAGATACTGAGCGCCGGGCAGCCCAAAATAGCGTTGTAGGATGAGGAAGCGTCCACGATTAGGAAGGGTGTCCTCCTGGTCCTCTTGAGTACGTCGCTACCCAACGATAGCGATAGGGTGATTTGCCCTATCGGTTATACTCAATACCCGGTGAAGCCAAACAGTGAGGTCAAGACTGGCAGTAGTTGATCCTCGTCGATCTGCATTTGGTCCAGTGTAGCCTTGTACAAGATGTTCACGGAACTTCCTGTATCCACAAAGATGCGCTTGACCTTATAGTTGGCGATGCGGGCAATGATCTTGGCTCCGGCTCATCCCAATTGCATAGTTCTCCAGACGCCGAGTGTTGGATTTCCTAGCCCGATGGGAATCTCCCCCAGTGGGTCCTCCGGAGATAACTCCCACATGCCCAGAAGGCGGGTCGCGTGCAGGGGCCTTGCCCTTCCTGGGGTCTCTTTCCAAGGAGAGAGATTTGCGGGGTGCTGACCCCCGGCTCCTTCCCCTAGACCGAGATCGGGACCGGTGTCGGGTCTCATTCTCTCCTGACTGCCTCCGTCTGGGAGAAAATCTTCGCCGAGGGGAATTTCGGCGATACCCCGTCTTCTTCCACTTCTTCCGAGGTTTGGGGTCTGCCTCTTCACTCAATTTTTTCTTCAAGGTATGACACTCCTCGGCGGAGTGTGTCGTACTGCCATGAAAACCACAATACTTTATCAGTGTCTCTGGCTGCTCAGTGTCCATTGTCTCGACCAGCTTTCGCCTGCCAGCCCACTGGTCCTTCCCTAGGTGAAGGTTTTTTCCCCGGGTCGGGGCTGGGGGTTCCCTCATCTCGAACCGGGTAACGACCTGAGAGGGGATTCCAGCTGGTTCCTTACGACAAGCGAACTGCACCTCCTCCACATTGACGTGTTTGACAGAGCGCCCTAGCAAGTTGTCAAAACTGGTGGGTGGCTTCTTCACCAGAGATCTGAAGAAATCCCCATCCGTAAACCCCTTAGTGCAGGCACTAACGAGGATCTCCGACGTCGCTGTTGGCACATCCTGTGCCACCCTGTTGAACCACTGGATGTACTCCTTGAGTGATTCCTTTGGCTTTTGTTTGAGAGCAAACGAGTTTAATGTCGTCTTCTGATAGCGACGGCTGTTGGCAAAGTGGTGGAGGAAGGCGGTCCTGAACTCCATGAAGGAGTTGATAGAACCCGAGGCAGCCTCTGGAACCAGCGTTGGGCTGCTCTGGATAGAGTGTTCAAGAACACCCGACACTTTACCCCGTTGGTGTACTGGTGGAGGAGCCCCGTATTTACGAACTTGCAGACATGATCCTCCGGATCTGCCTTCCCATCGTATTCGGCAATCCCCGGTCCGCGAAACTGCTTCGACATGGGGTCTTCTACAATCTCCGACGAGAAGAGAGTGGAGGGAGCCTTAGGGGAGGACTTAGGTTCCTCTCTCTTCCCTTGACCCTCTTCATGTCTCAGTACGCTACAGGCTACCGAGTTGGCCTTCTCAACATCTCCGGGGGAGTCTTGCCGGGATCCCGGGGCTGCACCGGCGCGTCTCCCCTGGGGCGTGACGGATCTTCACGGTTGAAGGTGCGAGATGGAGACTCTGGGGATCTCTCCCGCATAGGAACACCTCGTTGTGAGGTGGCGTGCTCGATTTGGTGTTGTTCGAGCGCCTCTTTGACGATGTTGGTCACCAAGTGATCCAGTTCCTCTTTTGATAGGACAATGGGCTGTCCCACCGGCTTTGCCATCGATGCTCCTTCTGGTGCTTTACTGGTTTCCCACAGACGGCGCCAAACTTGTTCTGGAAGGAATCGATGTCGACGGCCAGTCACCAGGGTTCAGCCCACGCGGATGCTGACGCTAGAGGAAGAACTCCACACCCTGCGAGATTAACATGAGCGTTAGGGGAACACGCCGGAGGTTGTCCGGCGGAGCCCACTCTGACGCTCAAGTCAGTGTCTCGATGGAGAAGATGAAAGGAAGGCAAGACCGTATTGTTAGTGGTATGAGAGAAGTGTCCTAAGGCAATCGCCTTATGATTGTAATCATTTATTTTAATAAATGAATATTCACTATTTGAGTATACATGTTTGTGTATTTGATTGAGATCTTAAACTCATTTACTGAATGCCCGCAATACAATTCACATCGTGAGAGAATTTGTGATGAATTCACAACTAGTGATTATCTCTACATGTACAATTGTGAAGTATTGAAATTGTCCCTAGTCGATGAATTGATAAATACGGACACTATCAATTCTGTTGAGACTAGCATGGGTTATTCTCTAATCAGCTGATTCTCACTGGCTGGTGACATTGAGATGTCCGGAGATAAACATGAATGCTAGTTAAGGGAACTAGTTCATTGGAGTGACTGACTGTAAAACTTCATATGGTAGTCTACATATAGATATGTCAGTGAAGTTCTTACTGCAGCTTAAGTGCGATGTTCCTTTGACTTGCGGTGTTCAAGTCATCTTGGTCATGGAGACTTATCCTTTGACATCTTAAGCAAGCATCTCCAAGGAGGTGTGGACCCAGGATGATTGGGTATAAGCCGAAGTGCCCGAAGATGTTTAAACAACCTACAAAGGATTCACCACTCCTTGCGAGGAGATGTATACCCGAGGCCTATCGTCGGATTGTTACTCGAAGCCTCTGGCCAGAGCATGACATGTTTAAAGTATGAATCTCTTAAATACATGAGAGTAATTAGAATCCGTAGAATGAGAAAACGTTACTTGGGCTAGGTGTGACGTAGTCAGCTTAGTGGGGACTGACACACATAGACCATGTCCTGAACCAAGTGGGTATAAGATGGTGAAGGGAATGAGGCACGATTCATTATAGCTGCTGAAGGGTTTCAAAATTGTTTCTGAGGTCAACCGTTGATCTTTCGATTAATTGGGGATCATGATGTACTACTAGGTGCCACTCATGATCGTTCTATAATTGATTAATTATAGACGGCCAACATAAATCGAAAGCCTATTTAGTCACACGCACTACGAGTAATCCGAGGGATTTAAAACGAGTTGAAAATTGGATTTTCCAATCAAGAGAGATTAAGTTTGGTTGAGCCAAACGATAAGTCGAATCTGAATTTTTTAAAGACGCATCGAAAGCGTAAAATGACTAAGTCTTTTGAAGACTTAATAGATGAATTAAATAAGTTTAATTCATTGGGGCTTGGCTTGGATGGGCCGGCCAAAGAGGGCCTCCATCCTCTTTGCTTGGCCGGCCACAATAAAGGGAGAGAACTAAGTTTTTGGTTCAATTTATAAAATAAACCAAGTGTGGTTTGTTTTATAAAATTATGGATGATATAAATTTTTATATAATAAACCAAGATTTGGTTTATTTTTCATGGAAATTTAAATGAACTATGGATTGATTTATTTTATAAAATCAATCATGGATTGATTTACCATGATAAGGAAATTTATTCCATAGGAGAGAAGAGACTTGATTGATTTTTTATCATGAATTAAAATATGATTTTAACCATGATATAAAATCAAACTTGGCATGATGGAATAAGTTATTCCATATTTGAGAGGCTTGATGGTTGAGAGGCCACTATATAAAGGACCCAAGGTAAGGCTTGGGTATGAATTAAAGAGATGAAGGCATAGGCTCTCTCCCTCTCTTTCTCTCTTTCTTTTCTCCCCTTCTTGCCGTGCGCCAACCAGCCCCAAGAAGGAGCACCAGCCGGCCGCCCTTGCCCTTTCCCTGCCGACCACCACCTGCTGTCGGAGAAGGAAGCTCCGGCCATCTCTTGGCCGGAAGAAGGTGCTGCCGGAATTAGAGTTTGCCGCAAGGATCCTTTTTGCCGCAAGCCTCTTCTTTTGCTTCGCCAGAATTTTGATTCCGACCATCCTTTTGTGGTTAGTCTTCCGACTTCTCTCTTGGTTTTTCTCATCGCGTTCTCGGAGAATCTAGTAGTTCTCGAGAACACGAAACTCGTGATTTTGCGAAGTCATCCCGAAGATACTCGGCGTGGACGCGAATTGAGGCGGAGCTTCTAAGGGACGTTTACGGTTGGATCTCGTCCCTTCCTTCGAGTTACGCGAGGTAATACGTAAATTAGTTTATGTTTATGCAAAATTTCAAATATATGATCATGTCTACACAAGATAAAATTGCATTCTTAGATGTGTGGTTAAATGATTTAGAGAAATTATTTATGCTAAATCTTCCGCTGCACGTAATTAATTTTGAAATTACGAACCCGCATCCATGTCAACATGCACCCGGTCCCAACACGTATGTGAGTAGTAGAGAAGGCAAAACCCATATTTACCAGAGGGGTTGGAGTACATTTTATACCTGCGGCGACTGCCTTCGTGCGTCCCCATGATTTGTGCCACGTACCCCCGTTCGTCGGTTACAGGATAATCTTTGAAACGGTCCACGCCGTCATTAAGTTCGACCCGTTGGTACATTTAGGGGTCATGATGACTCCGCGATAGTGGGGATGGTTATCCGCAGATCCGAGAAAAGGGGGACCGTTACTTGAGGCCGAATGCTTCTTGGGCTCCGCTCCCCGAGGTGATCTCGGGGTCTTCTGGCCCGGGGGTCCCGGGCACTCCGCTTCCCCGAGGTGGTCTCGGGGCCTGGCTTCCCGGGGTGATCTCGGGAGGGGTTTTCTGATATGATCTCCGGGACGTGTTTACTGCCGGGGGGGGGGGAGGGTCGGGGGATCCCCTTCCCGAGAGGGTCTCGGGAGCTCCGAAAAGAGAGTCACACAGACTCGCCACATCTTGCTACCCAGCTTCTTCAGCCCACGTGTCCACCATGGGATATTCAACCCCATCAGTCTAGATGATTCCACTTGGACTTATTTGTTGGGGTTACATAGCTCCTAGATGGCTCTATATAGACTTGATTCACCTAGTTCCAATTAGGATTTCCGTGCTTGTTTTCCAAACAAGAATTAGCATCTTCCTGAATTTCTATTAAGTCTTTAGTTGTCTAACTCTATTAGGACATAGTCACTGTTAAGTTCTCAACTAAGATTTCATCATTTGTCAAGTAACTACTCTTGCATACTTGACATAACTTATTAGATTTCTATTAACTTAACTTTTATCTTAGTCATAAATCAAAATTTTAGGTTCACTGTTGTGCTCTTAATTAGCACCAACAATAACCATTCAGTTATAATTTTTCAACATCAATTAGTCAATTACTCCTATTATCAGTCGATTGCCTATAACTGTTGCTTCTGAAATACTGCTGTTATAACGAATTAACTGTTATTTCAATTTACTCAAGTGTTACCAGGTGACTGCTCATCAAATGATGACCAGATAAAATATTTTAGAAGTAAATAGAATGTTTCATAGTTGACTAGTCTATTGGCTAGCACAACATTAGTCAACTATATACTTAGTTAACCGATACATTTGGTTTTCAAAAGCTTTAGGTTGTTTGCTGAATCAATTATCAGTTTAATAATTTCATTTCAGTTAATTGAAACAATGACAAAGCCAATTCCAAGGCTTTGATTTGTACCTAATCTAGTCCTTATTTCCCATGATTTCAAGATCACTCCATATATTGTTGCACAAATGAAATCTACCAAGTCACCTGAGAAAATCGTTCTCTATGACCTTATATAGAATCATTTGTTGGACAATCATTCTTATAGAAATTGTTTGTTGGAGTTAAGGGGAATAGTTTGAATTTAAATTACAAATCAAAATCAAACTAATTTGTTGAGATGACTTGAGCTAATAATCTCAAGCTATCAGGCTGGTTAAGATACCTAGTGTAGTCCTGGCCAAGTTACTGAGTGCTCAAGCTATATATTGGGTGCTCAAGACAATCTTGTAGTAGTTTGCCTGACTATTGATGAGTGCATTTCATACCTAGTTTTTAATATTATTTTTCATGTATTCTGTGTCATGTCATGAGCATATTTTGCATATTCTTTTTTTATATTTTTACTCTTTTAGTTCAAAGATTGCTCTTTGTGCTTTTTGAATAATTGGATATGAATTCATGGGGAAAAAGGAGTTAAAAAGCCTTGTAAGGAGAGTGTACAGTAAAGAACATGCCTTAGCCGTGTTCTATGACACGGATGTGTTCCTTCAAATGAAATTAGACATCAAATGAAGCAAAAATGGAGTCCACAACCTCTAACACACCCCCACGACTACAACAAAAGTGTTCAAAGAAAATGGATAACCCTTTAAAACTGTTATAATTGGCAATGTTGTTAAAAGTATGCACCACCATAGATAACAGTTCTATAACGGTTTTAAACCGTTGTCTTTTAATATCAAAGACAACAATTTCACAACGTTTAAAAATCGTTGTCTTTGAATGTTTTTGACAAAAAAAAATCTTGAGTAGAAAATATTTGACAACAGTTAAAAATTGTTGTCTTTGAATTTTATTAACAATAGCTTATGATCGTTGTCTTTATTCATTTGTTCAATAGTTAAACAACTCAAATCTCTGTAATACAACTTATACACAACATCTATTTACAAAACACAACATCTTTTACAAAATATAGTAAGCACATCAGTAAGCACATCAACATATATGTACATGTATCTATGTACAACATCTTTTTCAAAATATAGAAAGCACATCAACATCTTTTACAATACAACTATTTTTACAATACAACATCAGCAAAATTATATTGTACAAATAATGGTTACACAACATTTTTTACAACTATTAAACTATTAAACCTAGCTGCATCTTCGGATTTCTTGGACGCTTAAACCTACAAAAATAACAACAAATAATATTTATGATAAATGAATCAATGACAGCTTAATCTGTGGATTTAGAACACAAATGGGAAGGTAACTTGTCATGAGAACAAAGATTCCACTTATGTCACTCAATAAATTGTTTTGGCCAATAAAAGTTGGATAAAACCACGATGCAAACATTCAAGTGTGGCAAACATTCAAAAGAATAAAGATTTCAAATTCATAGTGTGGCATAGTGTGACAAACATTCACGAGAACGAAGATTCCACTTACCTAAAGCATTTGCTTTTTTCGAGCTTGCAAATATTCACAATATGGCAAATGTTGAAAGGCATGACATATATTAGTTGGGGGCATATATTCTTTTGGAAGTTATCACAGACAAACTAAATACAACCAAGATTGGGGTGGATACTATAATATCTAAGGTATATAATCTTTCTTTGCTCTAAATATAACATCACAATTTTTCCAAACCCAACTAACATATTAGATATGAAATGCTACAACTCATTTACATTATTTATCATGATGTGCCTTGTTAGGATGTATACTAAAAGTCTTGCCTTTTGGTTAGGATATATCTACATTTTAAAGAGAATCAGAAAATCACACAGTACATGTTTATATTAGTATGTGCACTAAACGTCTGATGCTTGGCATTGTAGATAACATGGTGGGTGGTGTCACACAGAAGATCATGTTATCAGGTTCCTTACCGAAGCATAAGAAAGAGGCTCACAACCGAGATAGAGTTGGACAAACCATCGGGATGGTTGTAGTGTAATTAGGTGTGGTTTATCTTAACCATATGATTACACTAGTGTACTTCGTGTACATTGAGTAGGACCAAAAGAGAGGTCATCCAATTTTTATACTGACTTAGTAAATTGGATTAGACCTCAGATAATATTATAGAGTACGATCTCTTAATCCCGAAATAATGACGGACATATATTATTAATTATTATATCTTTGATTTACCAATGGATGAGATCTATTCTGTTAGATTGATAGGCCCGGTAAGTTGGGAGATAATGTTAATAATATGATGTGTCGTTGATTATTGACGGAATCCGTGTCCTGGTGAGTCAGGATGATGATGCCCCCTTGGTGAGCTCAAAAGATCGTCATGTCAAATCTTGCAAGTGGACTATGGTCTGGCTTGATGAAAAGGTTGAGTGGTGTTGGTGCAGGAAGCACCAAATCGAACCTTGTTTTGATATTGGCAAAGGATTCAAAGTTAAGGGTTATTTGTTGTCTAACAATGCTGCTTGAGAGTGCAGGAAACAAAGTCCTAGCGAAGGGCTGCTAGGCACCTGACGATGGGCTGTCAGGAAACCAAGTCCTGGCGAAGGGTTGCTGGGCGAAAACCAAGTCCTAGCGAAGGGATGCTAGGCACCTGACGATGGGCTGTCAGGAAACCAAGTCCTGGCGAAGGGTTGCTGGGCGAAAACCAAGTCCTGGCGAAGGGCTGCTAGGCGAAAACCAAGTCCTGGCGAAGGGCTGCTAGGCGAAAACCAAGACCTGGCGAAGGACTGCCGGGCAAAAGTCCAACTGGAAGATCCGGTTGGCACCAGGTAAATTCTCCCGAGAGGAGTAGGTGAGGACGCGTTCCCCTTGAGGGAACATTAGGCGTCGGTTCGACCTAGGGCTCCATTTTGGAGACCAAAGTCAGAACCAAGACAGCTGAAGCTGTAGAAATTAAATTAAATATTTGTTTTATTGTGTTTTGGACTAACCCTGGAAGCAGGACCGAAGGAACGTGTGTCTGCAGCTCAGAATGCCTCAAAGGAAAGAGGCAACTGCTGACCAGGGCGCCCGGAGTGTCCCGGGCGCCCCCAAGGTGAACACAAAACACAAAGAAAGCAAATGAACCTCGACAGTACATTCTGAGGGCGCCCCCGCTGTCCCGGGCGCCCCCATGGCAAACCAACTGAAGAGTTAAACTACTGCCGCGTCTGCACTGCGCACCCAGGGCGCCCCCGCTGTCCCGGGCGCCCCCAGCCTTACCCAGGAGAGCTCAGCGCTGCGGATAAGGTTTGACCAGGTCAACCAGGGCACCCCCAGCGTCCAGGGCGCCCCAGTCAAGGCCTTATCCCGAGGATTAAGGGATAAGTCGACGACCGCGCCTCTTGTGGATCTGCTGCCACGTGGGGGGGGGCGCCCCCGTCGACCAGGGCGCCCCCAGGCACTATAAAAAGGGCCTCGACCCTCCTCTTCAGAACACAACTTTCATTCAACGCATCCAAACTCTCTGACGACCGCACTCTGCTCCAGGAACTTCCCGACTCAAGCCCAAAGCGCTGTCGACCTCCCGCTGCACCGAAACTCGAGCCTACCCCGGGAGTTGGTAAATACAGAAGTGTAATCTTTCTTATTGCAAATTGTATTTCTCTTCTGTACTCATTCTACGCATTATAGAATTGCCCAAAGTAAACGGTCAACGACCGTGGGCCTTGGAGTAGGAGTCGACCCAGGCTCCGAACCAAGTAAAACGACCTTGTTAGCATTGTGTTGCTTTGTCTCTATTTCCGCCGCGCACTTACTCTTTTTATTTAATCCGAACGATTTGCGACATTCACCCCCCCTCTATCGCATCTCTCGATCCAACAAGTGGTATCAGAGCGGGGTTATTCAAAGTTGGTGCAACCACCACTTTGAAAAATATTTTCGGATATTTTTCTTTCGCCTTTTTCAATTTTGAATTTTCATCTTTTCACCATTCATTAGAATTGATAAAACGATCAATTTTTGAAAATTTGTCATAAATTTTTTTATTATTATTTTAATATTATTTTGCCTTGAAAATCATGCAATATTTATTTTGGACTATTTTTCTCTTGCTCCCGCACTACTAATCCAAGACCAAGTCTTGGTACATTTCTATTTTTCTTTTTGTGTGCAAGATTTGTTCTTAATGGCTAATCAAGAATGGAACAGTACCCGTCCACCACTCTTCTCCGGCAAGAACTTCAACTCTTGGAGAAGTCAAATGGAGTCGCTTCTAAAAGCCCACATGGACCTATGGCTAATCATCCAAACGGGATTTTCTTTTCCCGTAGAAGATGGAATGTCGATCGCTTGGGAGAAATTGGACGAACCAACTCTGAGGAAGATCGAGACTGATGCTAAGGCAACAGTAATCTTGCAATGTGGTCTAACCAACGAGCAACTCAAACTAGTAGGTCCATTCAGATGTGCTAGAGAAATCTGGGAAAAACTGATTAACCTTCATCAAGAGATCTCAGATGAAGAAGAAGATCAGGTAAATTATCTTGCCTTTTCGGTCCAAGCACAAACAGCCGAGTCAGAGTCTGAACCAGAATCAAACGATGAACTGACAGAGATGGTAAGTAATTTTAAATGCTTTTCAAAATTAGAATTAAATAATCAAACAGATACTATAATGGTCGAGGAGGTATAATTTCTATTGCAGGGAAATCTCCTAAACAACTACCAAAGAAGGAACTTCAACAAGTACCCGAGTCCGACTCAGACACGGAACCAGAGATGAATCTAGATCCGAGACAGCAACAATTAAGGGGGAGATTCCCAATAAGGAATCAAAAGGTAAAATTACAAATTTAAATTTTAAAAATCAATAATTTGTTACATATGCAGGGAGAGAGGGCACTACCAAACTAAGTGTCCTACTCGTAAGATTCAAACGATACCACCGACGGCAACAAAGAAACGAGCTCCAAAAGCACGAAAGAACAAGNGAGTCGAGCCAAGAGATCGGACTATTTTCAGACGGCTCTACTAAGGTATATTTAGATTCAGTAAATGAAAAGTTCTTTAAAATTATTTCTGTCTTAAATAAAAAATTGCTTGCATCTGAATCTAGAAATGACCAGCTCCTTAAGGAAAATCAAGACCTTAAGGAGCAATAATTAATACCAGAACATTAACGAACAAACTCAAAATCAAAAATAATTGAGCTTGAAACTGAAAACTCAACCCTAAAGGCGAAGTCCTAAAACTTAAGGATCTACTAGCAACTTTCACAACCCGATCAAGAACCTTGACCTTATTCTTGGATCACAAAAAGGGCATGTACAACAAATCTGGATAGGATATAATCAAGATCGAACCAAAGATCCTTTATCTCCTTTATCACCCCCGCAAAAATCAACGAAAAGCGTGGGTTCCGAAAGCTTATCTAACAAAGCAAGTAGGTCAGAATCAATTTTATGTCCCAAAAAGGGACATCCATTACATGACCCTAGACATCCAGTCTACAATTTAGGGGGAGCTCCAAACTAGTTGGCACCTCAAAATCAGCCTTTGCCCAGGTGGGCACTTAGGACTAGCTTCAAAGTTAATTTGACTCTTGTACTATTTAGTACCAGGGTTTTCATGAGTAAGTTAAAAGTCCAACTTCTTAAGCGGCTTTGCCAAGAAAATGGTTGTTGCTCCAATAAGGCTTCGGTCCAAAGAAGGCCACTGTGCCTCGCCATGGCCTGGAAGCCAATTATTGAAGTGTACTTTTAACTTACTACTTGTTGAACTTGGATCTAACACAAGGTCAAGTTAACTTTTCTAAACAAACTCAAAATCATCTCACAAAATCATAGGACTCCCTGATTGATGACTTAGACCGAGTGAGATGAATAAGGATAACCAAATTCAAATTATTGATTGATAACTCAACATTCAAATTAAAATTCAAAAAAATTAAAATTAAAATTAAAATTCAAATTAAAATTAAAATTAAAATTCAAATTAAAATTAAAATTCAAATTAAAATTAAAATTAAAATTCAAATTAAAATTAAATTCAAATTCAAAATTAAAATTAAATTCAATTAAAATTAAAATTCAAATTCAAATTAAAATTAAAATTAAAATTAAATTAAATTAAAATTAAAATTAAAATTAAAATTAAAATTCAAATTAAAATTAAAATTAAATTCAAATTAAAATTAAAATTAAAATTAAAAATTAAAATTAAATTAAATTAAAATTCAAATTAAAATTCAAAATTAAAATTAAAATTCAAATTAAAATTAAAATTCAAATTCAAAAATTAAAATTAAAATTCAAATTCAAATTCAAAAATTAAAATTAAAATTCAAATTAAAATTAAAATTCAATTCAAAAATTAAGATTAAAATTAAATCAAATTCAAATTAAAATTAAAATTCAATTTCAAAAATTAAGATTAAAATTAAAATTCAAATTCAAATTCAAAAATTCAAATTCAAAAATTAAAATTAAAATTAAAATTCAAATTTAAATTAAAATTAAAGTTAAAATTAAAAAATTAAAATTATAATTAAAATTCAAATTAAAATTCAAATTCAAATTCAAAAATTAAAATTAAAATTCAAATTAAAATTCAATTTCAAAAATTAAGATTAAAATTCAAATTCAAATTCAAATTCGAAAATAAAAATCAAATTCAAAGTCAAACTTAACATAACTCAAATTTAAAATTCAAACTCAAGTGTTTAAATCTTTTTAGATTTTTTCAAAAACTCAACCTAGGTCTAAACCGTTTACTTAACTGTAGGAAAATAAATGGATCATTGACAGTGGATGCTCCAGACACATGACTGGGGATCCCACCAAATTTACAGAACTCAAGTACAAAAGACTAGGGACTGTTGCTTTTGGAAACAACGGTAAACTTAAGGTAATTGGCCTAGGCAATATTGAACTTGAGTCTGATTTCATAATAACAAATGTATTACTTGTTGAAAATTTCAACTTCAATTTACTAAGCATTAGCCAATTGTGTGACACTGGTTATAAGGTTAGGTTCCTATCCAATGAATGTCTGATCAAACACAATGACAACCCAAACATCACACTTAGAGGACTTAGGCACAATAACATTTATGAAATTAAGTTAACCTGTCCCTTAGAAAACTGCCTCTTAACCCATAAGGATGAGACTTGGCTCTGGCATAGGAGACTTTCACACACTCACTTCAGAAAACTACCTAAACTAAATGGTTTAGTTAGAGGCCTACCAAAGTTATCTAACCTTGAGTCAACCTTATGTAATGCTTGTCAACAAGGAAAACAAACTAGGTCAACCCACAAACCAACTAATCAAACTCAAACCAAGTCAATTCTGGAATTAATTCACCTAGACCTATTTGACTCACATGGGGTTAAATCAATTAATGGTAACCTATACTGCCTAGTAATTATAGATGACTATTCAAGATTTACCTGGGTAAAATTCTTAAAAAATAAAGATGAAACGTTTGATATACTCACTCAATTTTGTAAATTAACAGAAAATGAAAAAGGGATTAAAATCAAAAGACTTAGGAGCGATAATGGCGGAGAATTCAAAAATCACAAATTTAATCAATTTTGTCTAGAAAAAGGCTACCATCACGAATTCTCTTGCCCTAAAACACCTCAACAAAATGGAGTTGTAGAAAGGAAAAATAGAACACTACAAGAAGCAGCTAGAACAATGCTTAATGAATACAACTTACCTAAATACCTTTGGGCTGAGGCTGTTAGTACAGCTTGTTATGTACAAAATAGAATAACTCTAATTAAAAACCTAGGAAAGACCTCTTTTGAAATCTATTATAACAAACAACCTAACATTAAATACCTTAAAGTATTTGGATGTAAAGTCTATATCTTAAATACTAGAGAACACTTAGGAAAATTTACTTCTAAGGTTGAGGAAGGTATCTTTGTAGGTTATTCCCTTACCAGTAGAGCCTATAGAGTTTATAACAAAATTACCCTAAAAATTGAAGAAACTACAAATGTAAAATTTGATGAAAAATCTGACCCAAATAACTCTGATCAAACCACCTACCAACCAATTGACTTTGTTAGATCCAGTACTGACCCTGATGAAAGGCCAATTGAGGACCAAAACGATGATCTAACTGAACCCACACCTGAAACTGAACCTAACCAACCCAGAACTGTACGAGTTAGCTCAGACCACCCAACTAATCAAATCTTAGGTAATCCAGAACTAAGGGTTCAGACTAGATCAGCTTTTAGGAACCTTAGTCAAATTGCATTGATTTCAAAAATTGAACCCAAGTCTATAGAAGAGTCCTTACTTGACCCTGATTGGATCATAGCCATGCAGGAAGAGTTAGCCCAATTTGAACGTAGTCAAGTCTGGGACTTAGTACCCTTACCTAAAGGCAAGAAATTTATTGAAACTAAATGGGTCTTTAGGAATAAACTTAACGAACAAGGAGAAACAGTCAGGAATAAGGCTAGGCTAGTAGCTAAGGGGTTTAGCCAAGTAGAAGGTCTAGATTATGATGAAACCTATGCTCCTGTAGCTAGACTTGAATCCATTAGAATGCTCTTAAGTTATGCAGCCCATAAGGGGTTTAAGCTTTTTCAAATGGATGTTAAGTCAGCCTTCCTAAATGGCCTAATTAAAGAAGAGGTTTATGTAGGTCAACCCCCTGGTTTTGAAAGCTTAGAACACCCTGACTATGTCTTTAGACTTAAGAAAGCCCTATATGGACTTAAGCAAGCACCTAGGGCCTGGTATGAAAGACTGTCTAACTACTTAGTTTCAAAAGGTTTTAACCAAGGCAAAATTGACCCAACACTATTTGTCAAAACCCTAAAAAATGATATTTTTGTAGCCCAAGTATATGTAGATGATATAGTATTTGGCTCAACCAACTCAGACTTTTTACAAGATTTCACAAAGATAATGGAAACTGAATTTGAAATGAGTTTAGTAGGTCAATTAACTTTCTTTTTAGGGCTACAAATAAAACAGACCAGTGATGGTACTTTTGTCTATCAACAAAAATACACTAAAGAATTACTTAGAAAATTTGGAATGGATAATGCTAAAGAAATTAAGACACCTATGGCTACCAATCAAACTATAGACAGTGACCCAAAAGGCAAACCTGTTGACCTTAAGTACTATAGAAGTGCTATAGGAAGCCTACTTTACTTAACTGCAAGTAGACCTGATATTCTTTTTGCAGTTAGTATGTGTGCTAGGTATCAAACATGTGCTAAGGAGTCACACCTAACCTTAGTTAAAAGAATATTTAGGTACCTTAAAGGAACAGAAAGATTAGGAATTTGGTACCCTAGAACAACCCAGTTTGAGCTTATTGGATATTCTGACTCAGACTATGCTGGCTGTAAATTAGACAGAAAAAGTACCAGTGGTGGATGCCAGCTTCTAGGACCCTCACTAGTTAGTTGGTTCAGTAGAAAACAACATTGTGTTGCCCTATCCACCACTGAAGCTGAGTACATAGCTATGGGTGAGTGTGTAGCCCAACTACTCTGGATGATGCATACCCTAAAGGACCTTCACTTAGATTTTAAACAAGTCAAAATTTTTATAGACAACCTAAGTTCAATCAATTTAACCAAAAACCCAATCCACCACTCTAGGACCAAACATATAGAAATCAAACACCATTTTGTCAGAGATCATGTAAATAAAGGAGAAATTGAACTTAACCATGTTGAATCTAAGTCTAACCTAGCTGATATATTTACCAAACCACTTCCTGAATCTGAATTTAGCAACTTAAGAAGGTTAATAGGAATGTGTGTTATAGACTAGGACTGACCTGATAAGCTTAAGTTGACTTTTGGTTTAACTAATTAAGCTTGTGAGTTTAAAAACATGGATCTTTCAAACCTGTTTTTCAAAAGTTTATTGCCTTTCAAAATTTAACTTAAACACGGACTTTTCAAACTTGTTTTTCAAGAACTTTATTGTCTTTCAAAATTTGATTTTCAAAACTGGCAGACTTAGCCTAAGCTTGACCCCTAGAATTGCATGAACCTATAGATTTAGGTAGCCGCATCTCACAAAACACATTAAGATTAACTTGTTTGTGTTTGCAAAAACATAGAACGGTTGTGAGATGCATAGGACTCTGCCTGGACTTCCGAATGCTTAAGTCAGTGCATCACAGTAAGTCTGGGCGTAAAATACCAACATTACAGTGATCAAGTCAAGTAGTCTTGCACTAAAATCTGAGCTAGACATTATTACCTGACTTGACTAACCCTGTGAACACTACTATCATCTAGATAGTTAGTCAGTAACTAGAGTTAGACACATGAAAAGAGACCACAATCATTACTTGGTCCAGGGGGAGCTGAGGTCAAAATACTTTTTCAAAATATCATTTTTGACAAAACACCTTTGAAAATTTTGATAAAAGTTGATAAAGATTGAGAGGGAATTCCAACTAATCCCTTAAAACATTTTTTATTAAGATTGATATTTTGAAAGAAAATTTTTTATGAGCTAAGTAAATAGATTTAAGACTTGTTTATTTCTAACACTTAGCCTATATTTCTACTCCCTTACACTTGTTATGCCTAATTTTTGATGAATGACAAAGGGGGAGAGTAGGGTAAAGGGTTAGAAAATTGCAAACAGCATGCTTATTTTACAGTTAATTACAGTTAATTAATTCTGCTTTCTTGTATGCTGTAACTTTCATACCTATGCTTATGTTATATTATTTGCATGTTTATGTTATATTATTTGCATGTTTATGCAAGTTCATATCTGCTGTTTTTTTTCTAACTTTAACCTGAGTTGTCAATACATCAAAAAGGGGGAGATTGTTGGTGCAGTTTGCACTAACGGTCAAACTCGGGTTTTGATGTATGACAAAGTGGTTAAAGTTAGGGTTGTTAGTGTTTAACCCCTTTACTAAGTGTGCAGGGTTGAAAGACTTAGGACCAGACACCAGGCTGAAGTCCAGGATGGTTGAGTCCTGGCGGGAAGTCCAGTTGGGTCCGCGGGACCTGACAACTGGCTGAAGACCAAGTTGGTTGAGACTTGGCAGGAAGACCAAGGTGGTTGAGCCTTGGCAGGAAGTCCTGGTGGGTCAAGAAGTCAAGTAGAGCTGCACAAGGTAAGTGAGGTAAGTCACTGGAGGAGCGAACCAGTGAGGACGCGTTCCCCTTGAGGGAACATTAGGCGTCGGCTCGACCTAGGGCTCCATTTTGGAGACCCAAAGTCAGAACCAAGACAGCCAAGGCTGTGTAAATTAACTTATTAATTGCTGTTTTGGACTAACCCTGGATGCAGGACCGAAGGACTGTGTTTCTGCAGCTCAGAGAGCCTCAAAGGAGTGAGGCAGTAACTGAGCAGGGCGCCCCGGATGTTTCGGGCGCCCCAGAGTCAACCCAAAGTCAGCAGAGCAAGTAAACGCCCCGACAGCAGCACATTTGGGGGCGCCCCGGATGTTTCGGGCGCCCCGCCTGTCGCGGGCGCCCACTGTGCCACGCCACTGGCAGCTGCAGCAGCTCACCCTCGCGAAGAAGATGAAGCCTTGACTGGTCAAACCGGGCGCCCCGCGCGCGTCGGGCGCCCCAGTCAAAGGTGATCCCGAAGAAGCAGAGATCAGCCTTGACCAGAGGGCTCGCCGGATCGAAAGCCACGTGGGGGGGCGCCCCGAGCATCCCGGGCGCCCCCAGCCCTATATAAAGGGCCCTCGACCCTCTTCTTCAGAACAACACTTCTTCAAAAGCCTCCAAGTTCTTCTACGCTCGCGCCTTGCTCCGGAAACGCTTCACTTCGAGCCGACGACGTCCAGCTGCCCCGAAAGAGTCAACCTACTCCGGACGTCGGTAAAAAGATAATTTTTTAATATATAGATTGTTGCATTTAATTACTTGAAAGTGTGGGGTTGTCACACTTTCAATTCCTTTGTACTCGCCTACTCTATCGGTGTTTACCGGTAGAGAGTATTAGTGGATTGCCCAACGGAAAGGTCCGAGGGACCTGGGCCTTCGAGTAGGAGTCGCCGAAGGCTCCGAACGAAGTAAAAATCGTTCGTGTTTGTGTGTTTGTTTTTCGTTTCTTTCGTTTCCGCTGTGCACGCTTTTTAAAGCACTCTGATTTAAATTTAAAAGTCACGTGATTCACCCCCCCCTCTCACGTGCATCGATCCTACACGGGTTTCTATTCGAATTAAATTTTTTTAATCCATAGCCATAGAGAGGTCCTTCAGATACGACCCCGTGGTTGTCTTGGAAACCTCCAAGCCATACCAACAATTGGTACTAGAGCCAGGTTTCCAATTTTGTGTGATTAGGATTCGGTTATTTTTATGCACATTATCATGTACATTTTTTTTGTTGGATAATATTTGGATGTGCGTAGGCTAACTTTGTGTTGCAGACACCAAATTCCAACTATTATGGCAGATTGTGTTGTTTGTATGTGATTGATTGTATTTGATGTAAATTATTTGAATCTTCGGGGTTGACGAGACTAGATAAGCTATTTAATTTTTGTAATTAAAAATGACACTTGTTTAGCCAAGCTTTCTATTTACTTTTGATGTAGATGACATGTACACTCCTTTATGGAGTATATAATCAATGGATGTAAATAAGTAAGCTAGTTATCTAGGCTCGGGGAATCCTTCATGGTGGCTTGCGTATGAAGAGGATGAAGTGGACGAGGTGAAGACACGACTGAAGGCGCATTAGAAACCAAGACCATAATAGTTGGAAAATCTAGGATTTTTTCATTACTCTATTATTTTAGTTTATGTGCTTGTTGTGTGTGTATGCGAAAACCTCAACGCAAATAACTAAGTGGGAGAGGGACCCTAAGGGTCCCACGACCTCCATTACAATCTAACAAGTGATGCGAACAAGCTCGCGCGTTGACTCTGAGTGCCTTCCTCCATAACGGATAGGTTTGTTCTACGGATCACTAGGTTAGAAAAGATTATAGAAAATTATTGAAGAGCGTGCGTACTTCCTCAACGAAAGACACATAATTGGAAATAATTTTCTTAGTGTCGTGTAATGGTAAACACTTAGATATGAATATTAGTATCCTCCCCAACGGAGTCACTGCTATTATTTGTATGGTCGAAGAGGACCAACTATTAATTTTGCTTGTCAAAAAGTTAGGTTGACAAGATAGCAAAATTATTGGGTAAAACCTCCTCTCACGAATGTAGAATTCGTATACGTCCACACTAACGTGACATGCGAAATTCTCGGTGTTTGAGGTGTTGGTAGATTTTGTGATAAATTGTTTTGAGGTGTCAATTTATTTCAAAAATCTAAAGTATGTGATTGTTATGATTCTCAGGTATTTTAAAATGGATCTAGACCCACATGACCTAATTCAAAGAGAAATCCAATTAAATTCCCCTAGTGATGAAATGGATTGGGAATTAAATATGAATTTTGTCTCTACTGCCGAGGAACCCAAGTGTGATCTTGCCGAGTTCTGTACCGAAAAGCCTAGCGAGATTAACAATGAAGAGGAGTTCGAATATTTTAGGAAATGGCTAGAAGTAGACGAGATGATTGAATGTCATCAGAATCAGGCTTCTTCCGTTACCAGTAAAATATCAGAACTAGATGAACTCCTCGGGGAAAGTAATCGAGCCGCTAGGCATAAGGTCTTGCATAACTTGATGACAACTGTCTTGGTTGAAGGCATGCCCGTAAGGGAACATGTCCTCAAAATGATGGCTTGGCTGAAGGAGATGGAAATCCTTGGAGCAAAAATTGATGGAGAAAAACAGATCAATTTCATCCTCGTATCTCTACCAAAGAGTTTTGAGGAGTTCCGCCTAAGATACAATATGGACGAACACACATATTCGTGGACAGAACATCTGACAGAACTCGAGGCGGCAGAGACAGTTTCTCTTCAGAGTTCATAGACTTTCATGGATCAAGATGTTTCTTCTTCTAAACCGAAAGGAAAGAAGAAGAATAAACGGTCCGAGGCAAAGAAAGTGGCAGGATTACAGGGACCTCAGGGATGCATGAAGAAGCCGAAAGGCAAGTGCTTTTTGTGCAAGCAGTCTGGACATTGGAAGACGGATTGTCCCCGTCGTCAGAGTAGTAATACAGGTATATTTTCTTCTTGTGTCATTGTAACATGTTTAGTGGTGATATCTACCAGTACCTGGTGTGTAGATACGGATGTCTTTAATCATGTCTGCATTTTTATGCAGGGGTTCCAGGAAACCCGACGTCTAGCTGAGGAGGATATTGCTGACTACATGGATGGCTATGGAGATGACTTTTGCAGTGGGAGTTTTGACTATTTCATTTGTCTTTAGCATAGGTTGATATAATTTTGGTTTTATAGATTGTCTTTATGTACTTAATTTTTGGAAAGAACTTTTGTTCAGTTTCTGGAATAAAGATATTTTTTATTGCTTTTATTTGTTAAAAGTAGAATAGAAGGAAATGTCTATTAAAGTACATAGATAGACAATTAGTATATAAAACCAAAAGCACTCCCATGATGCAATTGGATGTTTAATAGCCTATCATCTTAACTAATGTAGGGGAAAGGTTCCTTCCAAGTAGAACCAAATATATATTGGCTCTAAGGTTGGTCTTGTTAAACTCTAGCGGGATTCAAAAGAAGTCAACCAATAAACCCTTGGGTTCATTGGTAAAGGAAGACTTGTCTTCCTTAAATGATCTTTTGACTCTTACTAAAGGGGGTAACAAAACCAAATAGGCTTGTTTTAAGCCTCGGGACATAGAGCCAAAAGTATGTAGGAATTAGTTCATCATGATAAGTATAGACCCTTAGTCTATTCAGAATAGAGGTACCTTTAAATACCTTATTTATTTTATAAACAATTATTCAAAGGACTAATACCTCTAGGGATAGTTGTAGGAATTACTTATCAGACATTGGGATTCGTTCCCAACTCCTTGCACCTAGTGTACCCCAACAAGATGGTACAAACATTGGAAGGAAGAAGGTCTCTTTAGGTATTAGTTAGGAAGATGATAAACCACTCTGAGATTAGCTACATTTGCTCAAGTGGATCAGTCCTGGATACGACGGTATATATGAATGATTCTATCTAGGTTAAGTAGTCTCTTAAAATCATAGAAATGTAGACTAAGTGATGACTTGGTCTAAGACATGTTCAGATTATGGATAGTTCAGCACATGTGCTGAAGAGAGACATTTACAAGTTGGAATCTAGTGCATATGCTTGTAGGCTATTCTAAGGGAACAATAAGGTGGTTTAATAGTCTTAGGGATCAGAGGATATTCGTTGGAACGAATGTCTGATTCTTAAAGAAAGACTATGGAATAGACCACAAAGTACAATTACTCTGAGGTACATTCCAATCTTAGTACCAACAGTACAAGAAGTTGTACCACAAGACACTGCACCTCGTGTCACAGAAGATACACAAAGGGTACCTTATCGTAGTGGGAGGGTTATCAGACAACCTGAAAGTCTCATGCTCGTGGAGAGTCTATGGACTGGATCCTAAGTGAACATGAACTGAATCCCTAGATCTATGACAAGGATCATCTGCTTTGAAGAGATAAATCTGGTTGTATGGATTTGTCCAAAGGACGGATAATATTGTGTAAGATGTGACAGGAACGAAAGTGGTACTCTTGTAAAATACGTAGATAATATTTTGTGAGTTGGCAACAATAACGGAATATTATCAGACGTAAGGGTATGGTCGCCCGCACAAGTATAAAAGACTTGGGAGAAGTGAGACACATCCTTGGGGATCAAAGATCTAAGGGATCTCCAGACAAGGATGATATGCTTATCCTGAGTTTCGTATAAAACATTGTCCTAGCTTGTTCTAGCATGGATACCTCCAAAGAAAAGTTTTGTGCTTTTCAGCTTTGGAGCTACTCTATCTAAGAGATATGTTTGGATTATCAAAGGTGATAGAGTAGGTAATGGCGGTTCCTCTAGCATTGGCTAAAGGAAGTCTCTTGTATGCTAGAAACAAGCCCAGATATCTGTTGTGCCGTGGGCACAGGTAACAGATATCGGAGTAACCTATGTCAAGGAAAATTGGAATGTGGTAAAAGCATGTATTAGTGCCTGAAAAGGACTGAGGATTATATTCTGATTTAACAGGTAGACCAAATTCCTGTAGGTTATATGAATACAGAATTCCAAATCTAGATAGGGGCATATATGAATATTCCTTCGGTTTTGTGTTTTACTTTTAGGAGGTAGAACCATTGTATAGTAGAGTGTTGCGCAGTGCCAGCATGATGGACCCTACTATGGAAGCTGAATATTTGGCAGCCTGAGAGGCAACAAATATAGCTACATGGTTCAGAAACCTCAAGATGGACTTCGATGTGATTTCTGGTTTGCTCAGAATTATCACATTTGATGTGATTAAAATGGTGCAGTTGCAAATTTGAAGGAATCACTAATCCATAAAGCAAGAAAACATATAGAGCGCAAGTACCACCCAAAATAAGAATAGCTGTCGTTGCCTAGATTGCATCAGAGAATGATCTTGGTGGATCATTTCACTAAGGCCTTAGCAATAAAAGCTTTAGGCGTGTGAAGGGTCTAGAGGTCAGATGTATGACATTTTGAAAACAGAAAAGTCTTTGAGTATAAGTGGGAGATTGTTAGGATGCATACTGAAAGCCTTGCCTTTTGGTTAGGATACATCTACATTTTAAAGAGAATCAGAAAATCACACAGTGCATGTTTATATTAGTATGTGTACTAAACGTATGATGCTTGACATTGTAGATAACATGGTGCGTGGTGTCGCACAGAAGATCATGTTATCAGGTTCCTTACCGAAGCATAAGAAAGAGGCTCACAACCGAGATGGAGTTGGACAAACCATCAGGATGGTTGTAGTGTAATTAGGTGTGGTTTATCTTAACCATAGGATTACACTAGTGTACTTCGTGTACATTGAGTAGGACCAAAAGAGAGGTCATCTAATTTTTGTACTGACTTAGTAAATTGGATTAGACCTCGGATAATATTATGGAGTACGATATCTTAATCCCGAAATAATGACGGGCATATATTATTAATTATTATATCTTTGATTTACCAATGGGCGAGATCTATTCTGTTAGATTGATAGACCGGTAAGTTGGGAGATAATATTAATAATATGATGTGCCGTTGATTATTGATGGAATCCGTGTCCTGGTGAGTCAGGATGATGATGCCCCCTTGGTGATCTCAAAAGATCGTCATGCCAAATCTTGCAAGTGGACTATGGTCCGGCTTGATGAAAAGGTTGAGTGGTACTAATCAAGGATCCAGAGGATAATTAATTTAATTATCAGTAAATTAAATTAATTATCGGACATATGATATCTTAAACACGGGGAGATGGATAACTCGTAATAGGTGGAGCTCATATAAAAATATGGGGGTTGGAGAGGAAGTACAATGGGATCCTTTAGTGGAATGAATTTCCATTAATGGATCGGGTTTGGATCCATTAGCGGTCCAAGAACCAACTCCTCCTCATGGTCCCTATCTTAGCCCAATAAAACCCCATAGGAGTCATGATACAAGGCCGATTAATTAAGGAATTAATCTGGGATTAATTAAGTTATTAATCTTGGATTAATTAAGGAATTAATATTGGAATAATTAAGGAATTAATCTTAGATTAATTAAATTATTAATCTTTGATTAATTAAGGAATTATTCTCTAATAAAATTTTGGAATCAATCCATAATTAATTGGAAAAATTTTCCAATTAATCATATATATCCCATATATATAAACCCCAAGCCTCCTCTCCTCTCCCTAACACACACATCTTCTCTCTCCTAGGGTTGTTTGCGCCGGGTAGAAGAAGAGGAGAAAGGAGGTGGCTCTCTCCCTCAACCATCCTCACTTCTTCCTCCTCTTTGGCATGGAGGATCACCCGGTCTAGGAGGATCACGTTGGTGGTCGGAGAAGAGGAGAAAAGGAGGAAAAGGCGCGCCGGCGGCGATCCTTTGTGGGTTGCGGCGCCGGCAGTTTGGGGAAGAAGGGAGCACCTCTTCTTCTTCTTTTCCTCTGGTTGTCTCCTTCACAATCTTTCTCCTTGGTGTGCACAAGCTAAGATCAAGGAGAAGAGCACGTCGGCGGCCGGAGAACAAGTTCTCTCAACCTTGTTGGTGCCGGCGAAGGTGAAGAAGCAAGGGTTAGGTTTTCGATAGGTTTTGTGGAAGAAGAAGGGATTGCTTCTCTTCTTCCTCTTGTTCTTCATCTTCCAAGCCTTCCTCTTGGAGTTACCTAGCAGCTGGCCGGACCTTGAAGCTCAAGGTGGCCGGTGGGTTGAGGTGGAGAGGAAGAAAGGCAATCAGCGCAAGGAGACCCTAGAGTTCTAGGGTTTGTGTTGGTGGGAAGAAGACTGCGAGGTAATCGGCGAGGTATATTTCTCCCGAGCTCCAATTTACTAGTGCTATGTTTTATGTGTGTCATCCTGCTTTGCCTTGTCATTTTATGTATGTTAGGTTGTTATTTTGATATGATATCATAGTTAATAATTAACTAACTGGACCCCGAAAATAAACACAAAATCCGGCGATCCAAATCGTCATCTTTTCCGTGGTTAATTAATCCGGAAAGTTACAAGGCCTTAACCTCGGTTTCGGCCAAGTTGTAACTTGGATTAATTAACACGATGACGAGTCGGTCGTTAGAAGGACGAGTCTCTATTCAGATTAAAATTTTTTAATCCATAGCCATAGAGAGGTCTTTCAGATACGACCCCGTGGTTGTCTTGGAAACCACCAAGCACTACAAGAAAAAAGTTAAACAACAACGCTTTTTCCGCGTTGTCGTTAATGCTTAAAAAGCGATGTTGATGAAGCCGTTGTAGAAAGTATATCTACGACAACGCTTTTTCCGCGTTGTGGTTTGGAGCAAATACAACGCTTTTTTCGCGTTGTCTATTGGTTTTTAAAAAGCGTTGTTATTGACGCTGTTGTTAAAAGTCGGGTATCAAAGACAACGCGGAAAAAGCGTTGTGGTTTGGCACAAAGACAACGCAAAAATCGTGTTGTGTATTGTTACTTAAAAAACGTTGTCTTTTTAATAGGCAGTGTTTTTCACAATTTATAATATTCACAATTTATAAACATTTTTATTCACAATTGATAATATTCACAATTTATAATATTCACAATTTACATGCATTTTTATTCACAATTGATAATATTCACAATTTACACTGATAATAGTTTACAAAATTCACTTATAATACAGTGCATTATTTACAAAAGTGTTTGTATTCCATATGAATACAAAAAATATCTCAATTCACAAGTTCTATAAAACTTCATCATTCACAAGTTGTTCTTTGGGGCTGCTTGTTAACTCGATCTGCTTTAACACTGCATAAAAATAATAAATTGGGATAAGAGATTATATACATATGCAAAAGAATGCATTCTTCATGTTTATTGCTAAAACGCATTTATGCAAAAGAATGCATTCTTCATGTATATACATATGCAAAAGAATGCATTCTTCATGCAAAATAATAAATTGGGAAGAATTTTCCAAATTTACATATGCAAAAGAATGTTCAGTGGAATAAATACAGAACTGAGCATGCTAATTTGGAATCTAAAACGCATTTATGCACTACAAATGAAAGGTTCGAGGGTGAAGACTACACTACAGTGTATATGCATTCTTCATGTTTATCGCTCTTCTGAGTTGAATTTGTTCCACGCGTCTTGCATCATTAGAAAATGGTGATTAGTTTGTACAATATAAATAAGGCAGATGTAAGGAGCAAAACTGACTTATGGATCCAACGTTTATGATATAGTTTCTAACCTATTAACTAGTACCAATTTAGGAACAACAACTTGTACAAGTTTGATTTTCTAATGCTAAGAACTAGTATTAATCTCCCACTGTTGCTGACAAGACAATATAGAAAACACTTTAGAAACTATTTACTGTCACATGGTTATGCATTTTCGATTTTATTCCTGTGTCATACACAGGCAAACTAAGACAACTGGAGGACTTGCCTTGAGAAGATCAGAAACCTTCTCACAAATGTACTTTTGGCGAATGCTAGCACCTCTTTGTTGTAATTTATCCGGATGAACATAGAGTGTAGCTTTCCGGTAAGCTTTCTTCACAGCCGTAGCAGCAATGACACCTGTCAACGAAATTGGCTGTCAACCACTCTCAGGCCCAAGGATCTGAGAACAAAACGCCGAATGAAATGGCTTAAACATCAGCAGCTCCATATTTACATGCAGAATCTATTTTTGACTATTAATGGAACTTCAAGAATTCTCAGTGGCTGAAGCTGCTTATCAGATTGGAATGCATTTTAAAGGACTAATGGAGCTCCACTAATAAAACATTATGAACTAGAGTGACGTTGATTAAGCACAATGTAAAGATACAGTGATACAGATTGTAAATCGAGATTAGAACAACAAATTTAAAAAGCAGATGGTCTCACTTAAATCAAGATTAGAACAAACAAATTTAAAAATCCCGTGCAATTCCTATATGACACGATAAAGTTGCTTTCTCTGATTTAATTCTCTTCAACCAACAACTCATCATATAGATGGTGAGTTACTGAGTTTCATGTGATTCTAAATAATAGATTTTTGACAGTTCAAAGCAAATGGAAAGTGGTGACTTCAACTACTTATGTTCTAACTGTCAAACATACCATGGGAAAACAGAAGACCAAAAGAACCTGCCCACTGTCCCGAATAAAAATTCACAACTACTAGAATCTGGAAACAACAATTTTCGGATTTTGGATCTTTTAGTACATTTCAAGATAGTAATTCCAATATGCATGAATATAAAGCATACCTAGATGAACTATTAGAGATTATGATAAACAGAATCAATGTAACACTGACCTTTTGTTAACTGAAAAATATGCAGAGCACAACGCTCAACGGCAAGTCTTACTTACCTCTAAGTTTGTGGCCCCATAGTGAGCTCACACCATTTGCCTTGTGTGCTGCAAAAGTAGATAAGAAAGATATATAAGCTTAAGGAAAATGTTGAGAGAGAAGATATTGCCTTTAATAGAATGGAACAAGTGGAGGATAGACAATATTTTTAAAGTTCAATGCTTTTGCAGATGCAATCGAAATAAGAAAAAACTAAGAATAATTAACAGATAAAAATTAAATGGATAGGCAAATAGCTGGCACAAAATTCTCAAGTCAAAACTAATAGTAACTTACCTCACCTACGCGTATAGAACTTGATTAGCCCATAACTCACAGTGAAGAACTTGATTAGCCATGCCAGAGAACATTTGATTGTCTGTAGCTTCGCAAATCTGAAAAACCTGCACAGATCAACATGCAATTCAATCAGATTAAAATGAAGAATAAAGGCTATATCAGTATAAAAATTGGGATAATCGAGTGTGATAGTTTCTCTTTTTTGACTGAAATGGAAAAAGCTTATTACACTTTGTCAGTATCCTTTTAGAAATTGCTCAAGGTCATCATCATACCTGGAAGATTTGAACGAACCAGAAGGTGGTTGCAGTGGTAATCAGGTTGTATACAAAATTTAAATCAGAATAAAACAGTGTATACCTCCACATGTAGCTCAGCTTCACATACTGGCAACAGAGAATATTATTAGGAAAAATAATAAAAAATTAGAATAAAACATTATGACTGGGGTGAGCATACTTGGGTGTTATCAAGAAAGACTGCTTCACATACCTCCATATGTTACAACTACAAAAGAATATAAAGCATACCTAGATGGACTTGTGAGGTAGAGACATGCTCGTTTGCAGTTTGTAGCATCTACAAGCTCATCAACTAACAGGTAACATCTTCCTCCTATATATTACACTGACAGAAGATTACAAAAGCTAGAAAATTTACACTGATAACTATTATACAGATATCTTGTACTTGCATATTAATGCAAGCAAACATCCTTTCACTGCATGTGACAAGTTTTCCAAACTCACAAGTTTTACAACACATCATCAATCACTTAAGAGTTTCACGAGTTTTTCAATTCACAAGTTTCATAATCAATCCGCGATTGGGGCCAACTTCTGAAGCTCGATCTCATAACTATCCTTTAACACTGCCTAAAAAAATGGAATTAGAAATTATAGAAAATACAATATAATGTAAGCTACTTTTAAAAAAAACATATCATTCCATGAACTTAAATCTAAATAGAATAATGATCTTGTATGATTCCAAACCTATTCAGAAATATGATCTTGAATGCACTCCGTCAACTCGGCCCGAACCTCATCAATTTGATCACGAGAGTAACCTGTTTTTGTGAACTGTGAACACAGACAAATTAAATTGGCGAGTGGTTAATGGGAAAAACAATCAACACTGATCACTTTGCAATTCTAAATAGTTAATGTCAAAGAATTTGAGATAAGCTTAATATAGTTACTATTGATCTCAGTGAATCTCTCTCGATAGTCTCAACTTCTTCAATAATTTGTTTCATGTATCTCATCACAAAAAAACCGCATTGTTTCGCATCCGGTTGTTGAGGAGCCTATATATGGTAATTATTGTCAAATAGTTAACGAAAATTATACACATTCCAATATATGTTAAACAAAAGTATACATACCTTAACTACTTCCCACTTAGCATATTTTCTCCCTTTCCTTCCCTTGGTAGAATTAAACAAGCGTAATGCCCTTCATACGTTATGAATATTTGTTATATAAAATTTATATTAAAATATAAATTTACTGACAGAAATCTGAACTCACATTTCCATTACGTATTTACAATCATCATCTCGAATGCGGGAACTAAGGGAATCCAACACATAAATAGTATCCTTGTAAGGTTCAATTACACTGAGAATCCAATGGAAACTAGGCAAAGACATATGGTTAGATCATAAAATTTAATAAATTAGCGAATGGAAGCATTTTAAAGTGAAGTTTTATTTTGCACTTACCCGACATTACATGGCACCAAAACAATTTCATCTGATGATGCACCGGTTAGCCTATCAGCTAAAAGAGTTGCCCTTTGGTTCAGCGTTTCAAGCTTAGCTGTTTTGTCTTGTGCCATTTTTGCTAGAAATGGGATTTTGTGGGGATTCATAAATCTGAATTTCTTTGTAGTGTTATCTTTCAGCTTCTTTTTATACAGACACCTATCAATGCAAAGAAAATAAAATTAAGATACGAAACAATAATGTAAAGCAAACATAAGGATCACTCATAATGTTTCATTAATGAATATAAAACATCATCTGTGAAGAAAATGTTTCTGAAATTGCTTAAATAATTTCACTTACCATATGTAGGCAACGATCAAATTTACTGAAATTGGCTCCAAATGATACAAAGAATTTATATCCTCAAGGTCCAGAAAAAGTTCACAATCTTCATCAAAAACTTCATTATCTAAACGCAGTGATATACACCTTCCTCCATCTAGAGCATGCTTACTGTAACAATATAACATATGTAATGATCTTGGGACACTTGTTGACAAACTAGGTTTCTTTTGTGGTTGTTCAAACTTCTTCCTTCCAGGCTTCTAATAATATCAAATGTAAACAAGTTAGATAGCTAGGTTGAATATAATACAGTCACAATTTAACTTGAACTATAATAACTCATATACCTTCTCTTGCTTCACAATCTGCTGTTCAGGCCAAGCCACAACAGATCCTATGGCATCACCAATGACTTCACATTCACTTGGAATTGGATATGGCAAACGAGCTGATTTGTCCACTGCTTGATCAATGGAGACTCGAATGCAATTAATGGGAAATGGAACACCATGAAGCATTTTATCCTGTCCATTGAAACCAACAATTGTACCATATGCAGCAATATTTGTGGCAGATTCCAATGTCAGCGCAACTGATTGACCCTAAAATATAAAAAGGCATTTCGATTATTTTCAGTTTATAACGCTATACTAAAAATGAATATAACTATAACTTTGCTTTTATTATACCTGTAACACATCATCTTTACGGATAATCTGTACATCATCTTCGTCAATATTCATCTGATGAAACTTCACCGAGCAACTACCTTTGTCATCAATTGAATTTTCCCATGCACCCCTTTTATGCATCATAGCTTCAAGTTTTTGGATGCGTACATCTTGTTGTGAAATTTGCATCTTCGCCTCCTGCATCTCCCTTTTATGCTCAGCGATTATTTCTAGGGTAACATCAAATTTCTTCCTTGTTCTAGGAACATTGAAATAGATTGTTGGGTTGATATGACCTCCTATACCCCGCACGCGGCCAGCAATTTCTTGAGTATCAAGTGCCTTGGTCAGAATATCCTCTTTTGGTCCTTCAATTTGCAGCTTACCCTCCCTCTTTTGTTGTATATATTCATCCTGTTATGCAACATTAAAAGAAATTATTATTATACAAGGTATCATTTTATTAAATTTACAGGTTTTATGTATTGTTAATTTGCTTACAATCTTGTGGACTGTGTTCACCAAATCTTCTCCTTGAAACTCTCCTCCTTTGTTGGCGCGTCCTTTCTTCCACATAATAGCTCTGTTGATGTCTTTATCATCACATAATTCATTCGCCTACAACAAAGAAAAATCAAATGACAAATGTGAAATAATTTTATGTGAATCATTTGGAATGGTTCTTAAAGGAAATATAGTTTACAAATACTTACAATTTCTTCAGCAAAGCGTGCATATCCTTTGCGTGAGAGTCGATGAGGATATCTATTCTTTTTCCTTCGCTCTTTATTATCATCACTGAGTTTCTAGTTATTTCAAGCATGGGATATATCAAATTTGAATAATACATAGTGACTTTTGGTCGAACAGTTTCAAAAGAAAATATATTAAGAAACTTACAATGAATTCTTCTGAAATCCGACTAATGACAAACGCACGCCAATCTTCTCTTGTAATTTCAAAGCCAACAGGTGGCTCTTTCAGCTCCTCAGGTTTGTCACGCCTGCTCATAATGAATTTTTGGGTGAGATGGGTTTTGTATTGCCTCCACTTACTGTTTGCAGATCTCAAACATCCCTTTTTCCACCTTGAATCCACATTATACATCAACTGTACATCACATAAGTGGAAAACATTAATAAGATTAACACAGACGACATTAAATATATATAATTAGAAGGTAAAGATTATAATTGTTAAAAATTGCTAACTTACATTCACTGATTCCCATATTAATTCTTTACTAGCAGCTGGGACATGCTTCCATGTCTTGTATTTAATATTAATTTTTTGCCGAGCCAGCACACCAATGTAACTTTGCATCGCTACAGCAGCTGGTCCTATCGGTTGTCCTAATTGATTGAATGACACATCCTTTCGAATACCTTGCATTCTTTGCTTCGAAAGCTTATCTAACTGTGTCCGACCTCTAGAAGTTCTTGAGGTGGTGGTTTCTTTGGAATCCGCCACTCTATCAACCTCGCAACTCTGTTCAATGTCATCTATTCTGACTTCTTTGCCCTTATTCTCCAACTTAGCAATTTGGCTTATTCTTTTACTCTTCCGAACTGACTGACCACCTTCACAACTTGCTTGAGTAGATGCCATTGATCTGTAACAACTTATACTGAGCAACATAAGTTGTAGTTAGCGACATGCATAAACTCACAGCAACATGATAAATTAAACGATAAAAGCACAGCAATATGATAAATTTACAGCAACAAGATTAATTTACAGCAACAAACTCACAGCAGTATGATAAAAATTGAAAGATAATAGCAGAAACTTATATTGTCCACATAATTATCCCCACAGGTTAAATGTTTACAAACTTATATTCAAAAGTAGAAATTGTGTAATTAAATATTGTCAATCCAACTTCCATCACAGTCTTCACGAATACATGGCGGTTCATTATCATCTTCTCCGTCAATATCCATTGATGCTAACCCCCTACTAAAACATTGATAGTGGATAGCAGTGTCCTCTAACTCTTCGCCTTGTAGGTATTCAAAGTACTCTCTGTTTGGTGTTGCAAGTACAACACTCCATAAAGGATCTTCAGGATCTTCAATATAAAATACTTGCTTTGCTTGGCTAGCCAGGATAAAAGCATCAGATTTGAATCCAAGTCTATTGAGGTTTACCAATGTGAAACCAAGATCATCTACTTTAATACCGTTATTATGCTCCACCCAATTACATTTAAACATTGGAATTTGAAATTTATGGTAATCAACTACCCATATTTCTTCTATAACTCCATAAAAAACCATATCTGACACAATAGGTTTTTTATCTTTTGCACTTGCAACTTGCATTGTCTTTGCAACTAAGCTGACTCCGGAGTTTTGAACAACTCGTATAGCATCCCGCTCTTGTGTAGCATAAGTAACCCCATCAATCAAATAGCTAGAGTACTTTAGGACTTGCTTGTTGGGTCCGCGAGCTAACCACTTCAATCTTTCTGAAACTTGATGAGTCGAATGGTCAACTACATCAATAACCTATATTTTTAATGTAAAAAACTTTGAGTTATGCATAAATATGATAATGATTGTATACCAATATGTAATACTAAAGTAACTTACACGATCACGCAACCAAGTAATAAACGTTCGATTATGCTCATCTTGTAACCACTTCTTGGACTTAGCCTTACGAGGAAAATTTTCATTCAAATACGCCATATGTTCCCTAATCAAATTATTTGGTATTAAAAAACCAATAGAACGTAAGCAAACCACATTAAAATATTAATAAGTTAGATTTCTTACTCGATATAGATATCAATCTCATCATCATTTGCCAATACGTAACGATGTGCTTGCATCAACTCATCGTGAGTAGTGGAGCAGACTACTGCACCTGATAAAGGCTGAGTAAGTTCTATTTGTCGATGACTTGATGGGATCCCAATTGTGTGCACACTAGACAGATAGTATGAGCAAAATTCAACAGCCTCTTCAGCAATATAACATTCAGCCATACACCCTTCAGGTCGATTGCGATTTCGCACATAACCCTTCAAAATCTTCATGTATCTTTCAAATGGATACATATACCTATACCAAACTGGTCCACATAGTTTCACCTCCCGCACTAGATGAACAGTTAAATGAATCATTATATCAAAAAATGAAGGGGGAAA